>CM022398.1:80969300-81569300 GCA_011833715.1 Carcinoscorpius rotundicauda | reverse complement strand
TTTCATTTTCCATGTTAGAAAGGACTCTGAAAACAGATGTTTTATGTTTTGAAGGGAAATCTCGGGAGAACGTGCAGAGGTAGGTGAGAAATTGTGATGTATCGTTCATGGCTACTTCCATGAAAAGCACGCGCCTAGAATACTGAAATATGTTAATAAGAAAAACAGGCGCTCGTGAGGTATGAAGACAAACATTTGCCCTCCACTTTTGCTGGCATATCCTGGTGTTAAACTCTCTAAACAGAACAATTTGTTTTCGCTGGTTCGTGTAGCTTGCGATTTTTGTCTTCAGGTCAGCAAATATAATGTTCTTAAAAATTTGCTTTATCCTTTGCCATTTCGACGATACCTCATAACATACATGGGATGAACGATTGGGGAAGTTAACTGGAAGACTAGTGCAAAGTGCTACAATGGGCTATCTATAATGTTGTAATCATCGCGAGTATCGAACTCTGATTTTCGACTTTCCGCTGAGCTACAACGTGGGCAACTAGAGACAAGTTAACTTGTCCCGATTACTTCTAATTAAATTTTGTAGTTAGAAGTATGGGGAGTGTTCACTGCTAAATTAGGGACGGCTAGCACAGATAACCCTCGTGTAGCCTTGCTCGAAATCTGAAAAACAAACAAATAAGCTTAGAAATCCGATTAAATTTCGTTTAGAATGTACAGAAACATCGGTTATATACTCGCTTTCAACTACATTTTCGTCCATAATCCCAGTTTTTTTAACGTTTACTTATCACGTTACTTTTTGCAATTTTGGCTTATGTTTCTCATGCGTGAAAAGTAGACTCCGGTACATAATTTCCAGTATTTTTTATACTGTTTTCTACCTTTTAAAGTACTTGTTTTCTGGAAACACGTGAGAGAGAAAAAAATCTATTTATTGAATGACTTCAACTGACGCATACACAGCTTTAAAAGTCACAAACACGAGCATGTGGGTGATGGATGATCAATAGCCTTAGCCTTATATTTGCCAGCTTAATAAAAAGAAACACAAAACATTGAGAGCCTGAAGTTATATGGCTGGATTATTTGTTGTTGTTGACCACTGAACGGTTAAGTATTTGAAATTTGTACTATTTATAAGTGTTTGTTTGTTTTGAATTTCGTGCAAAGCTACACGAGGGCTATCTGCGCTAGTCGTCCCTAATTTAGCAGTGTATGACTAGAGTGAAGGCAGCTAGTCATCACCACCTACCGCCAATTCTTCGGGTACTCTTTTACCAACGAATATTGGGATTGACTGTCATATTATAACCCCCACATGGCTGAAATGGCGGGCATGTTTGGGATCCGAACCCGTAACCCTCAGATTACGAATAACCTGGTCATACCGGAGCACGTACTGTTCCGTAGTTTAAAAGATTTGGATCCTTCAAAGTGTTGAACAAAAAACGCTCTCTGGTGGCTCAGTAGTAAGTCTGCTAAGCTATAACGCTAAGTGCCCTTCGTAGCCACTTGTATTTTGAGTAAATACGTCTTTGTGATGAAGTGTTGTTATACTGGATCACTTGCTTCCGTTGTTGCTATAGAATCCTAATCGTTTGTTTTTCTTTTGAATTTCGTGCAAAGCTACACAAGGGCTATCTGCACTATCCGTCCCTAACTTAACAGTTTAAGACTAGAGGAAAGACAACTGGTCATCACCACCAACTCTAAGACTACTCTTTTACCAACGAATAGTAGGATTGACTATCACGTGTAATGCCCCCAGGCCAAAACTGGGTTTTGACACTTAAAGTGAGAAGAACAGAGACATTCTGCGTGACCATAAATAATCAAACAAGAAACTTTAGCAAATGAAAGAAAAGTGTAGAATTCTCTACTGCAGTAACAATACATATATACCTTATGCATACCTTAAGATATTTTCTGAATTTCTAGAAGGTTTGTCACTTTGTTACCGCAATGAAATTTATGCCAGCGGTTCTCAGCATGTGGTCTGTATAATCTGTTTGTGGTCTGTATAGTCTGTTTGTGGTCTGTATAATCTGTTTGTGGTCTGTATAGTCTGTTTGTGGTCTGTATAATCTGTATGTGGTCTGTATAATCTGTTTGTGGTCTATATAATCTGTATGTGGTCTGTATAGTCTGTTTGTGGTCTGTATAATCTGTATGTGGTCTGTATAATCTGTTTGTGGTCTGTATAATCTGTTTGTGGTCTGTATAATCTGTATGTGGTCTGTATAGTCTGTTTGTGGTCTATATAATCTGTATGTGGTCTGTATAGTCTGTTTGTGGTCTGTATAGTCTGTTTGTGGTCTGTAAAATCTGTTTGTGGTCTGTATAATCTGTATGTGGTCTGTATAATCTGTTTGTGGTCTGTATAATCTGTTTGTGGTCTGTATAATCTGTTTGGTGAAAAAGGTCTCATTATTACAAAAAGTCCTGAGATAAAACCAAACCATCCAGGTGTTCCACGAATATAAATTCTTTCATAGGCTTTTGCTGCTTGATACGCATTGCTGATAAAACATTAAAGCCATGACTGGTGTGTTGGTAGTAGTATATTACATTGATTTTACAATCAAACAACAGGGTGGGCAGTTGACGTCGCATGGCACAAAGCGACTGGGCTATCTGAATCAAACAACCGGTAAAAACGAAGAGTAAAATTACATGAAATGTAAAAATAAATCAAGTTAAAACCTTAAGTCAAATAAGAGATTCAATTTAGGGTTAAAAAGGTCAATGACTCTTTAGAATATAAAAACACAATTACATTGGACAGACTGGGTGTGTGAGTGTTGTAAGTAATGATGTAACGGCCTAAAATCAAGTGCTGCTACAATCAGGATGGGCCCCAGCATGGCCTGGTGGTTAGGGTTCTCGACTCGTAATCTGAGGGTCGCGGGTTCGAATCCCCATCGTACCAAACATGCTCGCCCTTTTGGCCTGGGGGCATTGTAATGTGACGATCAATCCCACTATTCGTTGGTAAAAGAGTAGTCTAAGAGTTGGTAGTGATGACCAGTTGTATTCCCTCTAGTCTTAAACTGTTAAGTTAGGGACGGCTAGCGCAGATAGCCCTTGTGTAGCTTTGCGCGGAATTCAAAAGAAAAACAAACAATTATGATTCTATAACAACAACAAAAGCAATTGATCCAGTTATAACAACACTTCATCACAAAGACGTATTTACTCAAAATGCAAGTGGCTACGAAGGGCACTTAGCGTTTTGACAGAACTAAAAATTCATAGATAAACTAAACGACAGAAGAAAATAATAAACGTACGATAAACACAATGAAAATCATAAAACAACAGAGTTTGTTATCTCACAATGAAGTTTTTCCTTTTTATTTAACCTTAATTTCATTAACACTATTGTTTATAATGTCCACAAATTGTAATCAGTTTTCACGCTAATATATATCACTTTCTATTGGTGGCCTAATACGAGGATTTACGGCTGGTGTAAAAGCGGATTCTGGCGCATCCAAATGATGATTAAACCCCCTAAAATTACAATAGTTTTTCTCTTCATATATTCTTTTACCTCTTAAACGTGGTACTAACCTGTTTTGAATAGGTTGATAATGTGTTTTCAATAGGTTGATAGCATAGATAGCCCTCGAGTAGCTTTGTGCGAAATTCAAAAAACACACATTAGGTTGATAATGTGTTTTGAGTTTGGTGTTAATCTCTTTTGAAGATTTTGTTACAAATAACTCGATTTGTGTGTTACAAATGATTGGTTCTATACGTTAGAAACAACTTTTCTACATGCACAATAAGTTAAGACGTAAAGCTGTTACTCTGAACTTAGTTTCATTAATATTATGATTATAAAGTTTAATAGTTTTTAAAATTAAATTTTACACTCATGAAATTACTATAAATTGTTGGTTTATAGAAATAAAAAAGTTATTTTTAATTTTTATTGTTTAGTTTTAACTTTTTTTAAATAGTTAAAGGACATTAAAATTTATTCATACCAACTTTTAGGTGAAAGTGAAGTTGACTCCACTGGAAGATCATGAAGGTAACATGTAATGTATTGTTTGACATTACATGTAAGTTACTGTTTAACGCAACAGGTAGGGTGCTGTTTAACAGAACACACAGACTGTTAATAATGGAAAGGTTGCAGTCGTAACCTGGCAAATTTCCTGTGTGTCGTCAGCGCATGCTCTTCGTTTGTGACGTAAGAAAATAGTTAGTCTAACTGAAATGAAGAGAATATGTAGTTTATAAGTAGGATGCAGATGCAAGTTTTATATTTTTAGACTAGAAATTTTGTTTGATATAAGAATCGTTTGATATACGAATCCAGATTCACAAGGGTCTTATTTTGACTTGTTGCAACTGACGTAAACGTTTCTATCAATATGTCCGTCTCTTCGTTTGTTAGTGTTAGAAACACTTAATAAACCAAAAATGTTGCAGCCTCATCACATACAACGATAAAATTGCATAAGGTCAGTGGCCGTACAATAGTATAACAACACATTGAGTTAGTGACCATACAACAGTATAACAGCACGTTGGGTTAGTGACCACACAACAGTATAACAACACATTGAGTTAGTGACCATACAACAGTATAACAGCACGTTGGGTTAGTGACCATACAACAGTATAACAACACATTGAGTTAGTGACCATACAACAGTATAACAACACGTTGGGTTAGTGGCTATATAACAGTGACGCTACAAAACAACTTGGCTATCTGCGCCAAACAACCGATAAAAACGTCAAAGAAAAACCCTATAAAGTGTAACAATAAATGCAGTTAAAAACAAAACAATGTACATTAACCAGTTAAATGATTTAAGTAGAATTAACAAAGCTAATGGCTCTTAAAAAGCTTAAAAACACAATTAATTTGACAGTATCACCATCGCCAATGACACTGCCCAATGTCACAGTTAAATACCATAAAAAATACATGTTAAAAAAGGGTTCAGCCGTTTCATTGTACAGACCAACTTCTGTTGACACTTCAGTTAAAACTCTGTCATATAGATTATCTCTGATGACACTTAAATTAAAATTCTGTTCTATCCAATAACTCTGACCAATATTCACTTTATACGTAGTTTATAATATTTACACTACGTTGTCTTTATGATATTTAGAATTTCTTCTGTTTAATACAGTCTGTCTTGTGCATACTGACATTACTTTTTTCTAACTACACAGATTCTTAAAACAAAACCCTGCATAGTTTCGTGTATTTTGTTTAATTTTCTATACACACAACAAAATTGTTGTTTAATTTTCTATACATCAACAAAATTGTTGTTTAATTCTCTATACGTACAACAAATTAGTACCACAATTTGTCTGTGCAATTTGTATACTGTAATTAGTACCACAGTTTGGCTGTAATTTGTATACTGTAATTAGTACCACAGTTTGACTGTAATTTGTATACTGTAATTAGTACCACAGTTTGGCTGTGCAGTTTGTATACTGTAATTAGTACCAAAGTTTGACTGTAATTTGTATACTGTAATTAGTACCACAGTTTGGCTGTGCAGTTTGTATACTGTAATTAGTACCAAAGTTTGACTGTAATTTGTATGCTGTAATTAGTATCACAGTTTGACTGTAATTTGTATACTGTAATTAGTATCACAGTTTGACTGTAATTTGTATGCTGTAATTAGTACCACAATTTGGCTGTGCAGTTTCTATACTGTAATTAGTACCACAGTTTGACTGTAATTTGTATACTGTAATTAGTACCACAGTTTGGCTGTGCAGTTTGTATACTGTAATTAGTACCACAGTTTGGCTGTGCAGTTTGTAAACTGTAATTAGTACCACAGTTTGGCTGTGCAGTTTGTATACTGTAATTAGTACCAAAGTTTGACTGTAATTTGTATGCTGTAATTAGTATCACAGTTTGACTGTAATTTGTATACTGTAATTAGTATCACAGTTTGACTGTAATTTGTATACTGTAGTTAGTACCACAGTTTGGCTGTGCAGTTTGTACACTGTAATTAGTACCATAGTTTGACTGTAATTTGTATACTGTAATTAGTACCACAGTTTGGCTGTGCAGTTTGTATACTGTAATTAGTACCAAAGTTTGACTGTAATTTGTATGCTGTAATTAGTATCACAGTTTGACTGTAATTTGTATACTGTAATTAGTATCACAGTTTGACTGTAATTTGTATACTGTAATTAGTACCACAGTTTGGCTGTGCAGTTTGTATACTGTAATTAGTACCACAGTTCGGCTGTGCAGTTTGTATACTGTAATTAGTACCACAGTTTGGCTGTGCAGTTTGTATACTGTAATTAGTACCACAGTTTGACTGTAATTTGTATGCTGTAATTAGTACCACAATTTGGCTGTGCAGTTTCTATACTGTAATTAGTACCACAGTTTGACTGTGCAGTTTGTATACTGTAATTAGTACCACAGTTTGACTGTAATTTGTATACTGTAATTAGTACCACAGTTTGGCTGTGCAGTTTGTATACTGTAATTAGTACCACAGTTTGGCTGTGCAGTTTGTAAACTGTAATTAGTACCACAGTTTGGCTGTGCCATTTGTATACTGCAATTAGTACCAAAATTTGACTTTGTAATTTGTTTCCCTAAAATCCTCATAAATTATATAAATAAAAAGAAATAACCAAATCCATATAATTCCAAACATTCGTTTGTGAATGCGAGATTACTAGATTGTGAGCTGAATCCAAATCAGATGGCCTAATCTGGCCGGTTTTATAGAACGCAGATTCATATGGTGTCTGAAGAAGTAACGGTTGTAGAGGGCGTGGTAAAATAAATATTAGAATGAATTTGAAAAATATAAAAGTCACTGTTCCTGCTTTTCCCAAAAATTTAAACATTTAATAGAATTTTAATAAAAAAAAGTTAAATATTTAGACCAGCTGTCAAATACCAAAACGAGGATGTTAAGTGGGGATGAGATTCCAGACAACCGGAAAGCTTCCTTTTCCCTTCTGAATATGATACTATCATTTCATGAAACTCACTCAACTAACGATTATATATACTGCGTTCATAGATACTAATATATGGTGTTATAAATATAGTATAGAGGGGGAAGAGGTCTCCGATATGAATCCAAGCGATTAAAGAAAAACAGGCAGAATTTCGGGGAACGTTTTTCTACACAAATTAAATTCTGAAGATTTATCAGAGCTTATACACTTTATGTATTTAAACACATTTTGACAGTTGGATCACAAAAGCTGCTGCACATCTTGTTTATGGATCTGATGAACATTGCAAACCTCAATACGAATTGGAACATTGTAAATAAGTTGAATTTAGGCTTCCCGGCAATGCACTTCGTGTTGCCACGAGATAAGAATCAACAACGTAATTTACTGATTGCGTTTGAACACTTACCTGTAACAACAAAGAATCGATGCGTGGAGAGTACTTTCAATCTCTTTCAACCAACTAATCTCGAACCAGACTAATTCGAGCCTAGACTTCGAGCTGACGTCGATATTTGTCATTGCAAGTGATGGAACTTTTTCAGACGGGAGGTACAATCGATTTTTTTTTCTTATGGCCGACTGATTGATTGGATATCCCTTAACAACTCCGCGTCGTACTAGTGAAAAGTTTACAAGAGAAAACTTAGAAAAAATATGACGAAACAAAGAACTGAAGGCTTTCAATATATATTATTAAGTCGTGATTCAAGCACCTTAAAAAAATAATTTACGTGATGATAATATGGGGATCGTCGGTATCAGGGTACATTTCAAAATTGTACCAAAAATACAAGTACAATACTTAGTTATTGCGTAACAATGTAACACATGAGCCAAGTGTTAATTTAATCGTGTTTTTAGTTTTAAGAGATGTAGTTTGGAGATGTTGAACCTGCTAAGTTAGATTTAAAGACAAATCTCAAACTTGAATTTTTACTTGTAGGAAAAAAAAATTTAGAAACGTTATTTTTGTATGTGTATCGCTGTTAATGAGACAAACTTGATACATTTAAGGGAATGATGAGGTAATCTTCAATACCAGCAATTTGTGTGTCATCGATAGCTAGATTTTCTCTTCATTATTTCGCAGTATGATCTTGGTTGTTTAATGAGGTATTTAGTCATTAGTAATCTAAGGGATGTATGGCTTCAAGCAAATGTTAGATGTTATTCGAACTTGTTCACGTGATAAGAAATGCAACAAGAGGTAATGAACATATGCTTAATTATCGTGTTTCTTACCACCGTTGCCTTGGTAACCTCACTCTCTAACAAGAGCTGTATTATTAACACGCTTGCCGAGACAGTGGTTAAGGTATAACCAAATATGAACTACTGCTATTATTCAGTACAATAAAGCTGAATATTTCAGACTAGAGCAATAGAAACTATCTATTCTGATAATATTCATACAGGTCTTTCTATTGATAAAATGGTTTGTCTCTACTGTTACTCTAAGTCACACAAAAGATATCCTATGCCAGTCGTCCCTAATTTAGCAGTGATAGACTACAGAGAAGATAGCTACTTTTCAACACCAATTTCTGAGCTACTCTTTTAACAGCTAATAGTAGGATTAACTGTCGCATTATAACGCCTCGACTGCTGAAAGGGCAAGCACGTGCAGTTACGGAGAATTGAGCCCGCGATCCTCAGATTGCCAGTTGAGCGCCTTAACCAGCAGGCCACGCCAGACCAACTGAGCACATTGTAGTCTGAATAAACCTTACGTATTTTATTGCTGACATCGAAAGCCCCTTGACAAGCGGTTACTTAACAGAACACGTCTAGTTGTTGGGCAGAAATGGCAAGTAATTTTCTGCAATTTCAGGACCGTTTAACAATTCTGGGAAATTAATGCTATGTGTTAGTTTTGTTTGTTTGAAATTAAGTACATATTTGCACATTGGACAATTTATGCTCTGCCCACCATAGAAATCACAACCGAGTTTCTAGCGGTGTGAGTCCGCAGATATGACACTGGGCTTTTGTTTAGTAAAAACAAATGTTTATATGATAATATTACATCACAAGTTATGTTTCATAATAGATACATTTTCGCAAACTGTGTGTCCTGTAATTACAAAAGACTTGTAGAGTTCTACCAATAATGTCTTTACATAAAATTCTAGTAACACATTCTTATAAGCTGTGTGTATTTAGTTAACAACGGGCTTAGAGAGTTCCGCTAATAACACTATGTAACACAAATTTTGTTCCTGAATAGTGTGTGTTATTTCGTAATTTCTTATGTTGTAAAAGTAGGGAAAATGGTCATTATTCCCTTCAAACTTTGCTTTTGTGACCTGGATAATGAAATTTAGAAATTAACCTATTTTCTATGTAAAAACGAATAAATTTGCACATTTTCATTTTTGTAAAGTCTGAATAAAACACCAAATGAATCAAGATTTACATATATTTACCCTTAAGTTATACAAAAATATTTAAAAGTGAGTAGTTTTTCGAGATTTGCGACTGTAATGTAAATCACTTTCACGTATAAGCCCCCCCCCCCCAAAGTATCCCATCATGTTTTTATTATACGCTCCCAAGTCACAAAAGTAAACTGTTCGATTTACTTTAGGCATAAGCAATTAGGAAATAACAGTTTCTGCCCAGTAACAAGAAAAAGTAAACATTTTGTTACATAGTGTATTGAGTCTCCATAGTAACACATATGGGAGGTAACTGTCATGGATGTACGTTTATTTGAGCTTTACTTTTTATACATAACAATCCATATTTACACCATGGTAAAATGTGTGGCACTTGTACATATAAAGATTATATTCTTTTATCTAGTTATCGGTGGGACAGCGGTAAGATTACGTACTTACAACGCTAAAATCCGAGATTCGATTACTGGTGACGGTCACAGCAGATAGCTCTGAACAAACAAAATCTTTCAAAACCCTTCAACTAATGGGTTAGCGGACTCGAAATCCTTCACTAAACATGACCTCATTTTAAATCCTGAGGGCGTTATAATGTAACGGTTTATTCCACTATTCTATTAGAATAGCTCAAAAAATGGCAGTGTCTAGCATTAAATAATTGTCTTCCCTCTGGCCTACCTTCCTCCAACCCCATCTTTTATTAACAGAGAGGTTTCAAGCGATTTTACGTTAAATTAAACAAACACATACATTTTCCTCAATAACAAAACACATTACCAAGACATGGATATCAATATTTTTCACTAAACATATAACTTTTCAATAAAACAGATATTTTTAATTTTGAAGTCATAAACTATTCTAAACATCTACAAATATTAAAAGCGAAGTTATATTACAACGTTTACTACTCCAATACTTCTACATCCATTACAATTCGTTCAACTTTGAAATATTACATGAACAAACCAGGATTCTTGTAAAACCTATTACTAAATTTTGCGAGAAATTCTGTAATTATCTTAATGCCAGTTGTGCTCTTCATAGCTTTACCAAAAATCACGTCTTCTTCAACACCGTCATCTCTACGTATATTTTTTAAATTAATTTTACAAGGCAGTAAAGCACCATTATAATATTACGACATTCTTGGTCTTACTTCTTGTTATTTAAATTTTTTACTACGGCGTATGTTGTAACATTACATCATTTGGTAAGTTGAATTAATTTCACTTAATCACGTGTTCACAACTCTGTTGATTCCTTTCCGATATCTCTTTGTTTTATTATTAGTACGAAATTTACTGAATCTCATCTCGTAGAACACATATGTATTGTGGATTGTTCAAAGAAGTTTATTAAATTCCTTTCACTCTAGTTACCTGTTGTTCTAAATCATTGCACACAACTCTTACATATAATTGACCTCGTAGAAGCGGATTGTAAATTAAAAAAATCGTAAATCAGGCTATACTTGAAGGTGGGGCTGTTACTCCATGACTATTATAATCAAGACACAAGTAGTGACGTGAATTTTGCACGATCTGTAGGATTGAAAACACTGTTTTAAGAGTCACAGACAATGTGTAGGTTTTTTCAATTCGAATTAGTTCTTAGGGCAGTTTGTGTTTATTTATTTCGTAGAAACAATAGTATGTTAGTCACCACCTATCTTTTCTTTATGGTTACCTTCTTTAACAGTATTTTTTAATATATCTATTAAATCAAATTATAATCGCTTCTATTTATTCTCGGTTCTAAACAAGTAATAATTTTACAATAGCGAGGACACAAAGTCTCAGTTAGAACACTTTATATAGTTGCTTTTATTTTTATTTATTTCTGAATTATATCTTTTGGGTTTTTAATATCATTTCACATTTTATTACAGCGATTATTATGCATTATTAGGGTGGTCATTAACTAATATACTAGACTAAGCCTCCTGAGTTGGCAGAAGCTAATAAGATATTATTGCATTTAGGGCTAAAAATGCTATTTACAACAAGAATACCTAACTAATGTTTGTAGTTAAACATAAAACTACACAATTGGCTGTCTCTACTGTGTTTGCCACAGGTATGAAAATTTGGTTTCGTGCGTTGTAAATCGGCAAACACACAACTCTTACAGTGTGGAGGGAGCAATACATTTTAATTATTATAACTCATATAATTTGAATGTTATATGTAATTAGACGTGCTCTTTATTAAGTATGTATTTTAGGTGTGATCCACGTGCGTGCCTTGTTTTTAACCAGAAGTTAATATAATGTCTCAAAAATGTAGAAAATTAAATCCAATGTTAGAAGTCAAAAGAAATGTTTTATGTTTTGAATGTATGATTCTTTACAACATTGTACATCTTATGCACTGGAGAAAGTACTAACTAAATGATGACTGAATATTAAATCCAGTTTTAGAAGTCAGAAAAAATCTTTTATATTTCAGTGTATACTTTTTATTGCATTGAAAATCTCGGAAACTCGAGGAAATACTGATAAAATGATAACTGAATATTAAATCCAGTCATAGAAGTCAGAAAAAAATGTTTCGTTGGATGTTTCGTTGTTCTGTTATAAATTTAACATATGTAGTATCGTAAGGAATCAGTAATTGACAACACTTGAACGACCTCTAGGTCAGAAGAAAGGTTTTTATTCGAAATGCAACACTTTCTGCCATAACTTACATATTTGATTTATTTAATACACAGATGTCGGAAGTTTGAGGAATACAACATTGTGATAAGAGAACCTTGGTTATAATTTAACAACACAGTCCTTTGAACTTCTTAGCTGTCGAAACAGAGTCGGTTTTCGTCTCTGACATTTTGAAATAAATCTCAACTGAGTAGATAGATCTCTTTAAAAAATGAAATTTACTTGCAAGAAGAACTTGAAATCATTGGTACCAAAGAGTAATGGATTGTAAACGTAAAGGTTCCAGGTTATGCAAGTAAGTTGAATTTTCTGCATGTTAAGGAATTTAACTTGTGGAAACCGGTTCTGGTTAATTGCTTAACATAATATATGCCGTACAGTCGAGGCAGATGAGAAGAAGAAAAAAGGTTTGAAAAGCAGGGAGAAGTGAAACTTTAGTCCATAAAGCCGGTGCTCACAAGTTTGTCCAAAAACAATTTGACATCAGCTAGCTCCGAATCTCGGAAGCCTAGAGCTCTGAGCATGCTCAAATCCCCAGTCTCCACGGCCATGAAAACGTGCCTTAGATGTTCTAAGTCTGACCTCATCAAGTTTAGAATTTTGCCGAAATCTTCTATGGTGTCAGACTCTGGAATAATGTAAATCAACAAAATTTTATAAGCAGTAAAAGTAATAAAAAAACTGTTTTAATATTATTCAAAGCGATTTTTACGTGTGTTCACAGTATTTTCGCTTTGAAATATGCTTGAAAAATTAAATAAAACGTATACAATTTATTATTACACTTAAATAATACTTCGTAAAAGAAACGTTTGGTAATACGTGAGATAAAATATACCAATAAAACATCACTGGAAGCACAACGAAACAATCGTTTTACCTGAGAGTGCGATTGCAACTTTTTCAACTCCCCCAAGAGGTGCCAGGGCGTCTCGGGCTTTGCTTCCGAACAATTTTTCAAGATAATTTGGTCCATGATTGGCCAAAAGAGTCTGTAGAAAGTTGGCTGTTTCTTCCACGGGAGGGCGCTTTGCTAAGATAAATAAACAATAAAACGCATAAAATTAAATTTACTAAAACTCTTCACGTGTGTGTTTCTCCTTAATGTTTGATATTTTTTTCTTGCCTTATTTCGTTGTATTTTTCGTTTTCGAGATCTAAATCGATTATTATTCTCCTATTTAAAAATTGACGACATATTTGTTATCTGTTATTATTGACAATTTCTGAAAGTGAAAGTTCTAATATTATCAGAGGGTCACTACAATTCCTAACACTAGTTGCTATCTTATGACGTCATTTCCTACTTGTGATATTCACAGAATGTGATTTTTCTTGATATTTAAGTGACTGCTTCCCTTTGAGTCTTACCGAGCACTTAACTCTAACAATATGTTCTTCTTTATTTGTTATTTTATTGAACATTGTCACTTGAATGTCTGTAAATAATAATAGATTAATAAAAGGTAACTTCTGGAACATCAACGTGAAATGTTCTCTGTATGCACCTATAAGAATGTGTCTGTGTGAGCTCTGTTGCTCTGTGTATGTATCTATAAGAATGTGTCTGTGTGAACTCTGTTGCTCTGTGTATGTATCTATAAGAATAGCAACCCTGTTGCTATGTGAATGTATCTATAAGAATGTGTCTGTGTGAACTCTGTTGCTCTGTGTATGTATCTATAAGAATGTGTCTGTGTGAACTCTGTTGCTTTGTGTATGTATCTATAAGAATAGCAACCCTGTTGCTATGTGAATGTATCTATAAGAATGTGTCTGTGTGAACTCTGTTGCTCTGTGTATGTATCTATAAGAATGTGTCTGTGTGAACTCTGTTGCTCTGTGTATGTATCTATAAGAATGTGTCTGTGTGAACTCTGTTGCTTTGTGTATGTATCTATAAGAATAGCAACCCTGTTGCTATGTGAATGTATCTATAAGAATGTGTCTGTGTGAACTCTGTTCCTCTGTGTATGTATCTATAAGAATATGTCTGTGTGAGCTCTGTTGCTCTGTGTATGTATCTATAAGAATGTGTCTGTGTGAACTCTGTTGCTTTGTGTATGTATCTATAAGAATAGCAACCCTGTTGCTATGTGAACGTATCTATAAGAATGTGTCTGTGTGAACTCTGTTTCTTTGTGTATGTATCTATAAGAATAGCAACCCTGTTGCTATGTGAACGTATCTACAAGAATGTGTCTGTGTGAACTCTGTTCCTCTGTGTATGTATCTATAAGAATATGTCTGTGTGAGCTCTGTTGCTCTGTGTATGTATCTATAAGAATGTGTCTGTGTGAACTCTGTTTTTTTGTGTATGTATCTATAAGAATAGCAACCCTGTTGCTATGTGAACGTATCTATAAGAATGTGTCTGTGTGAACTCTGTTTCTCTGTATATGTATCCATAAGAATAGGTCAGTGTGAACCCTGTATGCATCAAGAAAGATTCGTAATTGTTGATGTTTATTTCATGGCTTATCTATCGGTTGAATGCTTTGAGAAAATAACTTTTGCCCCTTTTTGTCTCAATATTGAAAATACTAAAGCGTTGACATCATGGCCTCAAATAACGTATAATTGGTAAAGTGTATTTGTTAGAGAATAGTACAGAGTTTAATACTATTTGTTTGCTCATTTTGACAGAAGACAAGCCTATTATTTGTATCATGTTGACTTCTAATGTTGTACAGAATGTTGAAATAAGCCTGGAACGTGAATGGTGTGTTTATATTGTGTCTACAGTCGAGAGAGGTGTTGGATATTCACCATGGTTTCCAAAGCTGTGTCCACTGTTAAGTTAATACTAGGGTCATATGTGAAGGCTAACTTTGGTGTTTGATCATAATCTTAAGTCAACAAAATTCAATATATATATAAATACAATAAACAAAACTAACAACATATTAAAAACGAAGTAGTTTACTCCACAAAACTTTCTTTGAAAAACGAGAGAAACTTCTGACGTTATGTCAGTAACCAACGTCATTTCTCTTACTTATCACTACTTACATGTTCTGACGTTATATCAGTAACCCTGTTCCAACGTCATATCTCATACTTATCATCTCTTACATATTCTATTGTTACGATAAGTTTCATAGTTTACAAGTTCTAATGTTATGGGGACCCGTCATGACCAAGCGCGTAAGGCGTGCGACTCGTAATCCGAGGGTCACGGGTTTGCGCCCGCGTCGCGTCAAAACATGCTCGCCCTCTCAGCCGTGGGGGCGTATAATGTTACGATCAATCCCACTATTCGTTGGTAAAAGAGTAGCCCAAGAGTTGGCGGTGGGTGGTGATGACTAGCTGCCTTCCCTCTAGTCTTACACTGCTAAATTAGGGACGGCTAGCACAGATAGCCCTCGAGTAGCTTTATGCGAAATTTCGAAACAAACAAATAAACAAATTTATTGTTATGATGAGTTTTATTGTTTAGAAGTGCTATGGGTTATGACGAGTTTCACCATTTTAGTTGAAAAACTACATCTTTTTATTTGAAACTATTATTATGATTTCTGTACGAAATGTTAAACCATTTGATAATTCAATCAGGACCTGGAAGGAAGGCTTCAATTTTTTGGTTCCCAGTCGAAACGGAGATATCGATTTCAATATGAAGTTAAAGCTAAGATACAAACTTTAAAAAGGTTTGCGTTACTTTTCTGGCAGCAACTTACGCACTTAAGAATCGTTAATTAAATCAAGTCAAATTTGTAAGACTTCACATGCAACAAGACGTAACAGTTTGATTTATGGATTACTCAGCAATAGAAGCTTTAAATCTGGTAACAGCGTGTGTAGTTTTGGTTTATAGATTTATTCAGTTCCAACTATACGTCCCCTTGATTAACACAGTTATTTCGGAATCCTTGCTGGAATAAACTTAATGCGGCCTTCGGCGAACTGTTTTCGAACTCGATTCGGTAACAGTAGAGACAAAATACATGGAGCAAATCCTTTGCACAACATAGATTGACAAGCATATCGTATTCAAAAGGTCATTAGATGAGTTCACACTGTATGCAATTAGTTGAGTGTTGATATTATTTAAGATTTTTCTGATTAGAACCTCCCTAGTTAATTAACGATGCATTTCTTTACGTTGGGCCGAATTAGACTAGCGAAGGAGACAGAAAATAGATTAAAATATAATCTAATTTTGTGATGTTTATCGAAGACTGTTGTTAGAATTATGCAATGTGGTACCAGTTTTAAGAACATATATTAACAAAGTATTCTACTTGAACACACATATTAATTACAGTTCATGTTGATGCGTCCGGTCAAGCTCTATCTGACCATTGCACATCCTGTCAATAGGTCTGCAGTGTAGTTTCTATTCCAAACAGTTCAACCGTAATGCTATCCCACCCAAAGCATGCTATCTTTTCTTGCTCACTTTTCATAATTAATACAGTGTACGAAGGTGATGTTTTCAATAGCGACTTGATCTGTAACTATTCGTATGAAACAGTATGAATACCCATTTCATTTTCCATTTTATTAAATATGTGACATTTGAACGAGAGTTACATCTGAAAGCCACATCTTAATATTATGGTGACTCCATAAACTATTGGACTCGTGGAGATCTTTCTTGAGTATGTTGCGTATTGTTACCTAGGGCACTAGGACAACTTTTCCCGCAGAACTATGTTACCAGAAATCGCACTATGCTAGCATGCAAACTGTTGAAGGTTTCCTTCTGGTTGGTCCAGATACCCTAAGTTGATCCATGCTTATTTGATTTACAATATCATTTAGTGCAAAGCATATCTCCGTCTTGGGTATTCTAAGTCTCTGATCTGAATAAATCATGATCATCTGAGTGAATTGGAGTGCTGTTATAAACCTCTTCTTTCAAACGATATATTAACAATGAAAATACATTTTATGTGACACACCAACCTAATAGTGTCAAAATCTAGTTTTGATACATTCTAATTCGATTTTATAGTGGATGTTGACGTCACATGACTTGCTCATTTCCGTATTTTTATCATAACATACATAATCATGAGTATATAACAACAATATAAAGTATATCCCTTTAAAAAAAACTGTAGTAATATAATTTGAGTCAGCATACATTTATTTTTGTAATAATGTAACTGTTGGGCATGTTAAAATAATATTGTTGTTATATAAAGCTAAGTTTAATATACAGGGTTCTTTCTGTGTTTTCAGTTTCTACAGACTTTTGTCTTTGCTTTAAAAAACAGGCAAGAAATTATTGCTTAAGCACCCGAATTTGGCTTACCTGGTCTTAGTTTAACTAAACAATTTATCGGTCTAAGCCTACTTAAGCCTGCATCAGGCTTACCTTTTTTTTCTTCTTCTAGCATAGTATCGCTAAAAATCAATAAGAGGCGCTGCGAACGTTTGCTGCCAGTGCTGCTCGCTAAAACCACTGAGTGTTAAAAAAACGGTGAATATTTGTTTTTTTCATGTAAACACGGAAGATTTGGAGATAATGACACAGGCATGCGTCACTCTACTTAATTTACGCCATTAATTATTAATACGCAAAAATTTACGATTTAGTTTCACATTTTAAAATTGTTTATAAGACCAATCGAATAGAAATAAAATGTTAACTTCTGGGTTTTCACCCTATGTTTGTTTATGAAATTCGTGCAAAGCTACACGAGGGCTATCTGCGCTAATCGTTCCTAATTTAGCAGTATAAGACTAGAAGGAAGGCAGCTAGTCATCACCACCCACCGCCGACTCTTAGACTACTCTTTTACTAACGAATAGTGGAATTGACTGTCACATTATAACTTGTTGTTTTTACAAACGTTTTTAGGCCTACTGGTTTTTCAGTATTTTGCAGGCTTTTGAGATTTAAGATGCACATTTCAAATTTGTTAGATTCGATAAGAACATTGGTTTTTCTTAAAACATATAAAGCCCAGCATGGTCTGGTTGTTAAGGCAATTAGCTCACAACCTATTGATTGAACCTTTGTACTATTCGTGCTTTTAAATGGAGGCGTTATAACGTGAGAGTCAATTCCACTATTTGTTGCTAGAGAGTAGCCCATGATTTGGCAGTGGGTGTTGTTAATTGGATACTTTTCCTCTGTCATAGAATTTCAAAATTAGGGTTAGCTAGCATAGATATCCCTTGAAATTCAACAAACAAACAAATTTCGAGACGAAGCAGGAGTAACCTAACGGTGTATTATGTAGCTCGCATTAAATAACTCAATAATGCTGGTTCTAACTCCTGGCGGCGGCTCGTGTCAGCTGTTCTCCGTTTCCTAATTCGAGCTAAAATCGTTTGTTAAGAAACATTTGCGCGGTCCACGTCGCTATCTTAACGTTCAAACAAACCTCGGGGGAACAATTGTGATAAAAAAAAAACACCAGCAGATGGTACTTCTTGTATTCTGGTACAAGTGTATAATAAGATTATATGTTTGCTGTTCACTATACAGGAAGATAAGAAAGTAAAAACTGAATGTTAGTTATTATTCCCTGAACATTAAACATATACAAGGGCATCTTTTCCATCAGATTTTACTCTTGAGAATAAGCATGCCAAAGCAAGTGCACTTAGTTACCTAGGAAGAAAGAATAATTCTCCAAAAGTTAGTACCTTCTGTAACTATGTTAGTCTTAGCTGAATAAAGTGAATTCCTTATGGTTGGTCCCTCACAGCAATTAAGGTTGTTTATCTTGAGAAAAGGAATTTTTGTGTAAGATGATAATATATATACATAATTATTGTTGTTATTACTTTCATAGCTTTGCCAACAACTTTAATAAATTTTTATTAGGATAAACATTAGGAACTGATAAATTGTCTACAATAGTGCTCTAACTTATGGCTTTACAAACACACCTAAGGACTTGTCTACTCACAATGTTATTTATCACATATACTCGATAATTTAAGTACTAAATATTCGAAACATCAGGCGTGTATATATAACACTATACAAGTTCCTGATCGCGATAAGGTCTATTTTTTTCTGCTTATATCTTATTAGAGTTTCGGAGTGAATTTAAAGATGGTCGAACAGTTTATAGATTCTCTTCAATTTTCTTTATTTATGGATTCAGCTTTTGATTTTAGTCTCAAGAAGGTAAATATAGGAAATGATCAACAAGATAATGGTCTTCAGTTGTACTAAGTGTTCATCATAAGTTGAACGAAGGTTGTTGTGGGTGTCAGCCCCCTTTTGGAACAATTTACTTCACTCGTCACGATGTTCATTTCGACGTGCAGGATTAAGCAATTTCGATTGTAACAAATTTCTGCAACAGATGGAAGGTTCAAGCTTAAACCACGTATCCTTACAAACTTTCCACAGATCATCCATTCTCAACAGAAATAAATATCCAAGACAATAATTCCATTGGAAGTGCATCAGGCTATTGATTCTCACAATTTAGCAGAAAAAAATGTAAAGCCCAAGGGATATTCCTGTGTTAGAAACCCAATATCCGAGATTCGAACATGTCTTCATACCATCAATGTATCAATATTTTGCCACGGAATGATCAGTTTTCGGAAGCATTACACGACCAACGAACATGAAAAAAATGTGAAAATGTACTTTTTAGACTTCACCTTTTGCCGTGACTTCGTATCTCTTATTGTTGTAAGGCCCGGCATGGCCAAGCGTGTTAAGCCGTGAGACTCGTAATCTGAGGGTCGCGGGTTCGCATCTCGGTCGCGCCAAACATGCTCGCGCTTTCAGCCGTGGGGGCGTTACAAAGTTATGGTCAATCCCAATTTTCGTTGGTAAAAGAGTAGCCCAAGAGTTGGCGGTAGGTGGTGATGACTAGCTGCCTTCCCTCTAGTTTTACACTGCTAAATTAGGGACGGCTAGCACGGATAGCCCTGGAGTAGCTTTGTGCGAAATTCCAAAACAAACAAATTAATTATTTATTGTTAAGGCACTCAACTCGTAATTCGAGGGTCGCGAGTTCGAATCCCCGTCACATCAAACATGCTCGCTCTTTCAACCATGGAAGCGCTATAATGTGCCCGTCAATCCTCTTATTGGTTGGTAAGTGAGTAGTCCAAGAGTTAGCGGTGGGTGGTGATGACTAGCTGCCTTCCCTCTAGTCTTACACTGCTAAATTAGGGACGGCTAGCGCAGATAGCCCTCGAGTAGCTTTGAGCGAAATGTAAAAAACAAACAAACTCATCAAGGGTAGCTAGAAAATTTTATCTTTTCTCAGAAAGTTATGATCAAAGTTAAAGTAAACAAACAGTAAGATACTTGTTCTCTTTATTAAATTAATTTTACTTAAGTTCTGATGCACCAACACAAGTAACTTGTATGCAAATTCATACATTCTTCAAAGTTTCAATATAACAATATGCACTAAGTTCAAGACCTTTGTGAATTACCAACACAAGGCTGTATATAGATGTTGACATTATATAAATTAATTACATATATTAATTTGCAGAGACGAGTGAATTATAGAGGAACATTTAGACTTCCACAAACATGTGCTAATCTTTAGAAATGGTTACATAAGTGGTTAATTATCAGTTCATAGCGCAAAGCATCAAGACTATTTGGTTAAACAATGTGAAATGAAAAAAAGAGATAAAACTAAACATCGTATGAAAGTCAGATAAATTATTTAAGTAAAATTAGAAAGGCCAATGGTTCGAAAAAACTTAAAACCACAATTAAGTTGGATAATGTCATCATTAGTCTTACATCAGGGGTAAACCCGTAGAAAAGACATGTTTCAACTGGTGTCGCCGCTTACGGCATGACAGTAAAATGTGGGGTATTGTAACTTGAGTGTCACACATTGGTAGATCAGTTCCAGATAAAAGTACTGTGACTTGAGTGTCACACATTGGTAGATCAGTCCCAGATAAAAGTATTGTGATTTGAGTGTCACACATTGGTAGATCAGTCCCAGATAAAAGTATTGTGATTTGAGTGACGCACATTGGTAGATCAGTTAAAAACTGTGACAAATGGTTAGGTTGCAAAAGACAAGTTCCAATCCTTACTGAAATAAGACGGCCAAAGAACAACAAAAGGTTTGTTCTGGAAGAGTTTGTTATGAAGTTTCTCACCCCGAGTCGACTGCCAGTTGGCGTGAAGCTAAGACTTTAATACAAGACTGTTGCTTATATGCGAAATAGGCATAGGTATTATGAAACTAGAGCAGACAGACTTAACTGCTTTGTCAGCAAGTTCTTTCCCACGAACACCGACGTGGCCTGGTACTCAGAAAAACTGGATGTTACTAGACGATGAAGAGAAATAGAGCAGTGGTTGTTGAAAGGTCGACATGAAGTGATTCCAGGTTCGGTAGAAAGATAAGAGAGTCAGTGTAAGTAGCACAATTAGTGTTCTGTATAGGTTTACGTGATTCAAAGCAAGAGAAATGGTGTGAAACTCGGCAGAAAACACATAAACTAGATAATGGATCCTGTGAGCAACCACCAAGTTACAAAAACAGTGGCGAAGCTCACAGAGTGATTTGCTTTTGGAACATATGTAAAAACGGAAATGGAAAATGGTTTGAAAGTTGCTGAGCAAAGAGAAGTTGATCATGCCACAGGTGTGGATGGTAATAATTCATAGTAGGGTGGGCAGATCAGTAAACACACCAACATCATCCAGTGCCAGACCCTATTTAGCCAGTTGTGCCTGGATACGAAGGCCAAAAATGGGAATGGAAGGCTGTCTGTTCTGAAATAGGATAACTCACTGACGACGAAAGACACAATTCCAGGTAAGGATTGAAGTTCAGTAGCATACTACAGGGATTACAAATAGTGGAGATTAAAAGGATATTTGTGGGTGTCAATGTACAAACATTGAACTGCAGAAGTGTGAAAACCCCCTACAGAGCCGAATCTCCAGATGGTGAATGGGTTCCAGCATCTTCAAGACCAGAAGTTTGGATTGAATGAGGACACGATAGATCTTGAGCATAGAACATTGATCTGCTTGAGAAGGTGTAAAAATGAACAAATAGGATGTTGAGTGTCTTTGCACATTAGTTGCGAGTAATAAATATCATCTTAAGGTCAAAAATAAGCCCAATAATTCTGCCCTAAAAATTAGGAGAAGAAGAACATTGATAACCAAGACAGAGCTCCGGATCGGAATGAATACCCAGTCGACGACGAAAGTTCATGCAAATGAATTTCGGGATAGAAATGGTAAAAATGTTTGTGTGTTCCACTTCAACAAGCAATTGAGGGTAGCCTGAAGTTGTCACTCAATAAATCTTGTATTCGGCGAAAGACACAAAATTTGAAAGTTGTCGACATAGAGCCAGTTTGTAACGGTAGGAGGACGTTAGTAAGAAACAGCATTGATCTCAATACAGAAAAGTATGAAATTAAAACACAGCAATAAAGGACTGCAAGTTCTTGTGTGAAAGATCTGGATATGATCGAACTCACATGAGCTTTAAATTATCTGTCGAGTAAAACATTGCCAATAAAAATGGGCAAAGTGACCATACAACAACCCATATGAACGAAAGTCCTGCAAAATACTGAAACTTCATGTAGGATCACAAGCCTTCTCCAGATCGAAGAAGACAGAAACAAGATGTTCTTTCTTGATAAAGTATTTTGTGATTGACGTTTTAATTCAAGTCAGATGGTCCAAAGTGGAGTATTTTTGGCGAAACCCACAGTGAAGAGGCGAAAGGACATTGTTTGAATCAAAGAACCAAACAAGACGACCATTAACCATTATCTCTAAGACCTTACAGAGACAGCCATCAAAGCAATTGGATAATAATTAAAATGAATCGTGGAATCCTTGTTAGGCTTAGTGCAAGTCTAGTGCAAGCTTCAGAAAGTTTTTCTCCTGTCAAATCAAGTTAAAAACAACCAGAAGAATAGCAAGAGAGATAACACAGCATCTCATAGTAAGTATCATTAGGTCTGATTGAGGTGTTACCAAACAGATGGAGAGCAAGCTTGAGTTTCACCAGTTTAAAGTCATAGAGAGGTGATCACTCCGCCTAAGAATTGGTGGCCAAGAAGGCAGGGGAAGAAACAGAAGTGCTAGATGCACGAGAAAAGCTTTCATTAAGAGTATCTATAATGTCCTCTACCTCAGCAACGTCGTGGCTATTGGAGAGCAAGATGGAAAGAAGATAGGAAGCGTATTGTCTGTTGACCTTCTGACTTTCCCATACGATTTTGGAACTGGTGGAAGAAGTGAAGCTAATTAGGAACTTAACCCAAGATTCCTTCTGGCTTTGATGACTGACCTGCAGAGCAAGGACACAGGCCTTCGAATAAACAGTGTGGTTAGAAAGAGAAGAATACCATCAGAAGATATCCCAGGCCCTTTTCTGAGCCCCTATCATGCCTCATAGCAGGCAGAGTTCCTCTCTGGATGAGAGCATCGTGGAAAACGTGTCGAGGTTTTAGGAATAGATTGAGCAGCTGCCTGGAGGATACAGTCAGACACTACGACCACAAAGTCATCTGTTGATGGCAGACAGATGACAGCAGGATCAGTTATATATAGAGAGGTGAAAGATAGCCATTTAGTTGACCTGGTCCAACTTCCACCGTGGCACTCAAATCGGACAAAATCGACCTTGGTCAATCTCCCTCAAAATTATAGGAAAACAATCATTGTCCCGTGGATTACAATCAACCCTCCAAGAAAGACGAGAGTAAACTAAAGGGAGACAGAAAGATAGACAAATAGCAATAAAATATTGACAAGATGCATGAAACTGTGAAACAACAATGTTGATGAGAGACAGGTTGCGATACAAGATCGTACGCGGTATGAAATCACTTCCATCTGTATCAGCACCAATTCGGAGGAAATTTTGTTTATTAAAATCTCCCAAGATGAAAAAAAGAACCGACAACTGCTCGAGGAGAGCATCAAGGTCTGACTTATGATAAGAGGCAGGTAGAGAGAACAAACTGTGATGGTACGATCTAAGGAAATGTGAATGGATACAACCACCAAAGGTGAATTAAGTAGCAATGACAAAGTGGGCATGTGCTTGTCGACTAGCTGTGCCACTTCTCCATGCACTAATCCATCACGTAATGTGTCATTCTGGTATAAAGAAAACTACCAAAAAGTGACTATACGGGCAGGTTTCAGGAATACTTCCTGTAAGGAAAGACTCACGGGATGATAAGAACCAATCAAAGCTTTAATGTCGTCCACATTAGAACTGAAAATATTTTTACTTAGGTGGAGGAGAAGTGGACAGAAAACCCTTCTGTTTACGACTACGTTGTTTTTCTTTATTAGAGAAGGTCTGATCATCTCCGTGGGTCATGCCGTGAGTCCAGTGGGCAGGTGTCTCTCAATAGACGTAGAAGTCAGTTGAATCTGTGGCTGAAGAAGACGGGCTGGAGGATGTTCTTCAAATTTATCTCAACAATAACAACTCGTGAGAAATTCAAGGTAAGACGGGGAGTAACATCAATAGGAATATCCCTATTGGCCCTGAAATTCAGGACGAGTTCATAGTGTGTTGGTTACATATGTTTCCGCCAGGGTTTCTCCAGAATATTGCTTCTTGAGTGACTTTGGAGAGACAGCAAGCACCTATAATTCCTTTTGAATAGAAAAGGAAAACATTTGTCAGGGAAGTTCGACTGACAACAAATGGGTTATTATAAAATGCAGTACAGGTGCAAAATAGGGTGACGGCATAGTCGCTTACCTATTACTTTATTTTTACTAGGATTTGAGGGATCCACAATATGAGGTGAAAGATTCAGTGCCAATTGCCTCCACCCATCAAGAGGAGATGCACCATAATTCCAAAGAAGGACACTGCAGCAATGCAAGGATTTCGTAAACACTATACCCAAACACCAGCATCAAACACAATGTCCATAACACTTGAAAATGTCCAACACTGGTACTCAGTCGACCCTAACCAAGTAGGACTAGTCGACTGACTCTGAGTAGTATCCTAAGACTACTCCTCTGCAGCAATTTAAGACCGAAGTGGTGAGTCTTAAAATGAGTCTTAAAAAAAGTGGATTTTTTGGGCAGTGGTTTTGTGCCCCAAGCATTCATCAGCTACCAGGATTCTCTCCTCCCCTTTACGTGTCGCTACACACGGCAGATGCATGGGCGGATGTTTAGATCTCAGAGAAGGGAAAATGAAAGTACAGAACTTTCCCTGGGAGGTCCCCTCACCACCTACAACAATTCACCTCGAGGGGGCAGGGTAGAGAGCAACAAGACTGCTGCTAGACACAAACATACGTCTATGTATGAGGTTAAAAACAATGTAACAACAATACGGCTGTAAACTGTTATAAACAAACATACATCAACACATATGGTTAAAACAATGTAACAACAATACGGCTGTAAACTGCTACAAACAAACATGCATCAACACATATGGTTAAAAACAATGTAACAACAATACGGCTGTGAACTACTACAAACAAACACACATCAACACATGTAGTTAAAAAGCAATGTAACAACAGTACAGCTATAAACATCTACGTATATGTATATGGTTCGAGAGTATAGTAGCATCAATTCTGACATACAATATGCTTAAACTTTTCGCCAGTTTGCTTACCTGTGTTTATCATAAGTGGGTTGAATACCAATGGTGGTTAAAAGTAAAACAGTTTTCTTTGTACCTGTGAGCTATACTAGGCAGTTTTAACGATTTTGTGAAATATCTTGCAAGAGAACATTAATCTCGGATAAATAAGTGATTGTATTACATCTAGGGTTCTGTACATAATCTATGTTCTCCGCACAGGTTAAAACCTCACAGTGGAAACATACCTGCGGTACAGAGTTTAGGGTTTTCATCATAACCATCAGGGCAGTCAGGAGCACCATCACACAGATACTGGATCGAGATACAAATGGTGCGTCTCCCAGGGCAACGGAAAGGTCGAGTGGTCGGGCAGCGGTTATAATCATCTAAATGAAAAACAAAATAGAAACGTGTGTGGTGACGGTTAATAATGACGAGAGGGATTTTAAATTAGAAAATTTTATATTACATATAAACACCTATGAAATATATATATATGTATGTAAAGTAAGTATAATACTGTTTTATGTTCGACGATTTTGGTATTATTAAAACGTGCCATCTGTAGCTAGCTTAATAATCATGAAAAAAAGACAAATCATTGAAATTAACCAAATAAATAAATTATTTATTTTCAAGTGTTTTCAAATGGCATATTTCAGAATATTGTCAATTTCTGTTCAGAGCAAACTGTCTGCTTAGATCACAAATAAAGATTAACCTGAACTGAGTATATCTAATGGAATATGCTGTTTTACTTAGATTATAATGTTAAGGTAGCAGAGATAACCGTTGATCATGTTACAAAGAATATTACGTAGTGTGAATCAAGTATCATGTGCGGCGCCATCTTACTGGATCAGGCCTCATGTGGCGCCACCTAGCAAGAACGGAATCATGCATAAATAACAATAAAAGTAAGTGATTGTATCAAACAAACGCAGAAGTGAAAAGAGTTAAAAATGATTTAAATGTGATAGTCTGGTACGTCGTCAAAGAAAACTATTTAAGTCAAGTTTAAAGTTATGAAATAAACATATTTATATCAACAAAACATCTATATCTAAGCCGTTGCTTGACATAACTCTGTGTGTGTATCGAATCGCTGGACGGACTGGTTAGAAACTTTTCAGATATGCTTAGAGCCTTCCACGAATGACATAGAAGCTTCAGAAGTCGAATTTGACCCCATATGTCACCTTTCGCGGTTCCCATGTCTTCCTCGTGCGTTTAACGGGAAGCACAGAATATGTATTTATTAACGATTTGAAAATCATAATTGCAGATTTTATGTAGTTTGAAAACAGAGTACCATCAACACTAAAATACTGATAAAATTTAGCTTCTTTCTTTGCAACTTACAAAATTTACAAAAAAGGAAAAACTGAAAACAAAGTTTCATTAACCACAAATTTTCACCATCAGTTTTTCTTGAAGATGAAGTGATTTTTATGTTGAAATATTCTTGAAGACACACAAAAACTGATTAACTAATTCAGGTAATTATTTCTCACCTCAGATTTTTGTCAGTACTTCCGGAAAACGTAAAATTAGATAGTAAAACCGTCTTGGATTTATCTCAACTCCAAATGTACAGCTCAATTATGCCGGAATGCAGTGATATACATTTTCGTAATACAATAAATGTATATCAGAACAGCTGGTATGGGTATTAAAACTTTTATTAATAAAGAAGAGAACGTCGTTTCGGCCTTTCTAGGTCATCTTCAGGTTAACCTCGGTTAACTTCTTTGTCAACCTGAAGATGACCTAGGAGAGTCGAAGCGTTGTTCTCTGCTTACCAATAAAAGTGTTAATACCTGTACCAGCAGTTCTGAGATACATTTTTATTTTAAGTGGGTTTCTCGTCATCAAGAATTTTCGTAATACGTTAAAATTGCTTTTGGGCCAGGCGTGGCCTAATGGCTGGTTTACTGGAATGTAGATCCGTGAAATGACTAACGCAGGAAGATAGGTCTTTTGTTACTTTGCTCTGGTATTCGAAAAGAAGCTAACAAATCAATTGTTTTACGTAACATTAAAATTTAAACATATAATGTATAATAAGCTCTACCAACTAAATATAGTTAACCCTTAAAGGGCGGTTATCATCAATTGATGCTGTCACCTACAACAATCCCTCTCTTTAAGGGTTGAACGGCTAATGCCCTGATGAGCTTTTTATTTGTTTGTTTTGGAATTTCGCACAAAGCTACTCGAGGGCTATCTGTGCTAGCCGTCCCTAATTTAGCAGTGTAAGACTAGAGGAAAGGCAGCTAGTCATCACCACCCACCGCCAACTCTTGAGCTACTCTTTACCAACGAATAGTGGGATTGACCGTACATTATAACTCACTCACGGCTGAAAGGGAGAGCATGTTTGGCGCGACGGGGATGCGAACCCGCGACCCTCAGATTACGAGTCGCACGCACGCCTTAACGCGCTTGGCCATACCGGGCCCGCCCTGATGAGAGAACTGTCTGAAAGATAAACATGCACACACACACACACATTTATTAAAATAAAATCTCATAGAAATGATAAATTTGCACAACACCTTTGCTTTTGTTGATTATTGAAGCAGCGGAACATCGAAAAGAGAAATCAATAGTATTTCTCTTTGTTACCTTACAGAGTTCGTGTGATTACAATATGCATTTGTGTTTACACCTAAATCCTGCGTGAATCCAGTGTAAATGTTTACACAAACACTTACAATTAATTACAGTTGTATTACAGTAAAATTCTTCATGTTTATATAAATAAATACATCTATGGTCGCCATATCTCTAATAATTACATTTCCTACAGGATGTGTGCTAAGAAAACGTTGTGTTTAAAACGATTATATTTTGTGAATTATTTGTTCCAGGGAAAGACAATTTCACCAGATGTAGGAGTGATTTGGTTTCAATTTCGCGCAAACCTACACGAGGTATAACTGCGCTATTCGTCTCTACTATAGCAGTGAAGGAAGAAAGGTAGTCCACGATACCCACCGCCAACTTTTGGGCTACTCTTTTTACCAACGACGAGTAAAATTTTTCCTCACCTCATGACACCTCCATCGCTGAATCTACAAACATTCTCAGCAGAGGGACTCGAATCTGCAACCTACACATTGTTAGACGACCATTCTAGTATCCAGACCATCTCTGACGTTGTTTTTAAAACACAAATCTGAGATATGCATCTCATATGAGTTTCTACATCTCTTTCAAGTATTCATGTAAGGCCTAAAGGGGATTATTGAAGTTACTTCCACTAGTGAAGTCATGATTTCAACTGTAAAATATACGTGATATAAACTTTCAAATTATTTTAAACTCTAATAAAGGTCCCTCACTAGGAGAGCGGTAAGCCTTCGGACTTACAACGCTAAAATCAGGGGTTCGATTACCCTCGGTGGACACAATAGATAGCCCAATGTGGCTTTGTTATGAGTTTGTTTGTTTTTGAATTTAGCGCAAAGCTACATGAGAACTGTCTGCGCCAGCCGTCTTTCATTTAGCAGTGTAAGACTAGAGGGAAGGCAGCTAGTCATCACCACCCACAGCCAACTCTTGGGCTACTCTTTCATCAACGAATAGTGGGATTGATCGTCACATTATAATGTCCCCATGGCTGAAAGTGCAAGCATGTTTGGCGTGACGGGGATGCGAACCCGCGACCCTTAGATTACGAGTCAAACGCCTTAACCCACCTGTCCATGCCTGGCCAAGATTTTCTATCAGAAAAACTCACACTTCTCACAAATGATGATGCAGTTAAAAAGTTTTGTTCCAGAACGCTTTCAATCACGACATATTTTACTAAACTTGTACATTCTTAGTCCACGTGCTTCAATAGTTTCGTTGCAAATCGTTTTTGTTGGAAATTTCAATTTTAATTTCTGTTTGCTTCTCTGAGCTACTGTGACTTGGAAATCAGTCATTTTTATACCCTCAATTTTATCTAGAACTCTCTGTGGGGTTTTCTCCTCAGGCTCAGTATAACCAGCTGGTTAAGGCGCGCGACTCGTAATCCTAGGATCGCGGGTCCGAGTCCCCGTTGCACTACAGATGTTTTCCTTTAAGCCATGGAGGCGTTATATTACGGTCAATCCCACTATTCATTGGTAGAAGAGTAGCTTAAGAGCCGGCGGTGTGTGGTGATAGCTAACTACCTTCCCTCTAGATCAGTGGTTCCCAACCTTTTTTATACCCCGCACCCCTAAAAAAATGTAATATGTTCTCGCACCCCTCACAGTAATTATTTATTTAAAAATATAGGTGAAGGTGGCGAAAACAAAATTTTATAATTAGTTTTAATGATATACAAACAAAACCGAAACATCTGGAAAAGAAAAAAAAATTACAACAAACTAAAAGTTGCATAAACCCTACATGACCTACTAAAAATGAATTTTCATCCATGCATGAAGTGAAATCTCGCATCCATGGTTGGGAACCACTGCTCCAGATGTACACTGCTAAATTATGGACGGCCAGCGCAGATAGCTCTCATGTAGCTTTGAGCGAAATTCAAAAACAAACAAACAAAATTTGTTTCTACTTTTGTTTATCACACTGTGACTTAAAAATATGTTTATAACAAAAAAGATGGATTTGAAAAACCAACAGATCTCTGTTACTTTGTGTCATTTTTTGTATCTGAAAGTTTGTCTGTCTTTATGTTCTCTTTTAATCTGAAAAAGTGTGTCTGCTTTTTATGAATTTTTTTTACAATTTTGATTCAAGACCCCGACTAAATATCACCCGTCTTTGTTTACTTATTGTGGCTTATAATTTTCCTTTTTTTTTAAATCCTTTTTTTGTGATTAGAACTTTGATCGTTTTTGGTTTTCATTGTTGTTGTTTTTACTTCTTTCTTTTATTAGCGCCCCCAGTGGCTCAGGGATAAAGTTGTATACTAATGACGTTAAAAATTGGAGTTCGATACCCGCGGTAGGTGCATCGTGTAGCATTGCACTTAAACAGCAGAAAACAAATTTATTTTTATGCATCAACAACTTATTAGCGCGAACTACGAACTTATTAGTATTGTTCAAGGACTTATTAGTAGGTGTGGAGGACTTACTAGTACGAATCAAAATTAATTAGTGTGGATAAAGGACGTTACTACGGATCGCGTACTTATTTGTACGAATCTAGAACTTAGTGGTGTGGATTCAGGACTCATCAGCGTGGATCGGGAGTTATTTAAGACTTTTGTCCAGCATTTTACTTCCACTTATTAACGGGAAGCTTTTATAATATAAACGATACGACTTATTTTGCCCTTTTTGTATTTCTACAGTACTGGGTTGCTTTAAGCAGTTAATGTTTTCCTCATTCAACAGAAAGAGCGGGATTGTTAGACGGGGGTATAAAACTAACATGGTAGTAAAACCTTACACGATTCGTGACTCAGATAAGCCGATTAGAATTACACACATTCCAAGAACAACAAAACGATAGAGTTGCGAGACACGGAGGCGTTTCATGCAGTTTACTTACTTAGAGACCCTTAATGTAATATTATTCTTCGAGTTGGCGACCGTAAATATTAATGACAGTTCTGAGGACGTCCACTAGGTCACGCGCCATTATTCTGTGTAAAACAAACAGTGTATCGAAGCAATGGTTAGAAGTGTTGCTATCGATGAGTATACCTAGAACATAAAGGTTACCAATTAACATAAATACAGCTTCTCTTTACAATGTCACAGTTTTGTTGTTGTTTTTTTCGTGTGAGAAGACGCCCCCCCCTCCCCAGTGGCATAGCTTTAAGTCTGAAGCTTACAACGTTGGAAACCGGCTTTTGATACCATTGGCAGTCATAATATAAACCAATACAAAGGAACATCTTTATACCTATATTAAATAAAATAAAAGAAATAATATAAAATTATATATTCAAACATCTCACACCGCCCTCTACATTCCGTCACTCAGTTACACAACCCCTTCCAAACATCTGGTCAGTTACCTCTTTCTTTGTGAACCTGACGATGACCGAAGAAGGTCGAAACGTTGTTCGTTCTTCTATGTAAAATATTTTCTCAACCCAAACGAGCCGATTTTTCACATATAATACAGGATAGTTTAGTTTATTTGCGCTTGATTACGAACAAACAAATTGTGTAAGAAAACTATCAACATGTTTCCTGTTTTTGTTTACTTCTAAATAACTTCTGTTTTCTTCTCATTTTAGAATAAAAAGACGTAAGGAACTTACTTTTTAAGTTCACGTTTTATTGAGTTCACTGGAGATCTTTCTTATGTTTATTATCTTCCAAATTTTATGACCACAGTTTCTGAGGTCAGTAAGAGATGTCAAAGATTGTCAACCGAAAGCTATATGTTGATGTCTTTTAAAATCGGGTTGATCATGGTCTGATATTTTGTGAGTCGTGTTGCAAAACAGAAGTACAAGGTTCGAACATGCGATACAACGCAATAAAGCTGTGCAGTTTTAACTGTGGGTTGCTTTACAAAAGAGGCAGCCAATCCAATGGGTGTACGACTAGGTTAGGGGTGGTACTGAGTGGTCCCTTTTCACGGTCATCACTCTAGTCATCAGTAAACTGAACTTTAGAGGCTCTGACCTGGTCGGATATCTACATTTCATGAGCGGATAAAGAAAATACTTCCAAAAATCTCCTCAAAAAATCCCTGAATAATACTTGTTATTGTCTGCCTCTTCATTTAATATACAATTACAATATTTTAGTCGAGAATGCAATGATGCTGGTTGGAGCTACTGCTCTAGTCATAAACTCCTCATTAAAAAGGAAAAAAAACGCATTTATGTTTGGTTATTGCTAAGCAAAAAGATGCGCAATGGGCTTATATTTAATGCACTTATTGAAGGATTCGAACGCCAAACTTTTGGGTTATAAGTCTATACGTGTATAACTACGCCTCAAATAGTCTTGTCGCTTGGAGTATTGCCAACGTATAGAGAAATGAAAAAAGCACATACATATAAATCTTAGCTATCCACAAAGTGTTTCCTGTTTCAAGACCTATCTACAGTCGTTTTGATAATACTTTTCTATCTAGTTTTACTGGGTATTCACGTAAAAGTACTTGGAATGTTTTATTTGCTTTGGAAAAGATGAAATTGTATCATTAGTATAAACATTCGGTTTTCTGACCCTGTGAAGACTGGCAGAGGGTGAGGATGAAGGAACATGGATGGACCATACTCGTGACTTAATAGAGGACGTCTGACAGAAAGTTTACGAAACACGTTTATTGCTAATGTTGTTCCCCTCTGGTACAAGTAAGTCTACTAATTTGCAACGTTAAAATTAGGAGTTCGTTTTTACCCAGTGAACACAGAAGATGGTCTGATGCGGCTTTGCTGTAAGAAGCAAACACTAAATATATTTTTTTTAAATATCCTTTGCGAGTTTTACTTTATTTTTTCCAGATACAGAAAGAGGGCTGAAACCTTTATCACAGACAAACATATTAACAACTTTTGATCTGCCATGAACTGGTTTAAGTTCGTTTGATTCAAAACAAAATGATGGCATTGTAGTACTTTGAACTCCAGCAGCTGAGCGGTAAATATGAAGAATTATTTTATAACGCTAAGAAAGCAGGTGTTGTATTCGTGATGGGAACAGCATATATGTCTTATATTTTCGCTTTGTGATTAATAACAAGTACAAACAATAGCATTGGCAGGCTGTTCTGATTCACATTAGCCCTCCCCTCAGTGACACATCGGCATGTCTGCGGACTTACAACACTAAAAACCGAGTTTCGATACTCGTTGTAGGCAAAGAAATATAACAGAAGTATGTTCTTTTTAAAGCCCATTGTGAGGTATTTCACTTAATTTTAAACAAAAACAAACTGATTCACGTTCCATACACCCACTAAGTAGTACCAGGAACCATAGTGGTTCATAATAAGGATCGCACAGAACTCCACGAAACCTTAACACAAGGTTCGGGCAAAAAGCAACATAAAGATTCATTTCAAGCAAGACTTCAAAACCTTTACTGTTGACTGCTAAGACTTTTCACATGCAATAACGTACAGAAGCGCACATGTTAGATTTTCTCGATATCATTATTCTACAATAAAAATGTGTTGGTACATTTCAGCCAAAGAGTTTGTAAGATAAGATATGTAAAAGGTATTGAAAAGTCGATTTGTTTTACATGAGTAAAAGGATATCATAATTTTAATGTAAACAATGTTCAAATTGCACCTTGAAGCTAGTTTTCTAACATGTTCCTACTGCTTCTTTGAAAAGCTTAAGTACGGGGTGAAACAGGAATTATCAGCCAATAATAGATGGGTATTAAATGACTGTAACATGTCGATATTCAACGCATTGTAAACTATATATATATCTCCAGTAATGTCTACAATATCTCCAGCATGTGTGTGTGTTTTTATGGAGTCGACCTCCTATATTATATATGACATGAGAGAGTACAAGAAGGTCGTTTGTACAATAACTGATTTAAAGACTCAAAGGTTTGTTCAAAACGTTGTTTCTGACGTATATTTTTATTTGAAAAGGTTCCTTTCTACTGATACAATTTTATTTGTACTTCATGGGAATTGTATTTGCCTATTGCTATACATAACACTGTTTTACAAAGAAATTGAGGCAAGCACAAAAATAACTGTTTTAACCTAATTTGGGGGTGCTGAATTCAGATTTGAAATCCGTTTTTACTCAACACCTCTAGTTTTTTAGATATGCATACTGTACATTTTGTACACATACTGTACATAAAGGCGTATATGCATTCAGGGTTAATATCTAATGTTGTGTAACTTATGTCTTCTTTTTTAGTTATTATGCAATAAATGTAAGTGATAGCATTACATTATATATATACACATAGCTATATATCAAGACGGATCACCAGTTTCAGGAATCGGAACAAAGACCTTGCTTCATTTTTCGACATGGAAAACAAGTTGTGCTACTGCACAAATGTACCTGGCTTGTTCACTTTCCTTGGTTTGCCACATACATAATCCTTCAGACTGGCGTCTTTTCATAGACTCTTCCAAGCGAAGTCTCAAGGCTGTGCTTCTGCACAACGGGAATAAATATCTCAGCATTCCCACTGCACACTCTGTCCATCTAAAAGAGTCTTATGACAATATGGAGCTTCTTTTAGAAGGTATTAAGTACAACCAGTACCAGTGGAGTCTGTGTGGGGACCTCAAGGTCATTGGTCTTCTTATGGGTATGCAAGCAGGCTTCACAAAGTACTGTTGCTTTCTCTGTCTCTGGGATAGTCGAGCTGTATCTCAGCATTACAAGCAGAAAGACTGGAGGTCCAGAAGCACTTTCGTTCCTGGCGAACACAGCGTCAAGGAGAATCCTCTGGTTGACATGAAGAAGGTGCTTCTTCCTCCTCTTCACATCAAGCTTGGTTTGATGAAGAATTTCGTGAAGGCCATGGACAAAAATGGTGCTGCCTTCCAACACTTGTCTACTGTGTTCCCAGGTCTCAGTGCTTCTAAGCTCAAAGAGGGCATCTTTGTCGGATCTCAAATCCGAGAAGTGCTGAAGGATACTGATTTTGAGGAGCTTCTTACCTTAAAGGAACTGAGAGCATGGGAAGCATTTAAGTCAATCTATAGTGGCTTCCTTGGTAACACACGCGTACCAAATTACCAAGCCTGTATTGAGAAGTTGCTAAAGACTTATGAGGATATGGGATGCCCAATGTCACTCAAAATTCTTTTTCTCCATTCCCACCTTAACTTCTTCCCTCCAAACCTTGGAGCTGTGAGTGATGAGCACGCAGAAAGATTCCACCAAGACATTACGAAGATGGAGAGCAACTACCAAGGCAAGTGGAACCCCAGCATGATGGGAGACTTCTGCTGGATGCTCTTGTGTGACATCCCGGAGACAAAATACACCAGATCATCTAAAAACCACACTTCTAACTGTCTGCGGTGCTATGAATTGTGTACATTGTGTCATCCAAGTATATTTATTCCGTCAATGTTCTTTATCTATCCCATTTTATCTGTAATAAGCTGCTGCAACTGTTGAAATAAGCACGTATATACTCTGTATATACTAAAATGAGACTATTTAAAAGCCAGAAAACTAGAGGTGATAGAGCAAAACTGTTTATAAATTTAAATTCAGCACACCCAAATTAGTAAAAAAACACCTATTCACATTCTTGCCTCAGACAAAAACTATTTTTTTGTAAACCAGTGTTATTTACAAATTATTTAATCGCTCATGAACTATAAATACTCAGTATGTTCTTTAAGAAATCATGTTGTTGTCATTTGGCGTTTGGTGACAAAAAGCAACTAGGCTATCTCCGCCAAACAACCGGCAAGAATCGTAACACAGATCTTCATGACAATCTGCAGCTTAACATTTTACATTGGGAATTAATGCGATCAAATTGTCAACTGCTACAGTAAATCATCATACATCGCACCAGCTTGCTACTGGTTAGATTTATTATCATTACAATGTGTAACGTTAACTACCATAACAAGTGAAACTATGGCCATAACTGAACATAAAAAAGCTAACAAACAAAATAAATAAAAATATGGAACTTAAAAACCTACAAACAGAGATCGTAAAACAAAAGTAAGGCAACGAGGCTGGAGATATTGTAGACATTACAGGAAATACTGTAAACATTACTGTAGATATTGTAGACATTACTGGAGATACTGTAAACATTACTGGAGATATTGTAGATATTACTGGAGATACTGTAGACATCACTGGAAATACTGTAGACATTACTGGAGATATTGTACACATAACTGGAGATATTGTAGACATTATTCAGACTGCCAAACCTTACTTTGACTTCATTGTTTTCTTACTTATTTACGTTCTCTATTTGCAAGTCTTTAAAACTTCAATTTTATATTCATCTTGTTGTAATACTTGTTTACTTGTCTTATATGATTATTTGTAGCAACCAAATGTATTTGGTGGTTATAACAATCTGAAAACCGTAATTTTGTGTAGTAGTTTTCACAACTTTACGGGTTCGGGTTTGTTTTTGCTGATAAAAAACAGGTTCACTGGTTGTTAAGCTCAAATAAACACAAAGAGCTGCCTGTAGTCAGCCACCATGAGTATCGAAACTTGAGTTTTAACACCATACGCCTACATTCTTACTGTTAAGCAAACGGGGGACGCTAATAAATGAATGGTAGAGGAAATAAAAATTACTAATTCTACTACAACAACAGAATATCCATTTTAGTAACAGTTGTAAGTGATTTGTTACTTAGTTTCAGAGTACGGGGGTTGAGAATGATTTTGAAACCTCACCATGTGATTACTTACTGTTCACCCCGAGTCATGTCATGTCTGATGACCGTGCGGATTGATAACGATACTCATTCCGTTTCAAAAGGCTCCATTGTAAGTAGGTCTTGTCCAAAACATACCCGTCCTCCTTGTTGGCCTTTGAATAGATCATACTGCGTTGTAATAGTTTGTTTAATTTTCTATTTTTCAATCGATCAATCAATACTCAATCACACATTCGAGGACGACAGTTTCCAGCTTCCGTTAAAACGGCCAGATAACACAGAAATCCCGAATGACTTGGTGGATTTCATACTTTTATCCGTATGAAAGCAGGAGTACCAATTTCATTCTCCAACTTCTTGAGATACGTGTATGTTATGACAATGGAACGTGTATATCATGGAAGTAGAACGTGTATGTCATGGAAGCAACTTGTGTCACTATTTCAGACAGAGACCCTTCTTAATTATATATATGTAAAAACGGATGGTATGGCTTAAGATACCTTTATTATTTTTTTTATGTAGAGGAGCGAACAACGTTTCCACCTTCTTCGGTCATCGTCAGGTTCACAAAGAAGAAAGGATTACTGACAAGTGGCTGACCACTTGTTTGAAGGCGTTTGTGTAATTGGGTGTAAGAATGTAGATGGCGTGCTTAGATGTTGGATATATTTATTAATATAGGCGTAAAGGTGTTCCTTTGTATTGGTTTATTCTGGGCTTGAGTTGTTGTATAACTAAGGCTTTAATTTTGCGTTTGTTTCTTTATTTAGTATTTGGGTGTTTTCTAGGATTATGTCATGTTTATTTGATTTGCAGTGCTCGACTATCCTTCCCACCAAATATACTCACCATTTTAGCCAAAGGGCGTTATAAGGTGAAACTCGATCTCACTGTCCGTAGGTAAAAAGTAGCACAAGAGTTCGCGGTGGGTGGTGATGACCAGTGGATGGTGATGATCATTGGGTGGTGATGACTAGCTGCCTTCTTTCTAGTCTTTCGCCGCTAAATTAGAAACGGCTAGCGCAGACAGTCTTCGTGTATCTTTGCACAGTATTCAAACAAACCAATCAAATCTCGTTTTGGTGAAAACGCATTAAACTCAGAATCGGATGATTGGGAGGTCGAGGATGACTTGAGCGATACACGAGTACTAGCTGTTAGCTGGTGGGTCAGGGGATGTTAATCTTAGAAGGAGTAGAATTAGGTCAAGGAGAAAGGTGGGAAAGGTTCACCAACCTCATCTGTTTATGACGTTAAGTTGTAGTACGTCATCTGATCCTATCTGCCATCGCAGAATAGAAAAGATTGTGCATTTAAGTCTGATAGACTTGTTTTGAAAGATCGGTATCAATAACCTGATACAAGTGTATGAATACATTACGTTGGAAATAACCGATAAATACCGTTTAGAAAAACAATTAGACTGTTTGTTTGTTTTGAATTTTGCATAAAGCTACACCTGGACTATCTGCGCTAGCCGTCCCTAATTTAGCAGTGTAAAACATCACCTCATACCGCAAAATCTTGAGCTACTCTTTTACAAACGAATAGTGGGATTGACCGTAAAATTATAACGCCTCCTCCAGGGTGAAAGAGCGACTGTGTTTGATGTAACAAGGATTCGAACCCGCAATCCTCAAATTGCGAGTCGAGCGTCCTAACCACCTGGCCATGCCGAGCTAAGCCATTAGATACCTGTGGCACCATATTACCTGATTTCGAAATGAAATTATAATACATGCCGATTCAATGAGACTGCATATCAAATGTGACGTGACTTTCTTATATGCATATCCAAAATCGCTTTATTATAACATATTGAACCCTCTGTAAAATGACTAGAGATCGTCTTACGAGCTCCAAATGTTTGTAAACTACTGAACACCACACAGTTAGATACCTGAACTCCTAATCTTAAAGGTTGGATAGCCTGTTGACTTAAATAAAAAACAACTGACGAATATCTAATTTTGATTTAAGTACAGTTAAGTAGCTTAATACAATTAAATGAGGAAACAAAACTATTAAAGACAGATAGGTAGCTAATGTAGATAATAGAGAGATAGTGTTCGTAATAGATATATAACATACATAATTGGTTATAATATACATAAAAGATAGATAATGTACATAATAGGTAAATAATATACATAATAAGCACATTATGTACATGATGAATAGAAAATATACATAACAGGTAAATAATGTACGTAATTGGTAAATAATCTATATAACAGGTAAATAACACACATAATGGGTAAATAATAAACAAAATAGGTAGAAAATACAAATAATAAATAGATATTGTGCATAATAAGTAGATAATGTTCTTTATGTTTATTTCTTGAACATCCATATTCAACATGAGATTAATTAGTGAACTATGACGTTGTACATAATCTGGACAAACTGACACTTGATTGGTTTATTCCAAGTGCTCAAGCAAGAAATTAACTTGGATTAAAAGCAGTTTTCTTACGATGTTGTTGGTGATTGGTTGATCCCTTTCGAACAGTTGTTGTTCTTTACCCGTACTGCAACAACTCCACGTCTCAGATAAAAACAAAGTAAGAACAGCACGTAAAGCGTGGTTAAGATAACGGGAACAATTCTTCGTTACATAAAGTGCAAGTTTTCATCATCTAGATGGATGTGCTGTGAACTTTGTTGTCATCGAATATTAGATCTGGACTCAAATAAAACAGAAACTTTAGTGAACAAACAGCCAGAAATGTGGATTTTCCAATGTGCAGTGAGTAAAAAGCTGATAAATAAATACTGATGATACAGCTTTGCTGTCTTGTTAAAACGTTGAATTTCAGTCTGAAGTTTCCACATCAAATGATAACTATGTCACATCCTATGTGAAGTTCAAACAAAACTAACTTTAAGGAAACGAGACATCTCAAAACCCAAGGAAATTAAATTGGATGTAATTCCAGATGCATTCGCATGATTGATGCTACTGACATCAATCGCATTATATAGGATCCCAGTTCCAGAGTCCATGTTCCTTATGGATCTATTTCCTCCTTCGTCAAACGTGCTCAGCCTGAATTTGTTCACTTGTATTTAATAAGCACACATCTACACAGTGGAATACCTGTGCTGTACTCATCGCGGGTATCGAAACCTGGTTTTGAATACTATAAATCTTCAGATTTATCGTCGAGCTGCAAATGGTCGCTCAGTTTGACTATCGTTATTACGTATTGCTGTTCAAAACTGCAGTTTCCAGACTTGAAGCCATTATTACTTACTGGTGTTTGACGTTACAGTTTCTTTGTGGCTAGATGCCGTGAAATGTGGCCAGGTTAATGAAACAGAAAACATAAGTTCTGCTTGTGTTATATTAGGGTATTAATAGTTTGTTGTCGAAAGGGATGGATTTGATTAGAGTTTATTTCACGGTATTTTTTATGAAAGCAATCGTTATTTAAGAGCCTTCGTTAACTTCAGAACGTCAACTATTACTTTGTTAATAGTATTCACACATTAATCGCAAAAGCTTTTTGGGTTAGAAAGTACTCTATCGTTACCACTAACTCCAATTTGCTAATGTGAGCTTCCTTCAAATTGATATGTCGTTTGGAAACCTTATGCGATTCTCGCACGAACTCTCTCTCTCTCTCTGCCTTCTTCCACTTTCATTGAGACCACTGAGAGTAACTTTGTTCGCAATCCTGTGTTTATGGCTATATCGTTTAAAAGCCTCGCTATATGATTAATATTTCCGTTCAGAAAGGCTTCATATGTTTTCCTACTAAAAATTTTAGCTTTCATGACATTATTTTTCGAAGAGTTCGGAATTACGTGAACCATACAAAGAGGAGTTAAGAATGTTACCCGAGGCTACATCTACAAGTAAAACGATCTTTTAAAGTAGACATAACCCTGTGTACACTTATGAATACTGATTAGAAATAAGCTAAAACTTTTACAGAAAAAGTACAGATTAGCCTCATTGCTAATTTCCAAAGCATCACTAGCATTTCATTGTTCTCTTAATAACTTTTGTTAAATATTCTATCCGAAATAAATCACAAAACAATATTTTCATCTACAACGCCACCTATTTTTTTTCTTAAATTAGTCCGACTCAAAGTCGACTCAAATTGTTTTTCACACACGAATTTTACACATTAGACAAGCTGAAATTAAACAGAATATTATCTAGGTTAAATAAAATGTTAGTTTGTTTTAAAGTAATTTAGTTAAAATCAAAAATTGGATTTATTATAAAAATAAAACAGGTAAAGCTATAAACATTAAACAGGAATAAATTAAACGCTTTTAGGGTTAAAGACTCGTTGAAAATATATCCTTTACCAGCATATTGTATTTTCCACATGGACCATAAACGATTCAGTTAGGGAACCAAGGCCAGTCGTAGTTATCCCTAATTTAGGATTGTTAATAAGAGGAAGAGACATTATTCAACAGCGACTAGTTATATACTTAATGATATAATTACTTTTATGACACGGCAGAAGGTATGGGTCGTGCATATTAGCATGTTGGACTCTCCAATCCGCACGCTAAGCACCGGGCAACATAAAAAAGCATGACGTTTCTCTGACTTAGATAGCTTATAGCAACAGAAGGTTTATAATATGTACCTCACAGAACAGTGTTAAAGAAAGTTGAAATATCTGTCTTTTGCAAACAGTGATGACGTAAGTAGTTTTGTTTAAAAATTATGTATTCACATTGTATATTTCGTATTCAAACAAAAACACCGTGTCGTGTCATTTATACATACATATAGAAACAGATATGCAAGAACATATTAATAACATATATATATATAATGTATGTTTAGATGGCGTTACATAAAGGTTTGTTATCATTTTCTTTTGTCTTGCTGGCTGAATAATCCACTTTACCATGAATTTTCGATGTCTGAAAGCACGCGCAGCACGATATATTTGTTCCATAAGGTACGTTTCCCATAATTTTGTTTTCTGTGAGTTGGAGACAACTAACATGATACAAAAACAAATGGTAAACAGTGGCACAGATATTCTTGTGATGAATTTCTAATGTTAACAGTAACTGGCAAAAAAAGAAAGATTTGTTTATAGTTTGAATCAAATAAAACGTAATAAATGAATCAATGAAAACGTTTAAAACATCTATATAAATATAATAGTAATGTCTGTTGTATGTTTATGTAACTATCTTATCTATATAAATATAATAGTACTGTCTGTTGTATGTTTATGTAACTATCTTATCTATATAAATATAATAGTAATGTCTGTTGTATGTTTATGTAACTATCTTATCTATATAAATATAATAGTAATGTCTGTTGTATGTTTATGTAACTATCTTATCTATATAAATATAATAGTACTGTCTGTTGTATGTTTATGTAACTATCTTATCTATATAAATATAATAGTACTGTCTGTTGTATGTTTATGTAACTATCTTATCTATATAAATATAATAGTACTGTCTGTTGTATGTTTATGTAACTATCTATATATATATAAATTAATATATAACTATCTATCTATATAATAGTACTGTCTGTTGTATGTTATGTAACTATCTTATCTATATAAATATAATAGTAATGTCTGTTGTATGTTTATGTAACTATCTTATCTATATAAATATAATAGTACTGTCTGTTGTATGTTTATGTAACTATCTTATCTATATAAATATAATAGTAATGTCTGTTGTATGTTTATGTAACTATCTTATCTATATAAATATAATAGTACTGTCTGTTGTATGTTTATGTAACTATCTTATCTATATAAATATAATAGTACTGTCTGTTGTATGTTTATGTAACTATCTTATCTATATAAATATAATAGTACTGTCTGTTGTATGTTTATGTAACTATCTTATCTATATAAATATAATAGTACTGTCTGTTGTATGTTTATGTAACTATCTTATCTATATAAATATAATAGTACTGTCTGTTGTATGTTTATGTAACTATCTTATCTATATAAATATAATAGTACTGTCTGTTGTATGTTTATGTAACTATCTTATCTATATAAATATAATAGTACTGTCTGTTGTATGTTTATGTAACTATCTTATCTATATAAATATAATAGTACTGTCTGTTGTATGTTTATGTAACTATCTTATCTATATAAATATAATAGTACTGTCTGTTGTATGTTTATGTAACTATCTTATCTATATAAATATAATAGTACTGTCTGTTGTATGTTTATGTAACTATCTTATCTATATAAATATAATAGTACTGTCTGTTGTATGTTTATGTAACTATCTTATCTATATAAATATAATAGTACTGTCTGTTGTATGTTTATGTAACTATCTTATCTATATAAATATAATAGTACTGTCTGTTGTATGTTTATGTAACTATCTTATCTATATAAATATAATAGTACTGTCTGTTGTATGTTTATGTAACTATCTTATCTATATAAATATAATAGTACTGTCTGTTGTATGTTTATGTAACTATCTTATCTATATAAATATAATAGTACTGTCTGTTGTATGTTTATGTACTATCTTATCTATATAAATATAATAGTACTGTCTGTTGTATGTTATGTAACTATCTTATCTATATAAATATAATAGTACTGTCTGTTGTATGTTTATGTAACTATCTTATCTATATAAATATAATAGTACTGTCTGTTGTATGTTTATGTAACTATCTTATCTATATAAATATAATAGTACTGTCTGTTGTATGTTTATGTAACTATCTTATCTATATAAATATAATAGTACTGTCTGTTGTATGTTTATGTAACTATCTTATCTATATAAATATAATAGTACTGTCTGTTGTATGTTTATGTAACTATCTTATCTATATAAATATAATAGTACTGTCTGTTGTATGTTTATGTAACTATCTTATCTATATAAATATAATAGTACTGTCTGTTGTATGTTTATGTACTATCTTATCTATATAAATATAATAGTACTGTCTGTTGTATGTTTATGTAACTATCTTATCTATATAAATATAATAGTACTGTCTGTTGTATGTTTATGTAACTATCTTATCTATATAAATATAATAGTACTGTCTGTTGTATGTCTATGTAACTATCTTATCTATATAAATATGATAGTACTGTCTGTTGTATGTTTATGTAACTATCTTATCTATATAAATATAATAGTAATGTCTGTTGTATGTTTATGTAACTATCTTATCTATATAAATATAATAGTAATGTCTGTTGTATGTTTATGTAACTATCTTATCTATATAAATATAATAGTACTGTCTGTTGTATGTTTATGTAACTATCTTATCTATATAAATATAATAGTACTGTCTGTTGTATGTTTATGTAACTATCTTATCTATATAAATATAATAGTAATGTCTGTTGTATGTTTATGTAACTATCTTATCTATATAAATATAATAGTACTGTCTGTTGTATGTTTATGTAACTATTTTATCTATATAAATATAATAGTAATGTCTGTTGTATGTTCATGTAACAACTTTTCTATATAAATGTAATAGCAATGTCTGTTTAATGTTCATGTAACTACTTCGCAGGGCGTCGATGAATCTTCACCAAAACTGGTAAAGAAGTTGACTAGATAGATCTGTGCGGGGTTTATCTACAAATTTTCAGTTTTGTGGATTTTATAGATGTATTGTGTTTTGTTACGACCACTTCGTTTCCCCTTGATGGATCTTCACCAAATATAGTATGAAGATTTATTGGGTCAATGCGGATATACTAGCAAACTTGCGTTTGTTTGTTTGTTTTTGGAATTTCGCACAAAGCTACTCGAGGGCTATCTGTGCTAGCCGTCCCTAATTTAGCAGTGTAAGACTAGAGGGAAGGCAGCTAGTCATCACCACCCACCGCCATCTCTTGAGCTACTCTTTTACCAACGAATAGTGGGCTTGACCGTAACATTATACACCCCCACGGTTGGGAGGGTGAGCATGTTTAGCGCGACTAGGGCGCGAACCCGCGACCCTCAGATTACGAAGCGCACGCCTTAACGCGCTTGGCCATGCCGGGCCCAGCAAACTAGTTGTTTTATATTTTGTGTTTTACAGTTTCTATGGACGTTTATACAATTACCTGTAAGGGAAGTAACTTTGCCTGTCCCAAGATAACCTTTCATTAATTATGAATGTACGTAACCTTCCTCCAAGAGACGGGTATTCCAGCTAGTTTACATTCTCAGTTTCCCACACGTACATGGTAACTTATCGTAACTGAGGGTATTTCTTATGGTAAGGAGTGGCGACGCCAGGATGTTTTCGTTGGAGGAGCTGAGGTAAACTGTGGAGGGGCTTCCCAAAATTCCATCAATATGAAGTATAGATGGTAAATTATAATAATGTAAATACCAAGGTACATTTCAGAAAGGAGTGCTAATTTGAACTGCGTTTTCAAATACAGTTTTCATTGGAAACTCATACTCTGATTAATGATTTATTATTACAAGTTAGGAATAATCTGTTTATGAAGATACGAGTATATGTATACATTATTCATACAGGCCAAATTGTGATTGTGATATTGTTCTTATTGTCATAAGTGTTACAAGCACCTGTTATAATAATGTAAGGTTATCTAATCATAAGTATAACATTAATTGGATTGTAAGTCACAATTTTAAGTGTATGGCACAACCATCAGTACAATTATGGATGGCTGATATACAATGCAAAATGATCTCACAGAAGACACAACACGGGCTAAATGCTTCATAGTTTTGATCTATACACAATACACTAATACATGCATGTTATGTTTCACTTTTCAATAAACGATAAATGAAATTAATGGGTAAATACCTGTGAAACTTTGGTTTATCAAGTAAAATCCCTGATGATCTGTTGTAAGTTTAAATCAACGTGGTTGTCTAATCTTTGTCAAAGCTCAAGATAGAATAGCATTACACAGGGAGCGGTAATACAGTGAATGAGTTTCAGTACATTCAGTACGTTGCTATGGGATGCATGACACATACTTCCGTCTTAATAAAGACGTTGAGTTCTACAGATCTATGTCTCTTTGATGTTAATTGCTAAGCAACAATGACGATTGTGTTTTCCATATTTTATAAATATATGTAGGTAACAATATTTGAGAAGGGGGCTTGACTCATTTTGGGGGGCTCAAGCCCCCCAAGCCGCCCTTGGCGCGGCCACTGATGGTAAGTGCTGCTTAGTAGCTGCTCTCTCTCTTCTCTACCACTTCACAATTCTAAATGACTACGTGTAGATAGTTTGTGTAACTTTACAGAAAGTTATAAAACAAACAATAAATTCATGTGTCACAATGAATACGGTTTGTTTGCTTTTGGGTTTTTTTAAATTTTGCGCGAAGCTACTTGAGGGCTATCTGAAATAGCCGTCCCTAATTTAGCAGTATAAGACTAGATGTAAGGTAGCTAGTCATCTCCACCCACTACCAGCTCTTGGGCTACTCTTTTACCAACGAATAGTGGGATTGACCGTAACGTCATAACGCCACCATGGCTGAAAGGGCGAGCATGTTTGGTACGACGGGGATTCGAACCTGCCAATGAATACAGAAACTAACAGAATATGAGTATAATTTGAAAATTAGGTAAAATTAACAGAAAAAATAAAGTAATGATTATTATACACATTAAATGCCCCATTTAATTTTTCCTCCAGTTAGTGACACAGTGGTATATCTGCAGGCTTATAACGCTAAAAACCAGGTTTCGATACCTTAGATGGGCAGAGTACATACAACCTGTTCTATAGCTTTGTCATTAACTACAAACAACCAAACAAATAAACACATATTAAGTTCTGTTTTGAAGGTAAAGTTTGAAACCCAAAAAGTATTTGAAACGTGTAAAACCTTACAAATCTTCCAGAACCAAGCCTACTAGATGCAAAGCTACTATAGATAAAAATCTACTTTTGATAAAACTTTCAATATTAAGACCACTAGATGCAATAGATAAAATAACACAGGGTTACAGCTTAGCAACGTGCAAAAATCATAAATCTTGCTTAAAGGTATGACTACGTTTGAAATATATATTTGTATTGGATTTTTATATCATTAGCTTTAGATTGTATCTTATCATCCGAAACCAATACTTTAAAAAAACTCTATAAAATGCACTTCATTATTCATGACCAACATTACAAAAACCGCGAAAATGTTGTTTTTAATACATCTCAATCGTATAACTGTGATGACACTTAAGTTAAAAATCCTTCGAACAGAATGGTTAGCTTTTGGAGTAAAACAACTGGGTTATCTGCGCTAAACATTCAAAGAAAACGTAAAAGAAAAAAATATATAACATATAAAAATAACTCAAATTTAAAACTAAATAATGTACAAATGTCAAATAAAAGACTTGAGTAGAATTGAAAAGACCAATGTCTCGTTAAAACTTTAAAACACAACTAAATTAAACAGTGTTGCTATCGCCAATGGCACTGTCCAGCGTCAGGAGTAAACCCCTTGACAAAAATTTTAAAAAGTCTCAAGTGGTGCCTTCGTTCAGAGTTGTAACGATGGCACGACAGTAAAACGTGGGCTTATAATACTAAAATTAGAGTTTTGTTTCTTGTAATCAGCACGGTGCTACTATCCTGTTGTGCATCTTTGTTGCTTAAAAAAATAGCTCGTGACATTTTGAGGTTTCTTTTTAAAAAGGGTTTAGCTAGAGATGTTAGACGATTGATTCTTCATAGAAGATGTTAGACGATTGATTTTTTTTTCTCATTTGGCAGAGTAAGGTTTGATCCCAGAACTTACAAGTGAAAGATTTTTAGTGAATAATTAGCACCCAAAGTCATCGTGATTAGGCTAGAGGACAGGTTTTGTTTGTAAGAAATGTGGTAGTATAAAAAGTTAAGAACTACTTGCTCGTTCCCACGAAAGTTATCTGTTTATTTCGAGTATTAGGGGCAAGAGAAAGCAGGTATTATAAAGTTTAAAATGTTTATAATGACATATTCTAGAAACCTAAATACAGAGTTTTCGGGTGAAAATGGCAAGTTTGTGTCAACGCAAAGTTACACAATAGGCTATTTGCGCTCTGTCCATCCGCCACGAAAAATATAACCCCAGAGTTTTGCGCTGTAAATTTTTAATTTTGTTAAAAACGAACTATTCACGCTCCATACTGTTCATTCTGCATTAAGAATCACAGAAATGTAGTAACGACCGTGAGCGTGTTTCTTGGTGTCACCTTTTTGACCCCAAAGTGAAGAGCGTATGAAAGTTTCACAAAAATAAAATTGATATTTCATGTCGTGCGTTTGTATAAGTACATTAAAAATGTCTACATGATATAGAAATACACGTAGAAATAATGAACTGTTTTGAAAGGTCAAGGTGGGTTCAATAAAATAAGTACTTGTTTAGGTGATATTTTTGGTGGTGTATTCATACCGTTCAAGAAATAAAACAGAGACCAATGGACCAATGATGAATAATTCTGAAATGTTAAACCGAAATGTAGCCCTAACTAGTTTTACTTAAATTGTTTGCATGATCGATTCTAAAATATTAATCCGGAATATAATGTTAGTTTTACCTAGGTCGTGCAACAATCAATTCTAACCTATTAAACCGGAATGTAGTCCTAACTAGTTTTGCCCAGATCTTTCTATAATCGATTATAACACACTAAACCGGAATGTAATCCTGAGTCGTTTCACCAAGGTTTTACAATTGAATATGTAATGTAAGTTATAACATATCAAACCGTGATGCAGCAAAAATTAAGACATTTTTTGTCTTATCCAGAGCAAAGCCTCATTGAATTATCTACTGCATACACATTGACAAATCAAGACCCGATTTTTAGGGTTGTAGATCTGTAGAATTACTGCGGTTGCACCAGGAACACATAAAATAGGATTGTTTGTTTGTTTTTTTAATTTCACATAAAGCTACACGAGGAATATCTGCGCTAGACGTCCCTAATTTAGTAAGGTAACACTAGAGGGAAGGCAGCTAATCATCACCACTCACCGCTAACTCTTGGGCTAGACTTTTAACCAACGAATAGTGAAATTGACTGTCACATAATAAAGCCCAACGGCTAAAAGAGCGAGGATGTTAGGTGCGATTGGGATTTTAACGCGCGACCCTCAGATTACGACTCGAACGCCTTAACAACCTGGTCTTGCCGGGCCTCATAAATTAAGAAGAGAGCTCATTTCTTCTGAAAAGAAGAGGAAATGGTAGTATCTAGAATGTATGACGTGTCAAACCTCTGTAAACGTTTTGTGACGTGAATGCCGTGTCTAATGATGCAACAGAGTAAATATTGTATTTAATTTATCGTTCGAGCGATTTTGAAAACAACTCTGTTAGAACTAAATAATGAAAAACACTGTTTTGTTTTTAAAGCAATAAAATGTTGTTTAGAGCGAAGCGACACTTTTTTATATCAACAACATATATAAAACAACAATAAAAATATTAATAACTTAATGGAATAATTGTTCGTGTTACAATACAACGAAATAACACATTTCATCTGAAAAATGTGTGTTTACCTTAAAATATACATTACTTGACAGCTTTGTTAATTCCATTGTCTTGGTTACGAGGATCTCGCGGAGAATCAACAAGTGAAAGTAACCATGGTAACAAATATTCTCACCTCTTGAGATACCACACAGGAGAAGCGCGCGTTTTTAGTTAGAGATATACGAAGTTGATTGTCCATTTCAATGTGTGATAACCTTGTAGTCTATCATCTTAAACTGCAATACATATCTGTTTCTTCTGGCATTAGAAAGGGCACAAGTCTCATGTGATATCGAGAAATGCAAAAAGTGTTTCGGAGAAAAGTTTAGGGCTTTCGTTACAGAGAAATCAGGTCATTATAATACGTACAAAACATTGTTTGTTTTACATATCTTCAACGAGTTGAAACATCTTTTACCCTTATACAATAAATGTATTTCTCTTTTTAAAGAACATTCTTAGCTTCTTCTTTGTGTGTTTTCTTATAGCAAAGCCACATCAGGCTATATGCTGAGCCCACCGAGGGAAATCGAACCCCTGATTTTAGCGTTGTAAATCCGTAGACCTATCTCTGTACTAGCGGGGTACTCTTCTTTATGAGAGCATTCTTGGATTTTTCTTTGTAAGAGTATTGTTAAATGTTTTTGTTAGAATATTGTTAAATTCGTTTTTGTCAGATTATTTAGAAATAAGTACAAATAGGTTATCTATGCTCTGCCCGCCGCAGGTATATAAACGCAGTTTTTAATATTGTCCGCAGACATTCAGCTGTACCACTCGGAGGCATTTCTGTTATAATGTTGTTAAATTCGTTTTTGTGAAAACATTATTATGTTATTCTTTCTAAGAACATTGCTCTCCCAAAAAAAAACCAACTCTGTTGAAGTATTATTCGTAAAACATTATTAGATTATTGTTTGTGAGAACATTATTAATTCTTTATTACGAGTATATTATTATTATTTTCATGAGAACTTTGTTAGATTAATTTTATGACAATTTTATTGTTTGACCTTTTTCCGAGAACATTTTTAGATTGTACATTTTAAAAACACTGTAGAGAACATTATTCGTTTGAACATTGCTACTCATCTCATTGTGAAAATGACTGTGATATTATTTCTGTAATAACATTATTAGGTTTTTCTTTGTTAGAGAATTGTTAAATTTATTTTGTGGAACACTGTAATGTTTTGTTTTTATTTCTTTACAGTCTATAGCTCTATATTGGTTCTGCTGTTTTAAATTTTGGTTTATCACTTACAGAAAAAAAAACATATTTATATAAGTGATCAGAAATACAATTAAAGACATCAAGTATTTATTTCCTCAAGAGAGAGTACTGAGCCCATAACTAAAAGTATTTTAAATGTTTGGCGGATTATTAAATTCGTCATCAATACTACTACGTAAGCAATAAAAAACCTTTCAGGTCCTTTAAATATCGAACTTAATCGTACGACAAAATAAAATAAACCTCGTCTCTTCCCGTCGTCTTGTGACGAACATGAAAACCATTTCAAAACTCCACGAAGCAATGGTTATAAACATGGCTGTCGTAGATGCACGAGGATGGGAAATATTACATGGAACCAGTTTGTCAGGTTGTCTAAATGAAATATACTTACACGAAATTGGTTTCAGCTCGTTGAAGTAGCTGTAACAACTAGTATTAGCTACGTAGAATAAATATATAAACGTGTACTTATACACGTCACAAAGGATTTGAAGACTGAAAGTAAGTTTGTTGTATACGTGTAGCATCCACACGTTTCTCTTTGGAAATTAATAGAAGCAATTTTCCAGAGTCTTAGATCACGCTTAGAGTTTTTGTGTTATGTATTAGTAGTTTCTGGAACCCTAAATACACGAGTTATATAAATACCTTTGTTCATTGTTACTTAAGAAAGAACGGAGGGTATTTTTTCTTCTTATAATTAAATATTTGGTTGTTGTTGTTTTTTGAGGACTAATCGGTAATTCTTTGCTAATAAACTGGATCATATCCTGTAACAAAAACAAAATTTGAAATAGATTTAAATACTTTTCTGTTCCGGGCTTTGAAGGCAAAAATTATTGAAAGTGAACGTCAAGGTTAGAGGTGAATAAAAATTAAGAAGGCCCCGGCATGGCCAGGTGGGTTAAGGCATTTGATTCGTAATCTAAGGGTTGCAGGTTCAAATCCCCGTCGCACCAGCCGTGGGGGTGTTATAATATGACGGCAAATCCCACTATTTGTTGGTAAAAGAGTAGCCCAAGAGTTGGCGGTGGGTGGCTGCCTTCCATCTAGTCTTACGCTGCAAAATTAGGGACGGCTAGCGCAGATAGCCCTCGGGTGGCTTTGCGCGAAAGTCATAAAACAAACAAACAAAGAAAATGGACAGAAAATGGAAATAACAGGAGATCAGGATAAAAAAATTGTATAATTAAAGTGAAAACTTGTTTTGATGAAATGCTGTCGAAGTTATGATGGCAGTCAGGGTGGGGGAACACAAGCGAAAGTTAATATTGTTTTTTATTACATTAATCATTTTATCGTGAGGGAAAACGTACCCAAATATAGAGAACATAGACATAAGTATTCACGAAAAAAATGTGTAAATCACATACACAGAAAACAATCACAAAAAAGTAGATGTCGTTAAGGCAGTTATGAGAGTTATTTGATTTAGTGAAAAAGCAAATTAGTCATCTGTACTTGTGCATTTACCCTAGCGACAAGAAACAAAATTATAGATTTTTCCAGTTTTGTTTTTTTTATTCACGTTATATTCTTCGGAATTCTTTGTTTGGCTTAAATTTCGCACAAAGCTACACGAGGGTTATCTGAGCTAACCGTCCCTAATTTAGCAGTGTAAAACTAAATGGGAAGGCAGCTAGTCAACTGTTGAACTACTTTACCAATGAATAGTAGGATTAACAGTCGTATCATAATGCCCCCACGGCTGAAATGGCAAAGATTTGAACTTATGATACGCATATTGTGAGTTGAGCGCCACCTGGCTATAACGGGTCAGATTCTGAAGAATAATCTCTTTTGCGTTTGTTTGCTTTGTTACTTGTTGCTAGGCATGGCATGGCCGAGCGCGTAAGGCGTGCGACTCGTAATCCGAGGGTCGCGGGTTCGCGCCCGCATCGCGCTAAACATGCTCGCCCTCCCAGCCGTGGGGGTGTATAATGTGACGGTCAATCCCACTATTCGTTGGTAAAGAGTAGCCCAAGAGATGGCGGTGGGTGGTGATGACTAGCTGCTTTCCCTCTAGTCTTACATTGCTAAATTAGGGACGGCTAGCACAGATAGCCCTCGAGTAGCTTTGTGCGAAATTCCAAAACAAACAAATACTTGTTGCTGGAAACAGAACCGTACATGTATTTATTTACTTTGTATGCTAGAGCAAGGCTGCACAAGAACTAGATGTGCTGTCCCGTTTTAACTGTTAATTGACAAACTAGAGGGCATTTACAGTCAATCACGAGATACTCTTGTCGAAATGTGGAATTTCACTATCACTCATAATACAATTTTTCGACAACGGAACTTCGGTTATTAACGTTTATAAAGCACCATCTATTTAATTCGTTTTGGTATTTGATGTCTCTCAGCAACTGTTATTACTTTTTGGAGGCCCAAGGAAAAACAAGCTATTTTGTATTTCAGTTGTTTGTTTGTTTTTTGATAAACCATGAAGTTTAGCTTTATTTTCAAATTTTTATAGGCCTAGAAAGAAAAAAAAAACAACTCTAGAACGTTTGTTTCTCCTGGTGGCAAAAGATAATAAAAATAATAAAATTATGTCTTATTTTTCTTAATAACAACTTCTGAATCGTTCGTTTAATCTTTTCTTTTCTTTAATAGGCGTGGCCATGATGGCCGACGAGGAAGTTGGTGTCACATACACTGTAAGGTCAATTTTTTTAGGCCTATAATTCACTCAATCAAAACCCAAAAGGTGCTTTCATTTGAGAAAAAGACATCAATGACAGCAGGAAGCTGATAAAGTTTCATTGCTTAAACAACAGACGTGTAGTATAGTAACTTTATAAATCTCGGATACAACGAGAAGCAGAACTGAATCTGTGATTATTTCACTAGCGGTGAAAACAAATATTACAACAATGACAGCCTCAGTAAATCGGTTTAAGTTACTTTGTTAGCTAACAAAGATTAAAATACCTTTGTATATATATATATGCATCTCCTGGGGCGAAGTGTTCAAGAAATAACACATACAATCTATGTTTATGTTTGTTTAATTAGCTACAATGTTCTTCACCCTTTTCTCTTGTCTCAAAGACAACGTAGACGAGTTTAAAGCACTTACACTAAATATTTTCCAAGAATTTCGATCCTAAATATAAACAGTGATTTGAAATAGTAAATAATTTATGGTTCTGTGAAGATGTCCGATTATTCTAGGAAAAGTATTACATATTTGTAATATTTTATAGCGAATTATGGTGAAATTTTAATAAATTTAATAGGATATATGGGACACTAAAAAATAAACTAAATCTTTGTGTCAGAGATAGTTGATGTGTCCACCACTAGGAACCAAATTTCAGATTTAGTATTGGAAATCCATTAATTTGGTGTTTTCTAATCTGGAGAAGACCAAAATAGCTCTTGTAAAGTGGTTGTAAATTTTCATATGATGATAAGTTTACATATTATACCCTGTTGATAAGCCGAGAGAACCATGGCAGAATAGGTTCCTCATTAAACTCATCAGCGTCATCCATAAGAGATCCAATTCAGTCACATGCTCTATGAAATGAATGAGGAATAGTAGTCCATTTATTTTGAAAGAGGACAACGAATCGAGGAAATAAGACATATACTCAAGTGGAATGCTCTGGAAAGGATCGAAGCTAGGTAACATATTGTAAAAAATACTGCAAATGGTAGAGGTTGAACCAACATAAACTTGGAGCCACCCGTCGAGTAAACGTTATAAATAAAAATGTGTAGATAGCCATGCAACCCATATAAATAGAGGTCTTGCAATATGCCAAACATGTCATAAGTCTTCTTAAGATCAAAGAAGATAAAAACATGATTGGATGAGCAAGATGGAAGGTAGCATTAACCATCCTTTGCAAGACTTTACAGAGACAGCTAATCAAAGCGATTTGAGGATAATTAGAAGGAATCTTGGGATCCTTCCCGCATTTTGAGAAAAACTCCTTGTGCCAAACATCTGGAAAAGTATTCTCTTGCCAGATCCAGTTAAAACAACCAGAAGAATAGCAAGGGAGGTAGGAGAGAGAGATATAGCACAGCATATCATAGTGGATGTTATTACGTTTGACTTAAGTACTGTCAGACTAATGTAGAGCAAGCTGAAGTTCCACCAGTGTAAATGGGAGATTGTAGTCCTAGAAACAATCCGCCCAAGAGGAAAGATGCGATCGATCTGCTTGAGACTTGATGGTCAAGTAGGCGGAAGAAGAGAGAGAGAAGTGCTGGAATGATAAGAAAAACTTCTCCTTTAAGTATTAGCGATTCTCTATACTTTATTGATTTTCTGCCCATTGGAAAGGAAGATGGAAAAGGGATGGAGCATACTTTTTGTTAACCTTTCGAAACTTGTCCTAGATAACTTTGGAAGTGATGATGGAAGAGATGCTGGTTGTGAACTTAATAACTCCAACTTTCTTTTGGCTCTGATATCTGGCCCATCGATCAGGAATATAGACCCGCTGGAAAACAGTACGGTTCAAAAGAAAGGTACCCCAGGTCCGTTTCTGATCCTCTCGTACCTATTTTCAAGAAAGAGACCATCATGGACGAGGATACCATTGGAAAGATCTCGAAGTTTGGGAGATAGGATAAACAGCTACTTGAACTACACAATCAGTTACTGTCTCCAGATGTCGCTAGTATAAGGAAGACTAACAACAGTAGAATATAGTTCTGAGGGAGAGTCAGTTAACATGCTTTAGTTTCCAATAGGTGTGGTCAATGCCACATGACTTGAGTGCTAAAGTCTCACTCAAAAAATGGGAAAATCATTACTAATCCACTGTCAACCTCCTGCAAGAATGGAAAACATGAAGGAAAGAAATAGATAGCTCAAAAGCAGTAAACGACTGACTAGATGCATGAAAATATGTAAAATAACCATACATTCTGCAAAACGACCTCCAGCCACCGCATCAATATTACCATCATCTTAAGTGGATTATGTCCATTAAAGTCTCCTAAGGAGCAAAAGGTACGTAGCTCACTGGTTTATGAGGCATTATTGTCTGATTAATTGAAAGTCCTGGAGAAAGGCAGAAAGAATAAACAGTAAGGGTACATCCCAAGGAGGTGCAGATGATACAGCCTCCAAGGGTATATCGAGGATCACAGACAATGTGGGTGCATGTTAATCAACTAGCACACACCTTCTTAAACTAATTCAACACACAACTTGTCATTCTGGTATAAGGGAAATTATCAAGAGGGGACAGTATCAGCAGGGTTCAGAAATGCTTCCTATAAAGTGAGGCACACGTAATCATAGGAATTAATCGAGTTCTTAATATCATCCAAATCAGAACTAAATTCTGCAAACTTTTACTGTATTAAAGCTGTTATTTTTATTTAAGTGGAGGAGAACCGGGAAGAGAACCATTCTGTATGTGACCACAACGTTTTTCTTTAGAATAAACTGAGGTCTGTCGATATCTATGAAACTTGTACTGGTTCGACAGAGTAATCTTTGTTAGAAAAAACAGGCTCTAATGACTAAGGGCATAACTGAATAATGCTTCTACATCTTGGGGCTAAAGGAGGATTAACCCGAGCAGTCACTGGAAGCAATGGTGGGAACAAAGACAGTAGAAAACGATGACTTGTCAACTGTTGTATTCACAGAGGGCAAAAAGGAAACTGTTCACGTGGTGTGAGAAATACTCTGATGCAGACATGGAAAAATCTGTCTAAACTACCACTGTAGTAGTGGAATTGAGAACAGCAGAGTACGTCCCTGATGGATCATGAGACAACAAATTTCGAACCTCAAGGTAAGAAATGTTGTTTACAGTACTTACAAATTTACCACTTTTATTCCTCTAAAACTAGGAAAATATCGAAGGTAAGAGAGGTGAGAACCACTACAATCAACTCAGTGATGGTCCAGATAATAACTGTAGGTGTCTTGGTCATTGCTATTACAAGGAGAACATTTCAAAGAACCACAACGAGATGCTTTAGAATGTCCGAACCACTGACAGTAAAAAACCGAAAGGATTAAGAACATATAGCTCTACATTACAGTTCAGATAACTTACCCAAACAGAGTCAGGCAGACATGGTGACGAAAACGTCAAATTAAAAGCATTGATAAGCAGAATACTTCATTCTTTACGAGTGGAGATACGTCTAACTACAGAAAATTCTTAGTTGGAGAAACCAGAGAGGATCTATGAATCAGGAATGCTCTTTAAATCCCTCTTAATAGTAACTCCAAGTGAGGAATTCAAAGTAACAAGGGAGTAACCTCAGGGGGCGTTTCTTTAATGGTTTTCGAATTCAGGAGAAGTTCACTGTGCTTCAATGTAGCAAGATGGCTCCAGAACAAAGCTTCTTCACTGACTTTGGAAATCCAGCAAGGCCCGATAATTCCTTTTGAATGTAAAAGGGAGACATTTAATTTAAATGTATGTTTGATGAAGAATGCTTGATGAAAAAACGAGGTAGAGGTGTAGAAAGGGGTGTAGACTGCTGTTCAGTCTTCCAAACGCGGTCGATTTCCCATCAAGGTGTTTTTATGTTGTTATTTGGATTACTGGTTGCATAATCTGTACAAAATAGAGAAACTTTAGTGTCTAATAAACCGGCCTATTATGGAATCTAACTACGGGACGCACTACACTGCAAAAGCTTAGCATTGTGAAGGCACCAGTGTCTCGTGAGCACCCTATCAAAACATCGTCATCAGACACAATATCCATAACACACTTCGAGAATGTCCAATGCTAATACTTGGTTGACGCTAGCCCAACAAGATCATCCGATTGGCCCAGGGGAGAGACACCCTTAGACTGCCCGTCTACAAAAATTCAAGACAAAACTGATATGTTAAAAATGTCATTGATATGAAATGGCCCATCAATGACGCCCCTCAGCCGCCATGATCCTCTCCCACCCTTCACGTGATGCTGACACGATAAACACATAGGTGGATGTTCAGATTCCGGAGGAGATAAACTGAAAATGGTGGTATGTTTGGATATTAAAGTCTAATTTTTTTCCAATTTTGTTGAAAAGACCTAAGTATTAGCTTATTACAAATGCAAAAACGTTAGAAACACAAGAAGCTTAATAAGGATATCGGTCTAGAAACTAAAATAATTTTTGTAATAATAATCGCTCGTGCTATTCAATTAAATATTTATAGCACTGAGCTGATACAGATCACCTACATAATATAGATGAGCAACTTGGCTTCCTGCCAACAACAACAATCCACCAAGACCTCTCATTTTGGCTTTTTTATCAGTTCATCCCTTAAGTAATGTCCGAATTTAGGTTCAGAAAAAGAATTTAAAACACTTTTAATGTTATTTAATCAATAATGTATGTTCCATTTTTATTAATTACTTCCTGTCAACGATTCACAAGCATCTGAATGTCACTTCTATAAAAATCTTGAGGTTTGGAGAAGGTTCATGTGTTCCAAGCTATTTTCCATCAAGATAGTTCTCCAAACTTTAGAACAGATGATAATCAGATGGGACAAGGCCTGGAGAATAAGGAGAATGTGGAAGTTTTTTCCAGTCTAGCTCTTCAATCTTTACAGATGTAATCATTGCTGTATGGGGCCGTGCATTATTCTGGTGTAACACAATACCTTTATGACTGATCAAACCTCTTTTCTTTCAGTGAAATATTTAAGCGTTTTAACTGTTAAAAATGTAAGTCTGATATAATCATTACATTGAGTGGCAGAAACTCAAAGTGGATCACACCAACACTATCCTACCAAACACTTAACAAGACTTTCCTAGGGTGGAAGTCCATTTGGGGCTGTGCTTTAGCCAGCTTACCTGCACTATGCCATTGTCTTCAGCTCTTACCATTTTTATATTACATCCATTTTTCATCTCCAGTCACTAACCTGTCCAGAAAAGGTGAGTTACGTTCATGAAAGTGAAGAGAATTGCAAATGTCCATTCTTGCTCTGAGGTTGGCTTTTGTCATATCACGAGGGACCCATTTTCCAAGTTTTGACACCTTTCCAAGCTGTTGCAGATGGCGGTGAACTGTTTAATGGGTTGAATTAAACCTCCGCGCTAGTTTTTCAACTGTTACCACAATCTTCTTCAAGTGCAGCCAGCAACAAGTCATCATTAAACGCAACAGGACGACCTGAACATGGCGCATCACTTAAGCTGTTGTCACTTGATCTGAACTTCTGAAACCATCTTCGACTTTTTATTTCATTGAGACTCCACACTGTAAACACCTTGAATGTTTCGTGTAGTTTCTGCTGGACTGTTGCCTTTTTTTCAAATTCATCAAGCATTATGTGTCCAATGTTCTCCTCAGACACATCTGTCTTAATACAAGTTTATTTGATTAATGATCTAACGAAGTGGAGTTGGGTTGGTTTCTTTTATTTGTCTGAACATTTTTATACACGTCCTACTACATATTTTAGTCAGTAAAGACTTCTACAAAGGCAGGAATGATGATGCAATTTCTGTATTAAATTTTCGGACATTACCTATGGGATGACCTGACAGTTTTCACATTTTTTTATTCTTTCATGAAATAATTGTTTTGGAATGTTCGAGAAATTATTCGATAAGACGTTAGATGATTGAAAAGAAAGGTAATTTGACTGAAGAAAACATATATTTAGAACAACACAACGTGAAGAATTCTAAACAAATCTAAACACTACTAAGTTTGTTGAAGTTAAAAAACAAACAAACAGTGGAAGAGTCATTTCTAAATAACACGGGCATTTAATATGTTTCTAAAATATGTGGCCCACCATGACCAAGTGGGTAAAGGCGTTCGATTGGTAACCGGAAGTTCGCGGGTTCGAATCCGTGTCACATCAAACGTTCTTGCTCTTTTGGGCATGGGAGCGTTATAATGTTATGGTCAATTCCACTATTCCCTAGTAAAAAAGTAACCCAAGAGTTGGCGGTGGGTGGATGACTAACTGTCCTCCCTTTAGTCTTATACTCCTAAATTAGGGACGGCTAGCGCAGATAGCCCTCGTGTAGCTTTGGGCGAAATTCAAAAACAAATTTTTAGAATATTTTAAAAAGAGTTTAAGTGATTACGAAATTTATAAGTTAATATTTGTTTCCCTTGCATACAAATTCCCAAAGGTACCTTATCTTGTACATGCTTTTGTAACTTTTAACCAGATGCGTATATTTCATCAAGTGAATGATAAAAGGCAGTATTGTGACGAAACAAGTTCGATTTGTTTTAAGTTTCCTAGTATAGCCTTATTAGGCCTCGTTGTTTACCTTGCCTTCAGTGTTTCTTTTCGGAATTTATCCGATGACGAGAAAATTGAACGAATATGTGGGCTACAAAGAGCTATAAGATTCTTCGAAAACATATTTTGTGTGAGCGTGATCTTAGAATTTGAATTCTCGTTTATAATGTTCACTCACAATTTGTGGCTCACTTTAGAGATTTAAGACTGGCCGTAGCCTATTGTATTGACTTCATGAACGGAATTTATGACACAAAATAGGATTAGTTAACTAATACCAGTGAAATTAATGGCGCACAAGGTTTGATAAAACGGCCCCTCCTTAACATCCGCAACAGAAGCGGCTCTGTGAAGTAACGAGGGGCTGGTTGTAACACACCACCTGCGCCACCTAGCAAAGTGGTATGTATCGCTAAAACCTGGTTTCGATACTTATGGTGTGCAGAGCACAGATAGCCCTTTGTTTAGCTTTGTACTTAATACCAAATAACCACACACCACCAGAATATAACGTCTGGCACTAGGCTGTAGTTAAGTCGAGTTATTTCTATAAATTGAACTTAATTAAGCAATTTAAAAGAAAAACGTATTTAAAAACGATTTGTTTTAGAAATTTGGCCAAATGTTACGCATGAAGTTATATTTCCATAGCCATCTATAATTTGGAGTTGATTGATTCGAAGTGTCAAATCAACAGCACCGAGCGCCATTTCTTAGACTGATCTTGTCTGACATAATAGTTTGAATCGACCGTCGCTCATACAACCACAATTCAAAGACGCTAACCAATATGCTACAACCAGCCATTCTAAAACACTGCCAGGTGGTTGTGACACACAACTCGCAATCTGGGAGTCGCTGATTCGAATCCTGTCACACCAAATATTCTCGCCCTATCAGCCATGGGAGCTTTATAATGTTCGATCAATCCCATTATTCGATGGTAAAATGGTAGCTTAAAAGTTAGCGGTGGGTGATGATGACTATCTGCCTTCCCTCTAGTCTTTAACTGATAAGTGTATTGTAGTTCTCGTGTGTTTCTTTGTTTTGTACGACTTACCCCATGAAATATGCTAGTTTTCCTGCCCAAATAAAACAGCCTGATTTTTAAGGTTACGTAATGTCCAAATAGGTTGAATCAGTCAAGATTCAACAGTTTAAATGAGTTTTTTAAACAAAACTATCAGAATAATATTGGTCTTTACTGGCGTCAGTTGTCCTCTTAACTCATTCTCCATCTGAAATTACGACATATTAAGTTGTCACTTAAAAAGAGAGAGCAGCTGGTGTAATTCGTTTTTTCAGCTCGCTAGATGGATTTTCAAGAAAGTCTCTTATGAAAACTTTATACATTCATGTATGCAGTACATTTTAGAGCTTTGTCTCGCATGCATAGGTTTAGTCTGCATATCTCACTATAGATCACATGCTGGGCGATTCTCCCCCGTCCCCCACCCTCTGTGCATAGTAGAGGGGTTGATATTTAGTTGTTGTCTTCAGCTGACGTAATAAAAACCTTGTTTCATGATGATATTACTTATTCATTGATAAATCTAAATTAAAATTTATGAGTTGTCTGTAATTTCACACAAAGCTACGAGAGGCGCATCTTCGCTGCCCGTTTTTAATTTAATAGCGACAAACAAAACGGAAAGCAGTTAGTCAACACCATCCACCGTCAGCTTTTGGGCTACGCTTTTACCAACGAATAGTCTAAAGGGTTGTTGTTGTTTTGAATTAAGCACAAAGCTACACAATGGGCTATCTGTGCTCTGCCCACCACGGGTATCGAAACCCGGATTTCAGCGTGTAAGTCCGCAGACATACCGCTGAGCCACTGGGGGGGCAGTGTAAAGGGCCTTGAGATTTTAGCATCTGCATGGCTGAATGGCTAACATGTTAGGTTGAATTCGAACCCACGACTAGAAGATTGCGAGTGGACACCCAAACGTCCAAGCTTCTGAAATAAATAAAAAATAAATGTAACAATTTCTGAAAAACCTGGACCTCAGGACTACAGAATGTGTAGAGAAATGGAGAATCGAATAAATCCTTGGACATCAGAATAACGTAGTGTCACTATAAGTGGCACAAGGTAACATATCGATTAAAACCTGGAACAATAGATATCGCAGTCCATATTTGATGTTTCTATGTTATCAAAGCCAAAACTATTTAACAAGATATTGAAGAGCTAACCACAGATACACATACATCTTTTAATAACAAAGCAATTGCTGTTTAATACAACGTTACGGTTGAAAATCTTCAATTTTTGGTTTGAATTTCGCACATAGTTACCCGAGGGTTATCTGCACTAGCCGTTCCTAATTTAGTAGTATAAAACCAGAAGGGAAGGCAGTTACTCATCACCACCCACCGCATACTCTTTTACCAACAATTAGTGGGACTGATCGTCACATTATAACGCATGTTTAATGTGGCGGGGATTCAAACCCGTGACCCTCAGATTACGAGTCGAATGTCTTAACCACCTGGCCATGCCGAGCCGCAGTAAACTATTTCCTGTGGTCTGTACGTATTGCCTCTACCACGGTATCGAACAGCAAAACCATGTTTATATACACATGATACTAACAACGTTTTGGGCAATATGTCAAAATAACAGTATTTACGCCCCATAAAAAAAATGTTTACAGATCTAAATTCAATACCCATGTGACATACATATTTGTTTGTTTGTTTGTTTCAAGTCACAAACAAAGGTTTCGACAATAACTTGGTTCACTTAAATGGTTTGAAGCAACTTGGTAAATAACGGTGGGTTATTTTGATTATAAGAGGCTCTCTATAGGCCTGCTATCATAACATAACTATTTTAATAAAAACAGGATACTTATAAAACGTTTTTTTTTGTATTGAATTAAACACAAAGCGAGATAAGGGTATCACGGGACACCACGGATATTGAAACCCGGTTGTTATTGGTGTAAGTCAGCAGACATACAGCTGTGCCACTGGTTTGTTTATTTTGGAATTTTGCACAAAGCTACTCGAGGGCTATCTGTGCCAGCCGTCCCTAATTTAGCAGTGTAAGACTAGAGGGAAGGTAGCTAGTCATCACCACCCACCGCCAACTCTTGGGTTACTCTTTTACCAATGAATAGTGGGATTGAGCGTAACATTATAATGCCCCCACGGCTGAAAGGGCGAGCGTGTTTGGCGCGACGGGGATGCGAACCTGCGACCCTCAGATTACGAGTCGCACGCCTTACGCGCTTGGCCATGCCGGGCCTCTGCGCCACTGGAGACATTATGAAACATTTTAATGGTTGAAATAGCTTTCACCTCTCTAGTGATATTTTTAGTTTGTGTGAACATGTAAATGAAACGTGTATTAGTTGGTTGATAGTCTGTGGCAGAAATCAAGGAGACTAACAGTGGCAAACAACCGGTAAAGATGTAAAAAGTGACATTCCATAAAATGTAAAAATAAATAGAGATGAAACTAAACAGTGTTTTAAGGTCAGAGAAAAGACTCAAATAGGAATATTAAAGCTAACGGCTTTTAAAAATGTTAAACACAATTAAGTTGGACAGTGTCATCATCGTCAATAGCACTGTCCAACGTCATGGGTAAACCAGCAAACGTGTCTTAAAATGGGGACTCCGCTCACTGTCGTGACGACGGCATTACATCAGAACGTGAGTGTTTATTATCAGTAAAACAGTAGTCACTTTTTAATAACACTGAAACACACGATTTGTGTGCTATTAATTACATGTTTGTTTGTTTTTTCAATGTTAATAGACAAGCGACTACTATGAATCACCAGGTTATTTGTTTCTTTTACAGTACAAACACTTCACAATGAGCTATCCGTGTACTCTGTACGGCTCGGCATGGCCAGATGGGTTCAGGCGTTCGACTCGTAATCTGAGGGTCGCGGGAGCGAATCCCCTTCACAACAAACATGCTCGCTCTTTTAGCCGTGGGGGCGTTATAATGTGACGGTCAATCCCACTGTTCATTGGTAAAAGAGTAGCCCAAAAGTTGGCGGGGGGTGGTGATGAATAGCTACCTTCCCTCTAGTCTTACACTGCTAAATTAGGGACGGCTAGCATAGATAGCCCTCGAGTAGCTTTGTGCGAAATTCAAAAAAACAACCCAACATAAACGTATACTTTGTAAACTGCGAGTAATAACACCCGATTTTTAACGTTATGAACCCATTGGCTATTATCTTGTCTGAAGGAACAGTTTGACTTGACTTTTACTCTTAAAACCACAATTCAATGACGCTAAACACTATGCTACAGCCAGTAATTCTCAAACAATAACAGGTGGTTAAGACACCCGACTCGCCATCGAAGGACACACTTTAACAAGCTTTTTTTTTCAGTGTTAACGAGCACGTGACTAGCATGCTTTTAGTAGTACGTAGCACGTGTTAGTGTTTTTCTTAGTGTTCCTAAACACGTGACAATTTCCTTTTAGTGGCACTGAGCGTCTTACTGATCAATTTCCAGTGCTTATAATCAAGTTTAATTTTCTTAAAATAACATTATGGGTTTACTTCTTAACTTTCTTTGTCTGGTTTAAAATTTTTTATAGCTTATTCATAGGGGATTACTTTTTGGTGTTTTTTCAAACAAACTATTTAGCTGTATTTTGGCTTTAAATATAATATTGACGAACTTATCTTTAACGTTTTTCCACCCTAAAAATTAAACAGATAATTTTACCAGTCATTATCTCACCGCCATATTGCCCGAATGTCGCGCTCCTACCGGCTCGAATTTTCTTCAGATTAGTTTCGGAATGAGTTTGATGGCAAAACGCATATTCCTAGAATTAGGTTTCTTTAATGGGTTTAGGCATCAAGATAGGTGTATGATACATGGAATCCCTTGGGAGGTCTTATCTCCCATCATTCTAACAACATAAGAAAAACCTGGTAAACTAAAACGCCCAAGAAACTGAGAAAACACTGTAGCTTCCCTCATTCAGAGCAGGATTTAATCAAATTTTATTTTCGTTTCAAACATATATTTCCATTAGTAGTGGCTTCACCTATAAGCATTCATTACATTAGGAAATAGCGTTGCCTTGGCTACTTTGTACAAAAGGAGGGCGTTTATATAAGTAAGTACGTATAGAGTTTCATTGAATCTACATACGCGATATATATATGTATATACATATGTGCGTGCATGTTTCATAAATTTGTTAGCGTATTCTCTCATGGGCTTTACAAATATGGAAAGTTCTGATAATAGTTCTGGTGGAGGAATTAAAAATTGTATACAGATGTTAACATAAACAGACAGAAATGATCACCGTGCTTCTGTTGTAAATGTCTGCGTTTCCCATATATAACGAATGTGTGAGGATTGATTGGTTTGGTGGTGTTTTATGGCGCAAAGCAACTAGGCCATCTGCGCCATGTGTGAGGAAATGAACCTCAAATGTCCATATTTAGTGATGATATTTGGATTAGGATCATGAGGGTAACAAACCGATAAATCAGTATACATTTCTGACGAACGACACTGATTGCTCGTATATGGATGCGTGTATTAGATTCGCTATGTTAATTAGACGTTTAATTTTTAGTTGTGATGAGTGAATGTCGCTTGATCAGTGACTATTATAAACGTAATGTAATGAACGTAATGTTTTGAATTTCGCGCAAAGCTATACAAGGGCTATCTGCGCTAGCCGTCCCTAATTTAGTAGTGTAAGACTAGAGGGAAGACAGCTAGTCATCACCACCCACCGTCAGCTCTTAGGCTACTTTTTTACCAACGAATATTGGGATTGACCGTAACATTATAACGCCCCCACGGCCGAATGGGCGAGCATGTTTGGTGTAACGAGGATTCAAACCCGCGATTCTCAGATTACGAGTCAAACACCTTAACTCACCCGGCCATGCCGGGCCTATATTAATTCTAACACATATATAAAATAAGACTCCAATACACGTAAGATTATGGCATGTGTAAACTCTACAATGTTTCAAAGTTATTCCAGTATGTGTAAGGTAATGTTATGCGCACATCCCATGAGGTTTTAAAGTGATCCTAAATTGATTGATGATGGAGAAGAGTGTACAATCCTGTAAAGGTTTCGATACCTTTTTCTAATGACAATAGATGAAATACGAATTACAGTCAAACACTTACAGTTATTTTATGTACTTATTTCCCAAGGGCCAGACATGACCAAGTGGTTAGGGTCGCGGGTTCGAATCCCCGTCATACCAAATATGCTCACCATTTCAGCCGTAGTGGTGTTATATTGTGACGGTCAATTTATTGGTGAAAGTGTAGTCCAAAAGTTAGCGGTGGGTGGTAGTGACCAGTTGCCTTCCATTTGGTCTTACAATGCTAAATTAGGGACGGCTAGCGCAGATAGCCCTCGTGTATCTTTGCTCGAAATAAACAGATAACAAGACCTCCACTTGTGGCTCAACCCACTTTTTAACTGAGCTTCAAAACAAAGAAATATAATATGAAAGTCAAGAGAAATCCTGAAGGATTTATAGACATCATGAATTGTGTTTGTGTTATACAAGCCATGGGTAAATGTTATAGAAGTAAAAAAACGTGTGGAGATTCTATAGAAGTCACAATAAATTGTGCGAATGTAAGATAACGGGCGGGAAAGTGGATATACGTACGTATACCAAAAAAGTCACAAGTGTTACAATGAATTGTAAAGAATCCATTACAAAATGCGTGAATGTTACAAAAGTCACGTTAGGAACTTTCTAAAAGCTGTAAGTAAAACTTCACATGAGGTGCAAGAAATTGCGTGGAATTTCAAGATCAAAAAAGTGTTTGTAATTCCTCAGAGGACTGGGTTTTTTTTAAAGGATATATCTTAGTTCTTTAGAAGTAAATAAACTACTCAGTCTATTCTAGGAGAATAAATGTACCTTCCAGAAGCGCTATATGTGTGTGTATCTTTCGGTTCTTTCATCTTAGTATGCACTCTCACGGAGTCTAAGTGATAGAGCGATAGCAAATGTGGAAATAACACACATACACACCACAGACGTTCTCTTCTCGAAGCTTGTGTTTCGTTTACCTGACTCGAGCTATTCAGTTGGAAAGAACTCTACGTGATTATGGAGATGGCATAAGCGTGGTCCTTGCGGTTCGTCTCTCCTGCGTGGTCCTTGTGGTTCGTTCCTCCTGTCCTAAAATCCCCCCCCCACCTCTCTTTGAAGTTCTAACGATATTGAAAAGATTCAACTTTAGTTTAGAACTCAAAACAAGAAACGGAAAAGATTGACCTTTTAAGTAAATTGTGAAGTAAGCAGTAAGTAAACTTACCAAATATTCCATGACTTAGAAACGATTTTAAACCCTGAAAACAGGAGAAGAGATGAAAACCAACAGGTCTAATAATTGTGAAATAAACATCTGCATTTTGTTGTGGTTATTATTATCTCTCTTTATAAGATTGTGGTGAAGATAGATTAAGGCAGACGATTCTTGTAAAAGCACAAATAGAAATAACGGGTGTTCTGAGCTTAGCATTGACTAGTCAACTCCGAGCAGAAAACTGTTAAACATTTGAATAAAATATTTACTTAATTAAATAATAAATCTGCTTATAGGATTATAAAGCACTTTCTTACCAAATCAAAACAGAAATAATTTCCGTGTGACACGCTTCTAGTGGTTTCCATTTTTTGCAATCATAAATACGCAACAGATTACTCATCGCGTACATTTTAAAAAATAGGAACCTGAAACACTTTATTAGAGTGTGGTGAACGTGGAAACTACAACAACATATTACTACTTTTTAAGAACGGTGAACGTGGAAACTACAACAACATATTACTACTTTTTAAGAACGGTGAACGTGGAAACTACAACAACATATTACTACTTTTTAACAACGGTGAACGTGGAAACTACAACAACATATTATTTCTTTTCAAGAACGTGGAAACTACAACAACATATTACTACTTTTTAAGAACGGTGATCGTGGAAACTACAACATATTATTACTTTTTATGAACGTTGAACGCGGAAACTACAACAACGTATTGCTACTTTTTTAAGAACGGTGATCGTGGAAACTACAACATATTATTACTTTTTATGAACGTTGAACGTGGAAACTACAACAACGTATTGCTACTTTTTTAAGAACGGTGATCGTGGAAACTACAACATATTATTACTTTTTATGAACGTTGAACGTGGAAACTACAACAACGTATTGCTACTTTTTTAAGAACGGTGATCGTGGAAACTACAACATATTATTACTTTTTATGAACGTTGAACGTGGAAACTACAACAACGTATTGCTACTTTTTTAAGAACGGTGATCGTGGAAACTACAACATATTATTACTTTTTATGAACGTTGAACGTGGAAACTACAACAACGTATTGCTACTTTTTTAAGAACGGTGATCATGGAAACTACAACATATTATTACTTTTTATGAACGTTGAACGTGGAAACTACAACAACGTATTGCTACTTTTTTAAGAACGGTGATCGTGGAAACTACAACATATTATTACTTTTTATGAACGTTGAACGTGGAAACTACAACAACGTATTGCTACTTTTTTAAGAACGGTGATCGTGGAAACTACAACATATTATTACTTTTTATGAACGTTGAACGTGGAAACTACAACAACGTATTGCTACTTTTTTAAGAACGGTGATCGTGGAAACTACAACATATTATTACTTTTTATGAACGTTGAACGTGGAAACTACAACAACGTATTGCTACTTTTTTAAGAACGGTGATCATGGAAACTACAACAAGATGTAGAGAATGTAGGAAACTACAAAAGTGTGTTCTTACTACATAAAGATGTAGAGAACGTAATAAACTACGACAATGATTGTTAACTACATAAAAGTTTAGCGAACACATAAAGTTAAAGTAATGTGTTATTACTTTTTAAAAAGTGTAGTGAATGTATAAAATTATTATTTATTACACCTTATGAGGATATAGTTACGTTGATTACAGTAACGATAAAACTAAATGTTGTAAATCTTTAAAGGCTTTCCTGTGATCACGCTCTGAAAATTACAAAACAGGCATCTGGTGGAACAGAATTATAACGTTATCTGTAATGAATTTTGTGTTATTCCTCAGACATTCTTGATCATAAATATTTCTTATAGTCGTTAATTTGGGTAGAAATAAGTATCAAAAATGGTTTAGTTCTCTTGCGGCATTCTCAGTAACAATGATTTACTATACGTAAGGGTTGTGACCACTTGAACTAGAGGCTACAGTGAGGAATGACTTCGCTGAAGCGCGTAAAGACATCGGTTGTTGTTCTGAACAAAACAACTAGGCTATCTGCTCCCAGCAACTAGTAAAAACGTAAACGGAAAATTGTATATAAAGTAGAAATAAATCGAGCTAAAAACTAAACAATGTCCAAGAGAAAGAGAGTGGTCAATGAGGTTCATCGGTGGACAAAATACTTTAGAAAACAAAATATAAGTAGAAAGATAATGTATATTCTCTGTTTGAAACATGAAGTGAAACATGGTCAACAAAGATGTGGACAAAGATCTTTTACAGAGATTTCGTGAAAATAAAAAACTGTTGGAGGCCTATCTGCGATAGTCGTTCTAAATTTGAGGCTATAGAACAGAGAGAGGGAAGGCAGCTAATAAACAGTACCGACTCTGGGCTACTCTCGATAACAGTGGGATTGACTATCACACTTATAACGCACTCATGGCTAAAAAGTTGAAGCTTTTTGATGGGAGGATTGCGAGCCACATGCCTACTCAACTGGTCACGCGATTCCCACTCTCGTTAATAAAAACAGGGAAGAAAATGGATTCGTGCATTTCAAAGCTTTGTTCACAATTGATACGACCAGAAAATTCATTAGTAAAATCGTAAATAACTTTCCAGTTATATCATCAGAGAGGTCTACATACATCAAATTGATATATACATGATCGATAATGTTAAACTCGTATCACGTTAAGGGGCCCGGCAAAGTCAGTTGGTTAAGGCACTCGACTCGTAATATGAGGATCGCGGGTTCGAATCCCTGTCACACCAAACATCCTTGCCCTTACAGATGTGGGGGCGTTTTAAGATGACGATCAATCCCACTCTTCGTTGGTAAAAAAGTAGCCCAATAGTTGGGAGTGGGTGGTGATGATTAGCTTCCTTCCTTATTGTTTTAGACTGCTAAATTAGGGACGGCTAGCGAAGATAGCTCTCGTGTAGCTTTGCGCGAAATTCAAAAACAAGCAAACAAATCACATTAAGGTTATTTAATTCAAAGTCGGTTACCTTCATGTTTTAAATCAACGTATGGAAATGTTCTGTTTTGTTTTTGCAAATTTTGGCGAGCAAGAAATGTCCACGTGTTTAGACTGAAAGAAAAAGAAACACCTGGTGTAGTTCGCATGCCCCACGTCCATAACCTAAGTTTGAAGCACGCTAAAATATGGGATATTTAAGATTTTATATTTCGTCTTATTTTATCGGTAGGTAAAGGCACTTCGTTCTCAAGTCGAAAATATATAAATCTACAAAATTTAAAATGTGAGCAGAGCTGAACAGTGGATTCATGGGTGTCGTACATCATGCTTTCTGAGGGAAACTGGTAATCATGGTTGTCGCCATTGAGGGACGATTTTACACCTTATTACATGTGCAATGACATCGTAAAGATGTCGGGTTCGCGAGTATATAATTATAATGTAATTTTGATATTTGACATAAAATACCCCCACCCAAGGTACAGACAAAACTGGTGATCTAAACATCTTCTTATGTTGGCCCTGTGTTAGATCAGCGGTAAGTCGAAGGATTACAACGCTAAAATCAGAGGTTCGATTACTCACAGTTAATGGAACACACATAGCCTAATGTAGGTATGCAGTAAAACAACGAAACAAGCCTGCATTGCAACTCTCAACTGAAAAACTAACTGGAACGACAAAATGTGGGCTCAAACCTTGGGTTTGTAATCGCAGCTCATCACATTGAGCAGTGAATCACGTATTGCTCACTATACATCACAAAGTAGCAACTGGTGGTGACATATATAACTATACTCAATGGCTTTTTTAAAAAATATTTTTACGCTTCATATTCCCCCTTGACCCCTCTCCTCTAGCTTAACGTTAAGTCTGAGAACTTATAACATTAAAAAAAAGGTTTCAATGCCCCCTGTGTGTCCAGGACCGGATATACCCTTGTGTAGCTTTGTGTTTAAAAGCAAACAAACTAATGTTAGTCCCAGACTCAGAGGGGTGAATTCAAAAATTTTGCTCTACTGGTGTCTAGCAACACATCTCTTTTGTGAGCGTATGAGTAAGTTATTCAGTATCTGCCAAACTTAACGAGTCTTGCTCTAACACTGAATGGATTCTTTCTCTTAGATGTTTCTTATTTATAAGGTTCTGGAGTAATGTTCAGTCGAACACTAAATCTGCTGAAACACCATGTACAGATGTGACAGGATACCCTTCCACCTTCTGTGGTATCTATTTTTTCTGCCAAATAGAAGATAACGCACCTCTTTTCAAACGCTAGTGTACATGATTATATGAGACAAGAGTTTGAGATGTTTTACGCAAACCTCACGAAAAAAGCAGCCATAGCTAAAAGTAGCGACAGCTCTTATGGATGTCTGATCGAAGATTAATATAATTTCACAAAGCGCTAGCAATGATAAACGAGAACACGTGGATGGCTAGGATGAAAGATAAAAATTATTACAACTCCGCTTATGAAGCGAGGCTATTAAAGGTAACTAACTAGGCTACCTGGTTTATGAAAGTCGTTAGATGTTGAGTTGATTTGAAGTTATTTAATCATCTACCCCCCTATATGTTTTTTTCCGGGACTCAACTTTCGATGGGGAGAGAGAAATATTTTGACAAATACTTATTAAGCACTCAGTGTACCGAGGAAAGAATCTAATAACACTTTCGCGACTACTCTTCAGATATTAACACGTTAATAAGATATATCTGTCTGTAAGCCTAAGTGTACAGATTTCATTTATTCTCGAGTCGTTATCTCTTTGTTCTGACGTTCGAGACTCAGCAGCCGAGTGATTAGCACTGCACATCTTACAAGGACGACAAATTCGCATTGTCTTAGTTTAGTATTTGTTTTTGTGCTGCACATTGCCGTGAACGTCTGGTATTGTCTAGGCTTAAGGTCTGTATACACGGAGCATAGAAACAAAGTTTTTATAAACTGAAGAAATACGGTTTAAGGTGTGGATAGACTGAAGAAAATTGGTTTACGGTGAGTATAAAATTCACAATTGGGTTTAAAGTGTGGTATAAACTGCACAAAGGTGGATTAATGTGTATATAAACTGAAGAAAGGGGGGTTAAGGTATGTATAAACTGGAAAAAATTGTTTAAGGTGTGGATAAACTGAAGAGAAATGGTTTAAGGTGTGGATAAACTAAAGAAAGGGGTTTAAAGTGTAGATAAACTGAAGAAAGATGGTTTAAGGTGTGGATAAACTGAAGAAAGATGGTATAAGGTGTGTATAAACTGAAGAAAGGAGGTTTAAAGTGTGGATAAACTGAAGAAAGATGGTTTAAGGTGTGGATAAACTAAAGAAAGGGGTTTAAAGTGTGGATAAACTGAAGAAAGATGGTTTAAGGTGTGTATAAATTGAAGAAAGGAGGTTTAAGGTGTGTATAAACTGAAGAAAGGAGGTTTAAAGTGTGTATAAACTGAAAAAAAATTGTTTAAGGTGTGGATAAACTGAAGAAAGATGGTTTAAGGTGTGGATAAACTGAAGAAAGGAGGTTTAAAGTGTGGATAAACTGAAGAAAGATGGTTTAAGGTGTGGATAAACTGAAGAAAGATGGTTTAAGGTGTGGATAAACTAAAGAAAGGGGTTTAAAGTGTGGATAAACTGAAGAAAGATGGTTTAAGGTGTGTATAAACTGAAGAAAGGAGGTTTAAGGTGTGTATAAACTGAAGAAAGGAGGTTTAAAGTGTGTATAAACTGAAAAAAAATTGTTTAAGGTGTGGATAAACTGAAGAAAGATGGTTTAAGGTGTGGATAAACTGAAGAAAGATGGTATAAGGTGTGTATAAACTGAAGAAAGGAGGTTTAAAGTGTGGATAAACTGAAGAAAGGAGGTTTAAGGTGTGGATAAACTGAAGAAAGATGGTTTAAGGTGTGGATAAACTGAAGAAAGGAGGTTTAAAGTGTGAATATACCTAAGAAAGATGGTTTAAGGTGTGTGTAGACTGAAGAAAGGGAGTTTAAAGTGACTATAAACTAAAGAAATAGGGTTTAAGGTGTGTATAAATTGAAAGTGGGGTTTAAAGTGTTTGTAAACTGAAGAAAGGAGATTTAAGGTGACTATAAACTGAAGATAGAGGTTTAAGGTGTATATACTGAATATATGTTGTTTAAGGTGAGTATAAACTGAAGAAAGGGGGTTCATGGTGTGGCTAAAGTGAAGGAAAGTTTAAAGATTCAAATTCAGTGATGCAAGTTACAAGAATTTGAGCACTTGTAATCAGTTGTTACGTATATGTTTTAAAATCATGTGTTAATATGGGTTTTAAAACCATGTAAAACCATATAAGGGAGTGATGTACAAACTTTTTGAGTCAGGGACCACAAAACGATTACTCGTAACTATTGGGGGTTACAAAAAAGTGAAGATTAAAATCGTACCACAGTTGTTTCACAAAAGATGAACATCTCATTTAAGAACAAACAAATAACGATTACATCAAAGAGTTTGCACATTATTCTAAGAAATGCTATGATACGTAAACTGTCACAAAGTCTATGCGATGGATGGTGCTGCATGTCATCTACGAGCTTAGAAATATTCGGCTTGATGTTTGACGTTGAAAGATACAAGACTGCTTCCAGATGATCAACAGTCAGCTGATTGCAAATGTTATTTTTGTTCAGTTTCATATGTGAGAAAGCCTGTTCGCAGCAGCACGTGCTGCCAAACATGCTGGTGTGGATAAGTACTTTCTCTTTCAGATTGGCAAATGTATCAGGTAACGTTTTGTAGAAGTCAAGCAAACTGTTTTCTCGGTAAATAGCACGCAGTTCATCAGATGCCTGGGGATCAGTAAGTTCGAGCTGATATTCTGCTGACAAGTCATCCACTGACACTCTGAACGGATCAGCAAAAAGTTTCATCAACAATCTGCATTGGTCAAAGTTATGAAACCGTGAGTTGAACGATTGGATCAAGGTATCTAGCTTCCAAACATCAACTTGTGTGTCAATATCCTGATTCTTCTGTAGCTGTGACTGAAAAGTGGGAAAGTGCACGAAGTTACCTGATGCTGCTTGCTTCTGGAACGACTGCAACTTTGTCCTGAAAGCCGTGACGTGATTTGCAAGCTGACAGACAAGCTGATTTTTGCCTTGCAACTTCAAATTCAGATCATTCAAGTGTTGTGTCATGTCGACCAGAAAGGTCAAATCAGCTTGTCATGCTAGATCAGCCATGTAAATCACTTCTGTGTCTTTGTTCTTGCTTCTGAGGAATTCTATCACCTCATCAATCAACTCACGGAATCTTCTGAGCATCTTCCCTCGACTCAGCCAGTGTACTTCACAGTGATACACAAGGTCACCATAGTCTGAATCAATTTCTTCAAGAAGACTTCGAAACTAACGGTGATTGAGCCCTCGTGATTTAATGAAATTAATGGTTTTTGTCACTAATGTCATCAGTGCCTGAAAACCAAGTTTTTTCCTGCACAGGCTCTGTTAATGAATAATACAGTGCAACTTCACCAATTGTCTGTTCTGCTTTCCTTGATGCTTCATCAACAGTGCTACCAGCCCACTAGAAGTAGAAAAAGTTGACTACTTTATTTGTAAGTTGCCTTGTTACGTCTGCTGAGAGGTGTGAAATTCTTCACTGAACTGTCATACGATTCAAATACACCATCTGTAGCTTGCGAACTGCTTCCGGACACAACTTTTCTAATACAGTAATCATGCATTGCTTGACAAAATCACCATCAGTGAATGTTCGGCCAGATTTCGCTATCATCAACGAAATATCGAAACTGACCTCACATGCTGCACCTAAATCTGCTGACTGCTTTGAGGAAACGTTCTGCTTGTGATTCAGCGACCGCCGCAGAGATTCAGTTCGAGCTCTTCGTTCATCACAGACAACGTTGTGGAAATCTTTATGCTTCGACTCATAATGACGCTTTATTTTGAATACCTTCGCCACTGCTACTGTCAAATAACACAGCAGACAAATCACGTTCTTCTGTTGTTGAACAAAACAGTATTGCGCAGTCCAATCATCATGAAACTCTCGGTTTTTATTAGCTGCCTTTCTTGTTACGAAATAATATCAAAATAGGGCTCGTAAGTAAATCTCAAAGAACGATTTGAACGCTATAGATTTCGTAATTACGGAAATATTACGTTATTTCGCCAATGATTAAATGCCTATGCATTAACGAGATTTGCTTGTTAAATTTTTTTATTGCTCGACATAAACATGGAACCATCCAGTATCTAATCTAATGCATATTCTTCTTTAGCACTTAATCTTCACGCAGGCGCGAACTCTCTATGTTTGACTTTCCCGTTGGACATTGCGGGCCACTCGCCAACTCGTCGCGGGTCGGACTTTGTGCACCATTGTTATAAGACCATTCATTATCAGAACACTAAGATGAATCAGCAAACTGTTTCGACTTGTTTTCTTTGACTCTCATGTTTTACTAATCTGACTAGTTTCACGTATACTTCGGTAATTCCTTCACTTGAGGCCTGGCATGTCAGATGGTTAGGGTGCTCGACTCGTGATCTGACGGTCGCTGGTTCGAATCCTGCTGCTCACCCTTTCGGCCATGGGGGCGTTAAATTTTGCTGTCAATCCCACTATTCGTGGTGAAAGAGTAGCCCAAGAGATGGCAGTGAGTGGTAATGACTATCTGTCGTCTCTCTGGTCTTACACTGCAAAATTATCGACCGTTAACGCAGATAATCCTCGAATAATTTTGCGCGAAATTCCAGATAAATAAACAAATCTTTACTTGAGACAAAATATTTTGTAAAACAGTGTACTGTATAAAAGTTCGGACAAGATATTCTATAAAATAATCCATGAAAATACATTTATTGAGAAGGATACCTCATAGTTTATTTCCTATAAAAATATTTCGAAATCATTTGTGACGGTAATGCATTTCTGTTTACTCATTTAGACACTTATGATCGCTTGTTTGTTCTCTTATCTTTTGGTTGATGAGTCTTTGCGTGAGTTGTAACACGCACGAACTTTACAAAACACCACACACAGCAACAATGTACAGTACTTTTATAGGTAATGCATAACTGAAGAGAGTGTGTTTTTTTATCTAATGAGTCCCTTACACTGCCTGTAGTTCAGAGTCACGCGTGACATTTGAATCGACACTGTTGCAACCACAAACTACGACAGATCACGCAAAGTTTATCTGCATCAGGTTTAAGTGAACACCACTTAGCCTTCCACTTGGACTAAAAACAAGGCAGTTTTGGGTTTGTCGTACGACAACAATCTTTTTTCTTACAAACACTTAAATTATGCATCATGGCTATTGTTGTTTTAAAGTATTTAGTATGTTGTCTTTGTGTTTTAGTAACATTAACACATCGGTAACACAGTGCCACGGGCGAGTTAATTCGTTCTGAACAATACCTAACTTCAACGCTAGATATCAGCACCATACTTGCATTTACATACTTACAAATTGTTTCACTTTTGATCCAAAATGGCGTCACGAAAAAAAGTTACAAAATGAAGAAGCCATAGAGTTGTATTGTGGAAGATGAAATACTTGGCAGTTAACAGGTTAAAAGCATTCGATTTTCATACTCCAACTCTGTTTTTAAACAATAAGAATTAAAACTGAATACGTCACTTTCTGTACAGTGTTGATACTGTTTATTTGACGTTTCTCATCCGTTCATAAAGCGAGTTGCATTATCTTAGTATCTTAGTACCCAGTTTGATAGCTCTAGTTACACGTATTGTGTAGTTTAGGTAACAACGTTGTGTATCTAGGTAAATTTAGTAGGACGTCAGTTGTTAGCGTACACTTTTCTGTGATATTTAGTGAATAATGAAGGAATTTAGAATTCTAATGGTATTTAACGTATATTGGCCAATGGTATACAGCTAACACTAGCCAGTAGTGTTCATCAAACAGTGATTCTAAGGAGTTTTATTTTTCTATCTATTAAAACACTTTTATATCCACACGTATTAAATAATGTAAAACACATGAGCTGGCAAATTAATGACGCTACTTAGAATGGCGAATTCTAGAACCGAACTCGGGGAAATAAGAGTGATTTGGTTTTATTGAAGCCCATACACAGAAGAGCGAGGTTTTAGTTTTATAGCTAAGAATGACCATCGTTGCGATGGATCAATGGTATCTGGGTATTTTGCCCTGGAGGGTCAGGTTCACTTTGACCTCTTCCTCCTTCCTGAACTTATTTTCCCTAATTGTTTATATGTTAGGTCCTTTTCAGGGCAATGTCCATTTATAGTCTATTATTCACAGTAGGTCAAGCTAGCAAGTTTTATAGTATAGATGTACATTCCTATATTTAAGAATTCACGCTTGCAGTTTATCCGATACTGATTGGTAGAACTCGAGTATGAGTAAACAATAAACGATGCCGAAATGAACGATATTCGTGGCGTGTTTATTTAATTGACTAAAGCAGCTTCTAAAAAAAAGTACCCGTGGATCTTCGAATTCTAACCGATCCCAATACTGTATTTGCGTCTTTAAGAGATAGTATGGTGTACGTCGTTGAGAAAGTTGGCCGTCCACGACCAGAATTTGTTTGTTTTTCCAATTTATTGTTCGTATTATCATAAACGAACCGAGGTTTAGACAATCTACGTGACTTAAGTTTACGGATTTACTTGAAAACTGACAAGAACGTTTAAATGGTCTTTCAAAACTACGTGTGTAATCATTTTAGGCTTACTTGTTGTTCCATTCGAATGAAGCAGCAGTATTAAACCGCCAAGTTCTAGGCCTAGTTAGGGTTCTAGCAGCACGTAAGAAATATATTTTCTAGAGTTTTTGTTTCTTTTCTTTTATAAAATAAAGTTATATATAAAGTTATCTGTGTTATGCCAACGTGAGTATCGAATATCAGGTCACTGGAAGGGAAGCTATTTTTTTAGTGTACGTAACTAGTTTTTATGTTAAATTAAACAATTTATGAATTTATCAGATATTCTAAATAAAGAGCTGATACTGTACTAAAAAGATATTTATATTACTTATAGAGTAACTTTATGAGCTTCTTGATTTACCTTTACAAAATTAATTACTCTGTTTTTGTCGTGACATTAAAGCTGCATCCGCGATATGTAGAGGCTTGGCATGGCTATGTGATTAAAGCACTCGACTCGTAATTTTAGGGTCGCGGGTTCGAATCCCCGTTACACGAAACATGTTCGCCCTTTCAGACGTGGGGGTATTATAATGTGACGGTCAATCTCACTATTCGTTGGTAAAAGAGTAGCCTGAGAGTTGGAGGTGGGTGGTAGTGACTAGCTGCCTTCCATCTCGTCTTACACTGCTTAACTGGGGACGGCTGGTGCAGATAGCTCTCGTGTAGTTTTGCGCGAAATTCAAACCAAACCAAACCTGTATTTAGAACAGAATGTTACTTTATACTTTTTTTTAATCAGGTTTCTTGTACTCTTGTTAAAATATTGTTTTCTTAACATCTCGATGACGAGATTGGTTTATTTGAAGTTAAGCGCAAAGCTACACAAGGTGGCTATTTGTATTTTGCCAACCACAGGTATCGAAACTCGGTTCCTAGCGTTGTACGTTGTCTTGTATGTTTTTTTTTTGTTCTTTAGTTCGTTATCATCTCTAAGTATCAAAGAATGCTAACACATTTTAAAACTCACAGGGAAATAATAGGTGATTCCTTATTTCAGTTTTCGAGGTTTGAAACTAGAATAACTTTATGCATTGCTAATGGGACGCTGAGACGAATTTTAATGACCTAATTAAAATATTTTTAACTTTTGCTATCGGAAGTGTTTTCATCTGTGTTCTATATTTAGCTTTCTGTAAATAAAATGAATAGATCGCGAATTCTAGTTGCTTGATATATATATATATATTTATGGTTTAGTTAAATGTTGGTTGAATGCTTGTTCATACATAAATATGAAGATGCTTAACCGATCGTTAAGGAAATGAAGTAAAAAACATCAGTGTACAAGATACATAATTTAAAAAGTAGTTTAATGACTTTTACTACGTGAATATTTGCAAAGCGTACTTGAATAATAACGCAATTAATTAGGATAAAAACTTAACGGGATCGAACTTTTCATATCAATGATACTCAACCTGAACTGAATCTCGACTAGAAAATAATTTAGCTTTGTTAATTTGTATAAGCTGAAATATATTTATGTCGTGATATCAATAGTTAAAAGAATTCATTATCAGTCCTGTAATTTAAAAAAATGAAAATCGGTGTTACTATAATTAGACAAAAACATAAAATATTATTTTGTGTTTAAATATGACTAGTTGCTTTCATAACTTTCAAAATTCTAATATTGCAATGTTAGATCAAGTCTCAAATTTTACATTTAAAATTAGGCTTAACTATAAACTGAAGGAATGGTTAAAAAGATGCCTATTGTTTACCCACTGGTTAGCTTGTGTTGTTCACTTTGTAAATCATCAACTCACAGCATGTTGATTAATAAATAATCATAAGTGCTAGGGAAATGTGTGCTTATTCATCACAAAAGCGCAGCAAAACATTGAAAAAGTAAATACTAATTCTACTTTTCTTTTCTTTAGAAAAACATAGAAAAGGGGACGAATCAAAAATAACTACTAATCTTATGACATAAAGTATTCCAAAACTTTTCTGTACTCGTCGATTTCTCATCTGTGGCATTTATACAAATAATATTGAGTAAGAAGAAAACGTTTCTCGGTTGTGGCTCAAAATCGGTTTATTTTACGCTGAGATTCCAGTATAAACTTTCACCTTCGATATTATTTGTTTTTGAGTTTCGCACAAAGCTACTCGAGGGCTATCTGTGCCAGCCGTCCCTAATTTAGCAGTGTAAGATCAGAGGGAAGGCAGCTAATTATCACCACCCACCGCCAACTCTTGGGCTACTCTTTTACCAACGAATAGTGGGATTGACCGTCACAGTATAACGCTCCCACGACTGAAAGGGCGAGCATGTTTGGCGTGACAGGGATGCGAAGCCGCGACCCTCAGATTACGAGTCGCACGCCTTAACACGCTTGGCCATACCGGGGCCCTTCGATATTGAGTCACACAGAAGAAATTATTAAAAATATGGACAAAAATGATCACAAAAAACAAACAGTAGTGATAATGTTTTATATTTGGCAGTTAAATATAAAGAATTGTTTGTGAAGTAATGGATATTTATCTTTAAATATACATATTGACGTCTTGGACGTGAATTTGGTTTCAAATAAATTACTTTTATTATTTTTTCTAATAAAAGTTACTCATAACTATCTCTACATTTTAGCTGACGAGGCTGTTTTGAGAAGCATTTGCTCAACTAGTTGTGTGTGTGTGTCTGTTGCGTTTCAACTAATATCTGTCATCACATGTAAATGACACTGCAGAGTCTACGAGTAATTTTCGAAAGTGAAAGCGATGTTTGTTTCGAAGGGTTGAATGAAGTTCAACTTTTACTGGCAAATGTGCTGTTAGCTTGGTTACGATATTTAAAATAGCTCGTTACTAAGAAAATGGTTCAAACTGTTATCATAAATTCATCAAGTTATGTCCGTAAAATTAGAACACACACACCCTCATCATATACGTGTAACATAAGATGCAAACTGTGTATCATATAAAAATGTTCGTGTCAGGAAAGTTATATAGACATTTGTAGAACAACATTCACATTGTTAACCTTCACTAAGAGAGGTGTGTAGAGATTTATAGAACAACATTCACATTGTTAACCTTCACTAAGAGAGGTGTGTAGAGATTTATAGAACAACATTCACATTGTTAACCTTCACTGAGAAAGGGTTGTAGAGATTTATAGAACAACATTCACATTGTTAACCTTCACTAAAAGAGGTGTGTAAAATCTGTGGAATGAATAATCGTGGGGGGCACTCTTTCTCTGATCTCCCCTCTCACTTATAATCGAGAATAACCGTGTGACAGAACTAATTTGCGCAGTCAGCTGTGCATTTACAGGTGAGGATAATTGCGATAGGACTCATATTTTTTTCGACAGTTCCCCTTGTAATAATAATGGTATGGCGACACTAAGTCTGATAACTTACAAACAACATTATTCTATATGAAAATAGTCGTACAAATACCACTAGTTTCACCCTTTTGTCTCCCTAACAAGAATTGTCTTGTGAGACAGTTATGTGGCTTATATTAATTTAATATAATATTTTGCTTTAGTATATAAGAATAACCACATTTGTATACTAAGAATAATATTGCAGAAAGAGAATTTTTCCCTTGCAAGGATAATCGTGTGGCGACACTTAACTGATGTTTTCAGACATGTATTTTACAATAAATGTTTGGGTGCTTTCTGTTTGATATGTTCATAACAGAATTATTTTTTCATATAATTATAATCGTAATGTAACTTAATTTGATCATTGTTTTCATCAAGGTTATTGCTTTTCAAAAGGACTTTTACATGCTAAGATTACAAATTTGACACTAAGGCGACATTGTTAGGGGTGAATTGACCAAAATAACAAAAAATATATCTTATTGGGGAAAGATCAGAGACAGTGTTTATCCAGTTATACACTTGTGCAACATTTCTCTGTTTGGTCCCCCAATAGCACAGCGGTGTATCTGCGGACTTCCAGTGCCAAAATCCGTGTTTTGATACCTGTGATGGGCAGAGTACCGATAGCCCATTATGTAGCTTTGTGGTTAATTGCAAGAAAAACTCAGTTTGATCTATTTTTTTAAAACAATGAAGGTAATCACGTGGCGAAACTTAGAGTAATATGGAATACACACCCAACTATTTATTAGTGGCTTAATTCTAATGTTAGATTATTACTTGTTTTACTGATGAAATCAAACGAAATTGATACGGAAGGTTGTATATGTTGTGTTAAAACGACCTTGAAATTTGGAAATCAGCAAGTCGTCTGAGAAACATTGCTGATACAAACTGTCGGTGGACCGGCATGTATCAGAGCTACATTTTTCGAAAAACAAAGCGATATCGTTTAGTTTGGGGAAAAGGAACGACTAGAAAGAGTCCCGCAACAAATACTCTGCAGCCACGATAACCAGAGTGAGATGTCTTGAGGTAAGCATCAAGAAAAATAATGGTCAGTGGTCAAAATCCGTCCGTGTGCCTCATGTAACAGTACAAACATAAACTAGCTTGAGAACAAAATAGATGGGCATTCTATTCTTTTCCAAGACATACCAGTGAAGCCACCAAATGCAGCCCGAATCGATTTCTGTGCAATCGAACATTGGAAAGCTGGGTCTGAAAAAGTCGTCCTCGTATGGTGGCAGTCTTACAACAGACCATTTTACAATACAATAGAAAACACGCTACAGAGCTGTTACTGGGATGCACGATCATCAGATAGAGTATGACCGGATATAACGACATCGACTGTAACATTTAATACAGTTAACTCAACCTGTTGTAGCAATCAGTGCTGATGGAAATGGGTAAAATGGTTTGTTAGTTCTGTGTGTGATGCTTTTCAAAGCGAATGTATTTAAGATAATATATTCATAAAAGAAAAAAAAACGCAAAGTAAGAGTACGTTTGAAACCCTAAGAAACACAAATTGTTTTAATTTCATAGCCTCATTTGCAGAAGCATTCACGTCCAATTATTGTCTTCAATGAAAAATAAAGAAATCCCTGTTGAATAGAGTATACAGAACCATCATGCTTTTCTAGCTTGTACTCAGCCCCGTTCTGAAGCTTGGAACACGAAACTTTCTCATCAACTAATAATACGTAAACGAAAACGTCAAAATATGGAACAGTTAATTTAATGGACATAAAAATAATAACAAAGAAATGCAAGTTTTAACCATTAAAGCAACATGAAATATTAATAAGTGGTAGCTAATAGTACTTCCGTGAGAAAAGATTGTGTGTGCGTGCACATGTTGGACGACTGCTCTCACTGAAATTGTCCTTATCCTTATTAGGCTTAGTGCTGTACTGAATCGACTTGTTTACGTTCATAAAATGAAGTCAGTACCCGAGAGCTGAAGTCCAAGATTTAATGCTGTTGTTGTTGTTTTGAATTAAGCACAAAGCTACACAAATGGCTGTCTGTGCTCTGCCCACCACGGGTATCGAAACCCGGATTTTAGCGTGTAAGTCCGCAGACATACCGCTGAGCCCCTGGGGGGGCAAGATTTAATGCACTCGTTCATGAGGTTTGGGAAATATCTGGGGTAATCTCGATATTTATAAAAAACAACAACTTCGTATGTGTAAAGAAACCTGGATGTAACATGTTATCACGTAAAGACCATGTATCATGACAAATCAAAATATGGTAAGAGTGGGGGACGTTGAGTTGGTGAGCCCCACTGAGGAAATATAAAGGTTTGGTACTTTTATCTAAATACTTAAATAGTTTTATCATTATAAATAATAGATGAACGAAATTACTTAACGAAGATTTAAGAAAGGAGGCTCTTTGTTGAATGGACGTTGTAACCGGGAGTGGGGATTCTATTGGAACCAAAGGGGATGGGGAATCTTATCTCCAACACAGGAAAGTAGAACTCCTTTCCTTCAACACTTTTATAGACCCACAGATTTCAGAAGTTCATTTGCTATAATGAAAATGGTAAAGATTCTAAAATTGCTTTGGATTGATTGGTTGTTTGGAATTAACCCACAAAGCTACCCAAAAAGCTGTTTGTGCTCTGCTCACCACTGCTGTCGAAACCTGGTTTCTAGCAGTGTGAGTCCGCAGACATGCCGCTGTGCCCCTGGGGAGCAAAACTGCTTTGGAAGCTAGAGATAAAAGTTTTAAATAAAAGATAATGTAAAGAATGAAAGACCACGTGCTTTGGTCATGAAATTCCTTATTTTCACATTGATTTCGCCCCCACCACCATCGATTTTCTTCATATACTTGTTACACTGCACTAAACTAAGCTTAAATTATCGATTTAGTTGTGTAATGTTTTGTCTGTCTTTCTAATAAGACTGAATCGTTTGCACCATTTTGTTTCTTTTAGGATTTTTACGCAAAGCTATACAAGAGTATATGTGCATAGACTTACCTAGGATTTGATCGTCGCCTCTATAATGTACCTGCAGTCCTCAAAGCGCGTGGTGTCTTTTTGAGACAACGAGAAACTAACCCTGAGCCCTTGGACTCATAGTCAGAGCACCCTAAATGCTAGACCGCTCACGGTCTAAGTTGTTGGGTTTTTTTTACATTCGTTTGCAGCGTGGATAAACTTAAATAAAAGTAAGACCAAAACTATATAACCTGCTCTGATAATTCGGTATGCTTTATTCTTTTAACTTTGTCGTAAAATTTGCTATTATAGGCCACCGAGTCCTAATATTTTAAGTGTCAGAAAGTCAACTCTAATATTAGAGAGCACTCATTATAAGGTTAGACTATTTAGACCTATACCTCTAGTGTGCAGTTTGAAATGTATGAACGAATGTACATCAGTAGATTCTGGGGTGCTTTACTTTCCCTGTAATGTATGATTTCTGCCCATTTATTCTTTTAGTATCCATAACTTATGCATTTATAAAACTGTGTGCATGCGCAAAGCTACATAAGGGATATATGCGCTAGCCGTCTCTAATTTAGCAGTGTAAGACTAAAGAGAAGGCAGCTAGACATCACCATCCACCGTCAACTCTTGGGCGACTCTTTTACCAATGTATAGTGGGGCTGACCGTCACATTATAACGCCCTCACGGCTGAAAGGGCGAGCATGTTTGGTGCGACCGGCATTTATACCTGCGACCCTCGGATTACAAGTCGAACGCCTTAACCCACCTGCCCATGCCGGGCCAATTGCTCAGGAGGCCAGACATAAATAGCGTAATATAACTCTCTAATTATTGTCCACGAAGAAAAATAAAATAAATGTCATTAATAAATGAAAAACTTCATGACGAAACTGGAGAGTATGTTTGGTATGACGAGGATTCGAACCTGCGATTCTTATGTTGGGAGTCATACGCAGTAACAATTTAGCCATGCTGGCATAAGGTCCTCTTTACATCTTCCTTAATTAATACACCATTCAAGTGAATTAGAAAAGCAACACAGCAACCTTCTATTCATTACAGAGTTCAAAAGTGTAATTTTAACATATAACTTTAGTCCATATTCTTCGTACCCATAGCAACAACGTCAGTTAGTTTCTTTCAGGCTTTGTGGAGTGCTTCTGTTAGCCTGTTAAACCACAGTTCTATCATGTATTTTTGTAACTTTAACTCTTGTTCATCATTTCAGCTCTTCTGCACAGTTTTACAGTTGGATTCTTTATTGTTGGATGTTTATCTTGCCATCTTCTGGGGTAATTACAGAGTTGTATCAAGAAGATTGTGTTGTAATTATTGAAAGAACCTAACTAGACAATCCTTCTAATGTGTATGTTGATTATTTGTAATTGTCGGAAGAACATGACTGGACAATCCTCCTTTTGTGCATGTTGATTGTTTGTAATTGTTGTAAGAACCTGACTGGACAATCTTTTTTATTGTGTTTGCTGATTGTGTTGTAATTTTTCAGTCACTAAGTCAGTCTTGGTTCTTATCTTGCTTCATATAATTCATCTTTTTGTCTCTGTTGTTGAAATGTTGCAGAGTTTTCTGAAAACATATGTGTAACATACAACCACATTCGTAACATCTGTTACGAGATTAAAGATACTGAGGGCGACTTCTTTCTAAACTTTGTATTGTATGGTCCTTTAACTCTGTGTTTTAAGTAAGCTGTCATCAAGACAGGCTTCACTGTCTTCGTCGAACTTCAGAACAAAGAGCACGGAGTGGGCTGTAACTTTCATTAAAACTAAACCAATATCCAGCAGAGACGCCTACAGGCCACAGATCTCAATACATTAATATTTATTACTTGTTGTTTAACTTCTGGAACTGAGTGCTTTATTCACCATTCACTTTAAGAGTATGGACTGATGTCATGAAACCATTGACATCCATTGGCACGTCAGAACAGAAAAAAATCTAGCGATCAGATTGACTGTCTTTCTGCGCATTATTTTTTAAGATCCCATCACATTCTGCATTTCGTCGTCTAGTGGTTTTATTAGATTTCCATTTGCCATTATTTAGTTCCTTTTTAGATAATTAACCGGAGTGCTTCCTGAATAATCGATCTGAAAGTTATTATTGATAGACCACTGGCAGGTTAAGTGAACTAACTTATACTCTCGTCTGACGACCGCATACCCGTTACAAAACTAAACCCAATTTGACTGTGCTTTTATAGTGATAAGGCCCACACTGAGGCTTCCTTTGAGCGCATTAAAAAAAAGGATCAAAACATTACCTTTTTTCATGAGATAATACTTGAAACAAACGTTTAATCGTTGTGATATCATGTTTACGTTTTTGTTGTCGGGAGCTAAGACCATTTGCTGACGTTTTCAATTTTGAAGTTCTTACCATATAAGGACAGCCTATGAACACAACCCGACCACCAGTATTCTCGTTTAAAGTCTGTGTATTCTGTTCCAGTTTTATTATTAGTGTGATTTTCATCAGGTACAACATCCCTCTTCTCCTCAATGTGTGTTTTCTTATGTCAAAACCACATCGGGCTATCTGCTGTGTCCACCGAGAGGAATCGAATCTCTGAATTTAGCGTTTTATATCGGAAAACTTATATCTGTCCCAGTGGAGGACTCTCGTCAGTGATATTTTAATCTCCATCTTTGTTTTCTCCTCATCACACGTCAGTACGTGGTATTCTAATGTCCATCTTTGTTTTCTCCTCATCACACGTCAGTACGTGGTATTCTAATCTCCATCTTTGTTTTCTTCTCATCACACGTCAGAACGTGGTATTCTAATCTCCATCTTTGTTTTCTCCTCATCACACGTCAGAACGTGGTATTCTAATCTCCATCTTTGTTTTTTCCTTACCACAACTAACTACACGATCTTTAAACCTCCATCTTTGTTTTTGTTCATCAGTAAACATCATTCTCTACAAATTTGACGCTTTATAATGTAAAAGTGTAAGCGATTTTGAAGCATAGTAAAATGAAAGTATTATTTTTAAATTTGAAATTCATCAGAGTCGATGTAATCATGTTATGCTTTATTTTCAAGTGTAACAAAAAGAACCTTACTGAAGACAGATGTATTTGAGCCGAAATTAAATCATCTGTAGTAACAGCAGGTGGTGAGCTTTACACAGTTGGACTTTCTCACTTGAATATAGCCCCGATTAAAACTACTTGACGTGATTCATTACTATGACACAATGTATTATTTTTACTTTTCTGTTAGTGGATTAGGAACAATTCATTACCGCGGTGTTCCTTAAATGTGTCCGCATTAGTTTGTTATACAGAAGTTTGATGTTTCAGAAATGTTCGAACGAAACCAACAATTTGTGTTTGTATAAATAATAGGTACCACAATGTGAGAAACAAAGATATTTCTAATTTGTTTTTATATTTACTTCGGTAGTTGTGGGAAAGACCACTCAGAGCTATCCGCTCGTAGTTGTTCATAGTTTTGAGCTGATAGACAAGAGAGACAGAGAAGGCAGCTAGTCAACAGTATCTACCTTCAGCTACCGGAGTACTCTGATTTCACCGAGTTAGACTGCCACTCTTTAATGCACCCATGGCCAAAAAGTGCGAACTGTATTTTTGAGGATTGAAACTTCATGGTCCGAGTTTTCTGACCACTTGGACATGCATGTACACGTTAGAAAGCTGAGGTTAATAGTGTAAATAGTGTGTTTTTTCTGAAATTTCCATATAGAATTAGTTGTTTTTCAGTCAGAAGGACACTTTATTCATATACAGGTTAAATTTTACGATTCAGTTAATGTCGTCTTTATTTCTTAACTACTGAGCAGAGGGAAGGCAGCCAGTTCGAAACCCCCGCTGTCACAAGGGCTTTGTGTAGCTTTGAATCAAACAATACAGTTCACTGTTACCCTTATTATACAATGAAAAATGTGAAACTTTGAATAACTGCGTGAAACGTAAGCATAATACCTCAAAATATTAAAAGTTGTTTCTTTTTCCTGTATATTATAATCAGTCTTGAAATAACTTGTCATTTTATTTTGAGACAACGAAAGCCCAGATAATTCAGTTTCAACAGTTACAGAATACATCTTCAGTCCTAAAAAATATCAAGATAATGTGAAAAGCTTAAACAAATGTTATTTGTTTGTTATTGTGGTCGTCGTTTATTTACTTGTATCATGGCCTGGCGGTTACGGCGTTCGACTCGTAATCTTAGGGTCGCGGGTTTGAATCCCCCTCATACCAAACATACTCACCCTTTTAGCCGTGAGGACATTATAATGTGACGGTCAATCCCACTATTCGTTGGCAAAAGTGTAGACCAAGAATTGGCAGTGGGTGGTGATGACTAGCTGCCTTCCTTCTAGTCTTACACTGTTGAATTAGGTACTGCTAGTGGCCCGGCATGGCATAGCGCGTTAAGGCGTGCGGTTCATAATCTGAGGGTCGCGGGTTCGCGCCTGAATCGCGCCAAACATGCTTACCCTCTCAGCCGTGGAAGCGTTATAATGTAACGGTCAATCCCACTTTTTCTTGGTAAAAGAGCAGCCCAAGAGTTGGCGGTGGGTGGTGATGACTAGCTGCCTTCCCTCTAGTCTTACACTGTTAAATTAGGGACGGCTAGCACAGATGGCCCTCGAGTAGCTTTGTGCGAAATTCCAAAACAAACAAACAGGTACTGCTAGCGCAGATAGCCCTCGAGTAGCTTTGTGCGAAATTCAAACCAAACTTCTATCAGTTAGTTTAAACATTTTAGTTATTAAAAGTCTAACTCACCTTCTACGTAATGATTTGTATTTCGAGTAAATATGGTGAAATTAACACCATCTTCCCTAGTAGTTTACATACAGATACTATTAATGTGCCATAATAGTATGTAAATTTATGATCACATGAGTCTGTAATCTCGTGACCTACTCTGTTAAAAAATACTCATAAGGATATCAGTTATAGCTGTTTGCCATTCGATATTGTTATTGATGTAGAAATGTATCGTTGAAAGATGGGAATATTGTATTTTTGTTGAGTGTGTTATTGTAACCAAGGTACATGGGCTAACTGCTTTGCCCACCGAGGGGAATGAGTTCCTGATTTTAACATTATAAACCCGAATACCGCTGTGCCAATGGGAATGTTTTTTAATTGGGTTTTTCTTCCTGATTCTTTTATCTGATTTCGTCATTATTTATTGAGTAATATTTGTGATAAATTTCTTATCAAAATTAATATGATGCCCGGGGTAGGTATTTGTTTTTAACTGTGTTTTGGTATGTGTTGAATGTATTTCTAAGTGTTGTTAATGTGAAGAATAACGTATCGGACCCTGATTTTAAATGTGTTTTATATTTAGCCTCTTACAATATATAACACGTGTTATCTTACTTTTTTAAGGTACGATATAAGAGATAGTTACGTAAACACTATGAAGAAAGATATAAAAGGTAAATATTAAGGAAATGCCACTCATTTAATTTAGAAAACTAACTAAACTACGTTGTTGTCACTCAGTGATAGCATGCACTGTGATTGGTTGTCATCCATTTTACCGAAAACATGGCCTGGCATGGCCAAGCGCGTAAGGTGTGCGACTCGTAATCCGAGGGTCGCGGGTTCGCGTCCGCGTCGCGCTAAACATGCTCGCCCTCCCAGCCATGGAGGCGTATAATGTGACGGTCAATCCCACTATTTGTTGGTAAAAGAGTAGCCCAAGAGTTGGCGGTGGGTGGTGATGACTAGCTGTCTTCCCTCTAATCTTACACTGCAAAATTAGGGACGGCTAGCACAGATAGCCCTCGAGTAGCTTTGTGCGAAATTCCAAAACAAACAAACAAACTGAAAACAAGCCACGCCAATATACAGGTAGTCATACTATGCCCAGTAGCAGTAGGAATACCGTATAAATATATTTATTGTTCTTAAGACTAAGATTCCACATAACGGGAGTGTAGAACTCAACACTGGCTGAAAAAAAGTCGCAAAATTAATGTAATAGCAGTATGCAAGACGCTAACACTGGCCATGTAAAAATCAGGTGTATTTCTCCGACTGAAAAGTTTTTGTTTTTTTTGCAATTTATTTATATTCGTTTTATTATGTATTTAAAAACCGGCTGGTATGGGTAGAGAAAGCACTAATAGAGGAGCGAATAACGAAGTTCGAAATATTATTCACTTCTCTATTTGTGCCTTCTCTACCCATACCAGCCGTTTTTAAATACATAATGTTCTCTACAAATGTGTTTTCTCGTCATCACGAATTATTATTTTACTCTTGTTCTTCTGTAATAATTTTTAGTACAACCAAGCGGTCATTACTCGTTATTTGTGACTTCGGTATGTAAATATCATAATTATTTTCGTGACCCTGCGTTTTTAAAATATATCTTTCACTTGAAAATAAATTGTTTGTTTGTTCTATAGCAAAGCCATATTGCCCCCCCCCAGTGGCTCAGCGGTATGTCTGCGGACTTACACGCTAAAATCCGGGTTTCGATACCCGTGGTGGGCAGAGCACAGATAGCCCATTGTGTAGCTTTGTGCTTAATTCAAAACAACAACAACAAAGCCATATTGGACTATCCACTGTTTCGACAGTGTGGAATCAGACACTAGATTTTAATGTTGTACACTATTAATCCGATCGCCACTATAAACTTACACACAAGTTGTTGTTGTTGTTTTTTAAAAAAACAAAAAACATCTTATTCGATAGAGTTCGAATTCGCTCGATGTAACTCAATTTGCTAAAGTTTGACTTTGAGCGCTATACTCTTTAGACGGAAACTTCTAAAGTATACTTTAATCTAATTATGTTATCGTTGCCAGGATAAACTATGGAGGAACAGTCAACATTTGTAACAGTCCTTGCTATTGGTTTAACTTTGCTAATTCAACTCAAATTAACACAACTGAAGAACACTATTAAAGGAACCTGAAAGTAAAATAACTCGGATAACTACACTTTCGAACGAGTTTAACTGCCTAACTTAAAGATAACTTCATATTTCGCGTACGAAACGTCTATGAATTTCAGGCTTAAATGTCGATTTTTAGGTAACCGCTGGAATTTTTATCGAGACGTAATGGCGTTTCGCTATTTATAAGCCACTGAAAGGTAGATAATTAAATTAACGTATTTCCTTTCGTGTCTGTTTGTGAAGTAATTGCCTTTAAAAGCAATACTATAAATTCTTAGTTTCGAGTGCATATAGAACAGGGGTGGCCATACAGTGGTGCATGATCTAATGTTCCTTACTAATATAATGAATCATCTACAAACTCTCAACTTGGCACTCCAGACAATTATCAGCTTTCAGAATAAAATAAGACATTTTCAAAGAGACAGTTTCTCAAGAAACTTTAACTTTCCCAATCTCAAAAGAAGAGTAAATACATTCCTTGATATTGAAATAAAAGACCACAAACTGGAAGAATACAACACAAAGATAAGTTACAACAACTGCTTGATAATTTCCTAGACAGGTTTGAGGACTTACAGAAGCTGAATCCCTGCTTTGCCTTTCTTGTAAATCCAATCATGGTTGATGTGATCATTGATGGTTGTCCAATTCTTGAACCTCTGGTTACAGAATCATCTGCTGTTAAAATGGAACTAATAGAACTACAGTAAATCCAATCATGATTGATGTGATCAATGATGGTTGTCCAATCCTTCAACCTCTGGTTACAGAATCATCTGCTGTTAAAATGGAACTAATGGAACTACAGTAGAACCTGGGTCTAAAGATGATCCATAAATCCCATTCTACAATTGAGTTTTGGAAGCAAGATACAGAAATAAAATATTCTTAACTAAAGAAAACCAGTGCACGATTCATCTCGATTTTTAGCACAGCATACTGCTGTGAATCTCTGTAGTGAAGTTTGTGAGGTCGAAGCATCGCGCAATACTTACAAATCTACACCTAATGGAGCTAATTCGTTCAGTCTTTATAACATATAAGTCGGAATTTGAACGACTCACAACCAAGAAGGAAACTCACAAGACCTCTACTAGCAGTAAATAACCGGATAATTGTGTGAATGTCTGTTTGTGTCAGAAAAATATAATGACAAGATTAAAATTTTGTAAGGTGGTATCTGATTAGAATATCTCTAACTTTATTGTTTTTACATATTTTCCTCCATATTTTGACCAGATATTTACTAAGACAAATATCATTAAAAATATCTGTTTTAACTATTTTTATTTTTGGCAATTTCATTTGATGTTAATGAAATGCAAATTTGCATATTTTTCTTAGATGTTTCCATAGTTCATTACCGTATTAAATACTCTCAATATAGTTATAACAATAATCAGCCAGGATTTTGAAAACATTTGATATATATATGTGTGTGTACTTTGTGTTACTGAAACTAATACAAATCAACAGTTTAAAACTACATACATGAATGAATATTATTACTACATTTATTTATTAATATTTATATATCATTTATGTATTAAAATATACATTTAACAAAAAAAACGTGCATGTAATATTTGCACACGTCTTGCGGCTTTCATACATGTGAAGTTTATCGTATGTGGCTCTTACCTTGAGCAAGTTTGGCCAACACTGATATAAATAAAACAATGGACACTAAACGTCGTTCATTTTTGAATTCGTGTAAAAGCAACAACATACCACTGAATAACTAGCCAATAAGAATACTGGGTTTCCACGTGAGCGAACATTCATTGGCTCGTTGCACTTTTAATTACATTTATATTTGGATAATAAAATCTAAAATATTTAAATTCCAAGACTGATTATATTTATGAATTAGAAACATAAAGAAACAGACTTGAATTGTCAGCATTAAACCGGCTGGGTAATCAGTTATTACTTGAAGTTTGTAAAATTAAGATAAATACAAAATAAATATAAAATACAAGAAATATGAACAGGATTTATAGTAGGAAGAGGTCTCTGAAAAAAAAGCGTCCATACCTCAATGGGGATACACTGACAATTAGATTTCATCCAAAATCTCAATTATCACACATGAAACAAAATTTGAATCTTGGAAATTCGCAATTGGCTGCGAACCATAAACCTTCGAATTTGCTACTTCCTACTGGGAGTGAAATTAAACAATGGGTATTAAAACACTGAAACATTTACGCTGAAGTTAGCTGTACAAAGCAATTTACTCTTAAGTAAAATAGAAATGAAAAAAAATAAAATGAATTAAAACAGATTATTAAAAAAAGATCCGGTTTCTAGCGGCGCGGGTCTCAGATATACCGCTGTGCCACTAGAGGGCCGAGTGAGCGTGACAAGTAGAGTAAAACTGTATTAATATGTTGCTAATGTTAAAATGAGTTGTTTGGTTATACTTGAGCACAAAGCTACGCAATGGAATATCTGTGCTTTGCCAACTACGGGCATCGTAAACCAGTTTCTATCCGTGTGAGTCCGCAGACATGTCGCTGTGCCATTGATGGGGTGGGTATTAATAACTCTCTTTGGAAGTGAATCATCTAAATACAGAGATGGGGTAAAATGGAGTCTCTGAATTGACCCAGTAGAGCCCACTAATAGAACAGCGGTATGTCTAAGGACTTGTACTGCTAGAAACCGGGTTTCAGTATCCGTGGTGAGTAGAGCAACCTTTTATGTACCTTTGTGCTTAATAACAAACAATAAGGACCAGTGCTTAGTAGAATAGTTATGTTTTTTAACGCTAGATACGATTGTTTTTATTCTCGTAGAATAAAGTTCGAATTTATTTTATAGACACCTTTTACAAAAGATAACTCAGCTCCGTATCTATTCACGAGAGTATTACTAAATATTGGGATCTGTGTAATTCGTCTTTTCATCTAAATAGCTGATCTGGTTTCATCAAAGATATTTTTATGTCTCCTTATTTTCAAGTGTTTTGTGGTTTGATCACTAGAAGGTGCTTTTATACCAATTTTTAATGTTGCCAAAATACGAGTTATGTTTCAGTACAACAAAGGTTGTGGATTATGGAATGTTTATAACAAATCAATATCGTAAAGTTATATGATTAAATGCTTTATAGCCCATCACTGCAATATGGATACCAGGTGTTTTATAATCATTGTTATTCTAAAATCTATGCTATTTTTGTCGGTTGTTCTTTCATATTTTCTTAATACATAGCTACACAATGGACCATCTGCTCTGCCCATTGCGGAACATTGATTGGACACCAGATGTTAACGTTGCTAGTCCATAAAATATCGTTGATCCACCTGGGACATGTTATTGAAGAGAGACATTCTACAATATGTTAACATATTATGATAAAGCGATATTTGATAGCAATGTTTTTGTAACACATTGCAAGTAAGAGACATTTGTTGGCTATATGTCCAAAACTAATACACTTTACACATGACAATAAACATTGCTCACAGTTATAAAAATGGCGTGTTTTTTTATTACAGATAACGTTGTCGAACAATGGGTCAGCATAAACTCGTGAACTTCCAACGCTGATGGACATAGTAGGCATAACCTGTCTTTGAGCTTTGTGTTGAAATAAAAGAACAGAATATCGATCAGTTAATTTTAATTCTAAGTACATTTTAAGAAAAATGTACGATTGAAAGACCACGCCATATTTGGAGTTCAACTATGAGATATTTAAGTGTATTTTTTTCTGAAGTGGCGGCAGTGATTACGTGTGATCAGATACGACAACATTCCGAATTGTTGTTACTCGTGACGATAAACAGACACGAAAGTATGTTGACTCGATTCCTTTCGTGAAGTGACCGTCAAGGACATGTATCAAATACGCATACATACTAATATAAGGATAGGCAAAAGGAAGTCGAAATGTCTTCATATACCAGAAGGATTGTTTGCTTGTTTTGAATTTCGCTCAAAGCTACTCGCGGGCTATCTACGCTAGCCGTCATTAATTTAGCAGTGTAAGACTAGAGGTAAGGCAGCTAGTCATCATCACCCACCGACAACTTTTGAGCTACTCTTTTTACCAACGAATAGTGAGATTGACCGTCGCATTATAACGTCCCCACGGCTGAAAGGGCGAGCATGTTTGGGGTGACCGTGATTCGAACCCGCGATCCACGGATTGCGAGTCGAACGCCTTAAAACACTTGGTCGTGCCGGACCCAAATCACAATGAACCAGAGCGCGTGAGTAGTAGCAGGTTATAAGTGTAATCTAAAGCTAGCATGAGAAACCTAGAAGTATCTGAATTAAAACTTTTATTTTGAAAGGAAGAAAATTATAAACAAACCGATACATTAGTTGATTTTAAGTAATGGCTGAATGCGTTGCTGTGATTCCTTTTAACTTAATCGAATAAAACCAGCAACTTTTCACCATTAACAATTATCAACAACAGGTTGCTCTGGCAACACAAGCTACCAGAAGAACGTGCAGTTTCGGGTTTGCGAGCTCACTGAATAAAATAACCTCTATTGCATTTCAGGGTCCACTAAAATAGCTAATGGCACTATTTTGGTGGCTCATAAGAATCATTGTCCATTAATTCTACAACAGTCTCGTCACTCGCGAGGTGCTCGTGTCTTTGTTTTGTTTTTATGAACAAACAAAAGTAGGTTTATTCCATTTAGTAGATCTAGACGTAGGAGGTGGTTTTTCGTGCTGTGCAAAAAAAAAAAAAGTCCGTACAAATCCTGTGCCCTATATTTATCTTCGATGTTTTTCTTTTCTTATTAAGCAAACCTACGCAATGGGCTATCTGTGCTGCGTCCACGAATAGTATCAAAAGCAAGTTGCTAGCGTATAAGCCTTCTGACTAATCATTCGAGCCACTTGCGAAGGAAGTCATGAAGGGGCCATTCTAGAGACTAGTTTTAAACGCAATGCTACGTATTCCGTTATATGCACTCTGTCCACCGAGTGGAATCGAATCCTGAATCTTAATGGTGAAAGTGCGTTACGTTACCTTACCATTTACCCTACAGGAAATGTACTAAATGAATCTCTTTGGAGAGTATTCAACAGTTGAAACGTACTGACGTCAAGAGTAGCATCTACTATAGGCATAATATCTGTTTGTTTTTTGTTTTCAGCGGTGAAATGTTCTTTCGGACATTCACATTGTTTCTAGCTTGGTCTTTGTCACTGGTCCTGTAACCATATCGGTTACTCGAAGTTGACCCCAATGGTACAGCTGTATGTCTGCAAATTTATGCAGCTAGAAACCGGATTTCGATACCCTTGGTGGCAGAGTATAGATAGCCCTTAAAAACAAATCAACTAGAAAATGCACTCCGAACGAACAAACGGGCTTCGACGAGACATCCAGATAAACAAACAGGTGTAAAGGGATGTTCGTCAAACAAAAAGTGCTCGAGCGAGAGGAAATTAATAGGATTATATTATTTATTATTGTCATATCGATAAAACCTTGCGATTCTGTTTAACTTATACAAGCATAAACAGTAAACCATTTCCGTTTAGGGAGGGCCAGGCATGGCCTAGCGCGTTAAGGCGTGCGCTTCGTAATCTGAGGGTCGCGGGTTCGCGCCAAACATGTGACGGTCAATCCCACTATTCGTTGGTAAAATAGTAGCTCAAGAGTTGGCGGCGGGTGGTGATGACTAGCTGCCTTCTCTCTAGTCTTACACTGCTAAATTAGGGACGGCTAGCACAGATAGCCCTCGAGCGGCTTTGCGCGAAATTCAAAAGCAAACAAGCAGCATATGGTTTCTGATGGTACCTACGTACCTAAATCCTTACGTAATAGTGGAACATATAAGAGACTGAGGCTCAGTTTTTTTAGTTGAATTTAATTTTCTGTTCAAACTTTTGCTTGTAGAGAGCGGTTATTCATATTCAGTTATTATTGTATTTCGAAACTTTATAGAAATGTTACACCAGAAAATTAAATTCAACTAAAAAACTGGGAATTTTTCGATTGCTAAAACCCAACCAAATTGTTTTTATAAAATAGTATATTTTGTTTAAAATAAAAAGGGAAATAGCTCCGATTTCTTTGTCGCAGAAACACTCAGGTTGTAAATTAGGATAGCGTAAGATCAAATTCCATGATTCTCCGGAGGTATCACTCACTGAGATGTAATCTTATCTTCTGCATCGCTTTGTGTTCGAAAACTAAAAATTATAATGGGATAAGAAAGACAAAATAGATTTGGTGAATTCTCTTGGGTGTTAAAGGTTTTAAAACTCGAGGTAAAGGCGATGCTCTTCTTATAAAACGTTTGTTGCCTGAAGAAATTATTTGATTTTTAGGTAAAATACATGAAATGCAGAAAAGATAAACTAAGAGGCTTTTTTTTTAAATTCAAAACTTGTTTTCAAGTCACATAGAGATAATTGGGTTAGGAAAAGACCTTTAATTTTGCACTTGCTCGGCGATTAGTTTGAGGACTTATATCAGTAGAAAGCAGGTTACAATATCAATGGTGGACAACAGTGTATCATTTCTAAACTTAACTGAACACATTTTGTATTTGTTTTCGTACATTTAAGTATCTGAAAAACGCGTGTAGTAAAAACTGCAGAGATAATCCGTCTTTTTACAGACATTAGCAATGTATAGTTTCTTGCACGCCAAATTTTAACGATCAAAGAGAAGTAAGCAAAAGTTAAACCTTTTTCCAAGAACAATCTACACATTCTAATACAGTAGTAAGTCGCCACAGATGAGACGCTTAACATCTGTATACATGGTTCACTATGACTTACATTATTCGACAGTGCAATGCTACCATGATTAACTTACAGATGTACGAAATTGTCAGAGCCGTGTGCAAAAATAGTATATTTGCATAGTTAGATTGTTAAATGATGTAGAGTTAATACAATGATATTTTGGAAAAGAAAGGAAACTTTAATGTATTTCACGAAGACGGAAAAAGCTACAACAGAACGTTTGGAATAACAGTGGGCTATGAAAACATACCACAAGTGAATTCTGAAAAAACGTCATAATCCGCAAAGTAAAAGCGTGATTATGAAACAGAACCTTCGGACCCATGAAGATAATGTCTAGAGGTTAAGTTAATGGGAAGCTCATAAGCCTTCAGCCTTCCTTAAATTCAACGCTGAAATCTCAGTATCTCCATTAAATCACCTAGATGACAAGATCCCGAGTACAGATCCGTGGGTTTATCAGAATGTGTAATTATAGCTATCTGACAATGGTAGTGAGACTGGGTATCAGAATATTCGATTCAACTTCTTTTAGTAAAAGTAACGACAAAACATGGTTTTCAAGTAATACTGTTTTGTTCTCCAAAGATCGATATACTGCTAATGATTCGATAACGACGATCATAAACGGCGTACCCTAAGTGTATGAAACAAGAAGTAATAGCAAACTATATTTGAACACACTCCCTACTTTTAGCTGTGCACGCGTTAGAAGAGTGTCAGTCATTTTCATTATACGTCTTCATAAACCGGATAAAGGCACTTGTTATTTATTGAACTGTCATTAAATTTCAAATTATGAATAAGTGTGCCTGAACCATAGGAATTTCTAACCTGGTCTTTTACAGATGTGCGTATAAGAAGACGTGAGGTTTAAACACTAATATCGTAAAATGCGCGTTTACGTAGCATTTGTTTTACTCTTCGTATTTCTACTAACTACTTGCTGCTCATCGAAACGTAACTCGGACAACGATTGTCTATCAACAGCGAGCAAATATGTCTTCATCTACACTGAAATAACTAAAACAAATAGATACAAATGACTTGAGAACTTCTAACAGTGTTAGTAAAACCAAAACGTTAAGCTTTCGGTTTAAACTTCTTCCTTCTAAGATATAATTTAGAAACCTTTACGCACACTGGCATTTCCAGTTGTGGTAATTTTGTTTCTTTTAAATCTAAGCTGCAAATCTCTCTAAATTCGGTTTTCAGTTTGGGATATGATCCCTGGTTTTTATCTTGGTTTCTGGTTGAGTTTACTTTGCTTGTGCGATAAAGGTTAAAAACGTAGAATTTCAAGACTTTATCTTGTTCCCAGGTTGAAGTAAGACTTCAAATCTGCATCTTACTCCAGAGAGCAAATAAGGACTACAAAAAGTTGGGATTTTATTTCTTCTCGTTTACGTTTAGTGCTACTGGGATTTTATTTATTACTTCTCGTTTACGTTTAGAGCTACTATGATTTTATTTATTACTTCTCGTTTACGTTTAGTGCTACTGGGATTTTATTTATTACTTCTCGTTTACGTTTAGTGCTACTGGGATTTTATTTATTACTTCTCGTTTACGTTTAGTGCTACTGGAATTTTATTTCTTCTCGTTTATATTTAGTGCTACTGTGATTTTATTTCTTCTCGTTTACATTTAGTGCTACTGGGATTTTATTTATTACTTCTCGTTTACATTTAGTGCTACTGGGATTTTATTTATTACTTCTCGTTTACATTTAGTGCTACTGTGATTTTATTTCTTACTCTGAAATTAAATACGAGATTTTTAAAATTTTCTACTTTATTTCTAAGATTGGGTTTTCGGATTCTTAAAGTTACTTTATTTTCAAGTTAAGAATACAATTGAAAATTGTTACGTCCACTATCTTGTTAGGACTGTATGTTACACTAATACTTTTAGATTAAAAATGAATAAAAACCCTATAACCCGAGCGCTTTTGTAAAGTGGATCTTTCTTCTTCAGGGGCAAATTGGGAATTTTTTGCCCATGAAGAAATGTCCACCTTTTGAAAGCGCTCGGGTTGTAGTGTTTTTATTCATTTTCATCCAGACTACTTAAACCTGCGTGTTTTATAACACTATTTTAAACGGAGAAGTTCTATTACTAAAATAATTAGTTCTGATATAAAGAGGTTTTCTACCTTATGTGATAATTGTTATCATTATTGCAAATAATGCATCGCACCATGCAGTCAGAGAAGAACTTTGAAACCATTTACCATATTGGAATAAGTCAACTTTGAGAGTTTAATTTTAGAAAAATCAATTTATGTTTGTTGTTGTTTTGAAGTGGAGCGTAAATGTAATTATACTATTTTTTTTTTCATTCATAAATTTTCCAACATTACAATAAAACTTACACTCCAACTTTCTAACCATAGCATTCGCTGCGAAAAGTCATGGACGAATTCCTTATAAAGTTCCTTTTTGTGGCATTAAAAATGAAAGTTGGAAGAACATATCTTACCTTCTCTCTTTACATTCTCAAGATTTCTCTGAAAAATGTTCGTGAAGTCGAACACAGAAGCCCCCCTCGTTATGCCAATTAAAATAAATATCAAGATATTGATATGCGAAACTTTTAGATAAGCCCTCATGATTTAAAGTACCAGTCTACGCTTCAGAAGAGCTCGGACAGAAACAAGTTGATATGCTGGATCTTGATGCAGCTTCGGAGTGATACAGGTTGAGGATTGTGAACAGGTGAAGCCTGTGACGTCTCTACTGTTGTCTAATCTAAGAGCTGGGAAGCGTCTGTACAACTACAAACAGCTAAGCAAAGATTTTGAGGCTTTGGCTGGCCCACGCAACACACGGGAAGTTTCACCGGAGCCGAAGTATACGCATGCGTATGACTCTTCCATTGGCGATACTGAATCTGACTGGACAGAATCATGATGACGGAAGAACACCTGTCAAGGATACCCACACCCTACACATTCATGCGCGTGCGCCTATTATGTTGGATGTCCTATTCCTACGTTTATGTTGTCTGGCTTTCCTATCATTTCTGGTATTCCTTTTTGGTATATTTTTCCATTGTAACATGGAGTTTTTCGAAGTACATAGACAAGAAGTTTGTAACACCATGACAGTTCTTTGGACGTATCCTAACACCTGATTAATCAATCAAATCACCAGTTAGAATGTTCTTGATCCGTTGCAGTTAGAACACAGCCTTAGGTGCACAGGCAACAAGCTATATTAACACCGGACCGGCAATATCTTTCTGTAAAACGTGTTATTTTCATGCATAGCTAACACAAATCGTGCATATTATTTAGTGACTGGACGTTGGTACAATGTTAAGATACGCACGAAGGTTTACACGCTGTGTAGTTTGGTTGTGAATCGAACACTGGGCTATTTATAGTAGCTCAAATAATATGCATTGATTTCTTACATAGCGACTCGACACTGCCAGCTATTTAGTGACTCAAGCAGCACACTTTGCACATTGATCACCAATAATGGAGCTCAAATATTAAGCCACTACATATAGCCGTTAGCGTTTGATTCAACCATTCATCCATCAAGTTAAACAAACATTGCACGTTGTTTAATTACACAGTGACTCAAATATTACCAGTTGTTAAGTGGTTCAAGTTATCAACCGTTCGTCCATAAAGTGAATCAAACATTGCACGTTGTTTAATTACACAGTGAATCAAACATTACCAGTTGTTAAGTGGTTCAAGTTATCAACCGTTCGTCCATAAAGTGAATCAAACATTGCACGTTGTTTAATTACACAGTGAATCAAACATTACCAGTTGTTAAGTGGTTCAAGTTATCAACCGTTCGTCCATAAAGTGAATCAAACATTGCACATTGTTTAATTACACAGTGACTCAAACATTACCAGTTGTTTAGTGGTTCGAGTTATTAACCGTTCATCCGTAAAGTGAAACAAAAATTGCAAGTTGTTTAATTATACAGTGGCTCAAACATTACCAGCTCCTTAGTTTTGTCCAGACTCCATCTAATATTTATGAGATTACACATTATTCGTGCTTTGCAGCAACCTACAAATAACTGTAGTCGTTTTAAAGGTAGCGACCATAACCCTATTATATGCTGTATTTTGAGTAGTACATATCATTGGAGTAATGTTGGTAATCTGGAAACAGTGAAAGAAACACTACCACAGTTTAGCTATTTCCTGATCTATCCACATTGTTCTAGTAACTATATATGATAATCTTAAATAAGTTCCAGGTATTCCTGACTTCTTTTGTCTGTGGACAATAGTAACCCTGTATATTTTCCAAGTATAACAGGACAGCGCGAGTCTTAATGACAGGAATTTTCTGGAAAGTGTGGGAAATGATTTTAAAGATATTTAGACGAAACTATAACAAGGCGTTGCCTGATTGGGTTAGTTATTTAGCTCACCACTAAATTACGAGTGTACGTTTTCGACGATGTACCATAGATACCTGAAGTATAAGTTACGTGACGAGTAACAAATGAAATATCTACCGAGACATTTTTTACTTGTGATTTAGAGAGAAAAAAAACGCTATAACAGAGGTGTCAGAAGTGGGATTATTTTGTTACAAATGAAAACGCATCTAGAACGAACTTCAGTATGGTGACATAGACTCGAAGTGAAATCGAAGTTTGTTAAAAATGAAACAGCGGAAAGAGTAAATAAAAACAACAATGTGATAAAAAAGGTCATGAGACAAAAGGTTAAAAGAAAAAGGTTAAAAGAAAAAGGTAAAATTAAATGAAATAGACAGGAATTTGAGAGAAGAATTGCGATATCAAAACATGAAATTTACAGAAGTTTACAAAAGATCAACTTCACCAAAAGTAAAAAAATAATCAGGAAACCGTACAATATGTATGAAAAGATTATTACAAAGCTGAGAATAAGTACATAAATGTGATGACACAAAATGAAGAAAGCATCACTGCTAGAATGAAACATCTTGAAACCGAAGTGGCAAATGTACATATGAAGCCAGTTACACCGTTTTTTCTCTATATGCACTAAATTCCTTCTTCAAATATTATGGAATATGATAACTAACATCTTTTACACCTGTTACATTTTCTGTATCAACTATGGCTGCATGGTTTTCTTGGACCACTCCAACTTCGTGTCAAGTTACAAAGTATGATTTCCCAGTTTAACAACATTGCTCAATTGAAACAAAAAACGTAAGTTGTGATGGAAATATGCAATAGGACACTTTGAAATAATTTCTGAAGTAAATGGATTGAGTGGTAAGCAACAACTGATGCATCTTATTGCAGGTTTAGAAGGACCAGCATTAACTGCTTTAAGCAACATTACAATAGTAACCATTTTATTGACGTTTGGTGGCTACCTTGAGGATCGTCACAACAAAAGAATTTTCAAAGCAAAAGTTAGAAACGCAAATCTTAGTGTGAGTGTTTTCTTATAGCAAAGGCCCCTCAGTGGCTCAGCGGTATGTCTGCGGGCTTAAACGCTAAAATCCGGGTTTCGATACCCGTGGTGGGCAGAGCACAGATAGCCCATTGTGTAGCTTTGTGCTTAATTCAAAACAACAACAACTTACAGCAAAGCCACTTCGGGCTATCTGCTGAGCCTATTGAGGGGAATCGAGCCCCTGATTTTAGCGTTGTAAATCCGGAAATAAAAACTTAGAAATGCAAACCTTAGTAAAACTTAGAAACACAAACCTCAGTAAAATTTAGAAACGCAGACCTTAGTAAAAACGTAGAAACGCATACCTTAGTAAAACTTAGGAACACAGGCCTCAGTTGAACTTGGAAACGCAGACCTTAGTAAAACTTAGAAACGCAGACTTTAGTAAAACTTAGGAACCCAGACCTTAGTAAAACTTGGAAACACATACCTTAGTAAAACTTAGAAACACAGATCTTAGTAAAACTTGGAAACACAGACCTTAGTAACACTTAGAAACATAAACCTTAGTAAAACTTGCAAACGCAGACTTTATTAAAACTTAGAAACACAGATCTTAGTAAAACTTAAAAACAGACCTTTTTAAAACTTAGAAATACAGACCTTAGTAAAACTTGTTAATAATTGGAAAGGCTTGCAAATTTATCTTATTCAGATGCTCTACGTGAAGTGGATTCGTTGTTTGCGAACAAGTTATAAATACCCTAGAAGATAAAGACATAAATTATGATAAAGCAAAGTAGGTACACATATGTAGAGGGAGCTGTATAGTTAGTCATAGACCTTAAATCAATTAAAGTTGCAGAGGAAGAAGTAAAAGCATGATTTAATGGTGTGAGAACATCAACTCTCTTTCGTGAAAGCCCAGAAAATGTAAAATTAAGTCGGCAAAAGTTTACTCACTCTAGAAGAATTAAACCTCATGGACGAAAGTGTTTCTACTGGAATTTAAAAGGACATCATGTTATGAGTTAGATAGCTGTTTACTCGGAACAGATGTAGCAAATTACAAGACTAAAATGTTTAAATTACGACTTTAAAGATGAGTGTATTCTATCTGCCCCAATTGAAACAAGGAGTACGTTACTTTTAAAGGAAAAAATGTGATACAGTTGCTACAGAGATGAAGCAAGAGAATGGATCAATGCAAACAACAAGGGTGATAAAGCTTCAACAAAGAATGGATTGATGCAAACAGGAATGGTCATACGTTTCAACAAAAGGATGGATTGATGCAAACAGCAGTGGTGATAAAGTTCCAACAAGAAGATGAATTTATACGAACAGTCTTTGTAATAAGTTTTAGAAGAGGTTGGATTCATACGAACAGCAATGATGATAAAGTTCCAACAATAGGATGAATTGATGTAAACAGCAATAGTCATGAAGTTCCAACAAAAGAAGTTTAGAAGTTACCCTCACTATGGGAATCTTCTCTACGCAGCAAGACGATGCGTGGGAACTTACACAGAGAAAGAGTGTACATTTGAAACAGACTTTATGCAGAGATGTGTAATAACATTTAAGATGTATCTGGATATTGTCATATCATATGATCGGGGGAAGTATTATGTACTGCATAATACCTGCCAAAATAGAGGTTGAATGAATTTACAATGACTAGAAGGAATAATATATGCGGTGATATAGGGATTACATCCAATATCCAGTGCAACACAGCAGCATAGACAATAAACAGATGGTTGGAACCAAGGAACATCCTGGTAAATGCTAAGTTTGTATTTTCAATGAAATTTTAATGATACGAGAAATATTACGTGTATGAGAAAGTTAGCAAATAACTTGATTTTTAAACAGAAGATTATGTAGCCTTGTGTCCATCACTTACGTCATTTCAAGGTTTTAGCGTTTTACGTCTGCAGACCTATTGCTGAACTAATAGGGTTAAGCAAATAAGTAGAATTTCTATTTAAATGTTATTTTTGTGATCTTGAATATATTATTTTACACGGAATTTTTACAAGGTGTAGAACTTGTGGTCGAAGGAATCAGACTGTTGCTTTCATTAAGTGGTCTTATTGTCTTAGAAGAACACTAAACAATCCACTCAACAATAGAAACTGTTAAAACAGTATTCGCCTTTTTAGATGAAATAACCTTTCTAAATTTTATGACATCAAGGTCAAGTCAAAACATCTAGAAAGTAAAATGGCAAATACACAAGGATGAAATCAGCCACACCTGTTGTATTCATTCAAAAATTTTAACCTTAAATATCATTAGCTATAACGTAGCCATCCCTGTTGTAATAGTTTTTGACATGCCAGTGAGACTAACATAATATTGCTTATCTGAGTAATTTTTACTACCAGGTTCTATGCCTACTAAGAAACTACGTCTAATACACCACCAATTACTCTAAGGAGTCTTAAAACAGTGACAGAGAAAAAAAAAATAGAAACCGATGGAAAAAATTGTGGATTCAATTTTAGGCGTTTGCTGACAGTAAGCATTAATTCAGAGTTATCAGGCACATTATGAGAATTATCTGCATTTTAATCTAGTTCGTACATTTGAAGTTTGATGAACGTTTCCGGAATCGGGCGGAAAGTTTCGAGAAGTTGAATCATGCTTTTCATGGCCATACTGAAATTGTGATTCTAACACTTTCTGTACTGACTAATTTACTCACTAATTTCCTAATTATTATTCACAGTTAATGTGAAACTAGTGTAGCTTAGTTATTGCAACCCACATATCTCGCTAGTCTCCGTGGCGCAGGTGCAACAAATAAGACAGCGTAATCAAATGAATAACAAGAAATCGATTTATATTAGAAATTATTAACGTGTAACGACTTTTGGCTCGTGGTTAGAGCTCGTGCTTCTAAAGTAAAGAGGAACAATCAATGCTGTACATTTAGGTTGTTGAAATTCCAAGTAATTCTACATGGAATACATCGGCTTTCTGTGATCAAAGGCAATTAAGCAAAATAGGTTATAACACATGATGGTAGAACTTTATTTCTTGCTTGAAGTCGAAATCCAATGACACGAGTAAAGTCTTTCACTAACTAGAACACGGGGAAAATACGTTATTCACTTTTATTTAGTATTATGGACGTAGGATGTCCTGGCTTGATTATCTGAATCAAAATACCAAGAACTGAGCTAATTAAGTGAGCAGAGGAATTCTACCACATGAAACTGGTACAAAGTTAAGATGGAAGACAATGTATCGTGACTACATTTTGACATTGCTTGGCGATAGTGTGATGCCATCAACTGTTGATTGTGTATGGGAATGGTATTTAACAATATTTTCTGACATTAAATACTCATACATCTAAATAATAAAGGGTGATTCAAGTAGAAAATCTAGAATCCATTGTACTTAATTACATTTGAAAACATAAGAATATGGATTATGTAAATAAATCAGGACCATTCAGAAAAAGACCTGCAGCACGTTGTTCCACAGCCGTGGTAAGCAAAGAGTGGCATCATGTAAGAGGTGAGAATCTGCGAACACAAAGGGGTATGAAAAAAAACATTCAAGTGAACATGTATCATATTCAAGAAAGATCTCCATCTAGGAAAATAAATCGTTTCCATTACGTATATAAATTGATACACTTTATATTGCTATTATATATTTCACAAGCTGGTTCTTGTTGTTAGTATATATATATATATATATATATTCCTTAAGTTGGTTCAAACGCTATAGCTTATGTTATTGGTATATATTCCTAAAACTAAAATATATTCGTTTTATCATAAAAACGAATTTAGCGCCAGACATTCTTTTGAAATCGTTAAAACTTTAATTTTATTTCTAAATAAATGCCTTAATTTAAGATTTATATAAACTGGTTTTTGATATCCTTTTTTGGAAATGCACGAGGTGTGGATTGGTGTCCAATTATGTAAGTTATTATTATTTTGATATTGTACGCACGCGCTTTTTGTTTTTCTTAAGTACGTAAGTTGTTTCTCAGGTCCTTGTTTTCCTGGTGATGGCGCTGCGAATCATATAAGAGTTTAATGCCCTTTTTATATTAATATGATTAAAATTTCATTGTGCATTCAGTTTTAACGTGGTGTATATTAATGTAATTAAACATTTAAGAAGTACTATTTACTCTAATTATTTTAGTCTGTTTTTGAAAGTTTGATAAAGTCACAAGTTTGTTGGTAAAAAAAAACAGCTTAAACTGGAAAATTAAAAATTAATTTAATAATCGTATCCTACAAAGTAAAATAAATGCAAACTAAAACATTACATGCCAGTTACAAAACATATTCTGTAAAGTCTTACAAAGCAGTATCAGCGCCATCACTATAAATATAGATGAGATATTCATAATATTTTGTTAACTTTTCACTTATATATTTTTCGTTTTCTGTTTGTGATCTTGGAAAGTTGATGATAGTTTTAAAATTTTATTAATACATAAAATTAAAAAAGCTCCTTATTACAGACGTTTCTGTTTCTCGTGTGTAAGTTGAGTGACACTTAATATGATTAATTTGTTATGGTGATACACTGGCGTATTGTCTGTTGTAATAGGGTGCACTTTTTATTTTTAGGCGCGGTTTTTAAATAAAGTTTTGTTTTCATTGCTACATTGTATACGCTGCTGAGGATATTACAGAGCTTAACGAGATAATTGCTTTTCTTCTAATGATATTGAGATCCTAAACAGGGAAAAAGGCAAACATAAAAGTTAAAGAAGGGCTATTAGAGAAAGAATTACAACAATCAGTGAGTACATGTGTAAAACCAGACTTACTATGTAGTTATACTAATACAAACATATCATTTGCTAAAGTATTGTCGAGACAAACGGTTTCTTGGTATCGTTTTAGAGACATTGTTGGGACTAGCGGTTTCTATGCATTATTGGAGCTAACGGTTTTTATGTATTGTTTAAGATGCACTGTTGGGACTAATGGTTTCTATGTATTTTTTAATATGCATTTTTGGGACTAACAGTTTCTATGTACTGTTTGAGATGCATTGTTAGGACTAACGGCTACTATGTATTATTTATTCATACACTTGAAAATCTCTCACAGATAATGAAATAATTGAAAAGTGTTCGAAGTTAAATAAGACACTCGTCTATGACGAAATTACTTCGTATGCTAGATTAAATCGTGTTACATAAAAAAGGCTTAAATAGAACCGTTGAAGGATTAGAATATAAAGAAATCATAAAAATTGCGTACATAAGGCGTGGAGCACGGTAACGAAATATTGTTTAGAAACATTATTCAAACGGTTCTATAAACAGTTATAAGGAAGTTACTTATTAATCGATCTGCGATATAAGGTTTTCCTTCAGTAAATCCATCTATGTTAGATTTCCCTTATAAAATTATGTTTCATTAAATAATTTTGTAAAACATTATTTAGAAAATCGCTTCAACAATCTTCCTTATTACAATATTTTTTCTCCGTAAATTAGAATATCTTTATACTCTAAACAATTTGAACATTTTTTCTATTGTTTCGTTGTGTTCTATGTCTTGCTGTCTTTTCTATTCTGTTTTCTCTCAAAAAGATAAAACAATTTCAATATTTGCTGTTCATGCTGCTAATTTAACAAACATTCTAATTAATATCAAACAGGTGTGAATGTGACCACCGATGAAGCCGCAAAGACACAGCGTTGGTTGAAACACATTTACACACAGTTAGATTATCTGGAATGTAAAGGTTGATTTTTTAAACTTGTCATCAAGATGAAACACTGGTTGATACAATGTGAATAAAATATTTCAGACTTGCCTGTCCATTTGAATCTGCCTTTATTTATTTAAATTTAATTGAACAGCGTGTGTGATATCCCTGCCAAACTGTTTTTCTCGTAGAATCGGAAAGTAAGAGGGAAAGCAGTAGCGAGTACTTTGTTTCTATAGAAATTTGGTAGTGTTTGCGACAGCCTGAAGTGGGTATTGGGTTTACTTTGTTTTGAATTTCGCGCAAAGCTAAACGAAGATTATCTGCACTAGTCGTCCCTAATTTAGCAGTGTAAGAATAGAGGGAAAGCAGCTAGTCATCACCACCCACCGCCAGTTCTTGGGCGACTCTTTTACCAAAGAACAGCGGGATTGACCGTCACATTATAACGTTTCCACGGGTGAAAGGACGAGCATGTTTGGTGCGACGAGGGTTTGAACTCGCGACCTTCATATTACGAGTCAAATGCCCTAACCCACCTGGGCATGCCGAGCGTCTGGGTTTACTTACCTACCGACATTTAAATGTGCTATAGGTGCAGGAAGTGTGAATTAATCAATTCAATCTATCTGTGTACGTTCCGGAACGGTACCAGTTTTGTTTCAGGGTCGCTGTTCGTAAAAAGATAAATTTATTTAAGAGAATTCACAGATTTTTTCTCACACTAATTTGAGAATAAAATTATGGATAAAATAATGGTGTTGTTAAGGGTGATAACATGACATAATAATCCTACTTCTACCACTTATTCTAACTACTTGGACAAGGGAGATAACATGACATAATAATCCTACTTCTACCAGTTATTCTAATTACTTGGACAAGGGTGATAACATGACATAATAATCCTACTTCTACCAGTTATTTTAACTACTTGGACAAGGGTGATAACATGACATAATAATCCTACTTCTACCACTTATTCTAATTACTTGGACAAGGGTAATAACATGACATAATAATCCTACTTCTACCACTTATTCTAATTACTTGGACAAGGGTGATAACATGACATAATAACCCTACTTCTACCACTTATTCTAATTACTTGGACAAGGGTGATAACATGACATAATAACCCTACTTCTACCACTTATTCTAATTACTTGGACAAGGGTGATAACATGACATAATAATTCTACTTCTACCACTTATTCTAATTACTTGGACAAGGGTGATAACATGACATAATAATTCTACTTCTACCACTTATTCTAATTACTTGGACAAGGGTGATAACATGACATAATAACCCTACTTCTACCACTTATTCTAATTACTTGGACAAGGGTAGTAACATGACATAATAACCCTACTTCTACCACTTATTCTAATTACTTGGACAAGGGTAGTAACATGACATAATAACCCTACTTCTACCACTTATTCTAATTACTTGGACAAGGGTGATAACATGACATAATAACCCTACTTTTACCACTTATTCTAATTACTTGGACAAGGGTGATAACATGACATAATAACCCTACTTTTTCCACTTATTCTAATTACTTGGACAAGGGTGATAACATGACATAATAACCCTACTTCTACCACTTATTCTAATTACTTGGACAAGGGTGAGAACATGACATAATAATCCTACTTCTACCACTTATTCTAATTACTTGGACAAGGGTGATAACATGACATAATAATCCTACTTTTACCACTTATTCTAATTACTTGGACAAGGGTGATAACATGACATAATAACCCTACTTTTACCACTTATTCTAATCACTTGGACAAGGGTGATAACATGACATAATAACCCTACTTCTACCACTTATTCTAATTACTTGAACAAGGGTGATAACATGACATAATAATTCTACTTTTACACTTAACAAACAATTAAATTTAAAAGTGTGGCGATGTCAAGTGTGGTAACACATAATAATCCTCATACACTATTTTAATGTCCAAATAACATAACCTGAGTATGCGATGGTGTCCAGTAATATAATACCGTGCTGGTGAAAAGTAACCATGTAGTTCAGGTGTGTTGAAGCTAGCGGCACTAATATATTGTTAACAATGAGTTGGTGGTGAATAACCACATAGTTAAGGTAGAATGATACGGTCATCGTGAATAGCTTTAGAATATATTGTTTAAAATTGTGTTGATGGTTATGTGACTCCATATTTCAATATTGGTGAAACCAACACTGCAAAATTCGTATAAATAATAATTTTAAAGATAATGACAACTTTAAAAAAAAGGAAACTGAATAAACGAATTCACGAGCTTCATTACCACGTGCAATAAAGAGTGATGATACATTATGTAGAAACTATAACTTCGAATTCACCCACGTATGCGGTAATGGTCAGTTAATAAGTCATATTTATTCAAAAGTTAATTGGAATTTAGAAGTCGTAAATCATCCGCCCACATATTTCAGCTATTTTTGTTATCACGTCAAGTTCGAGGTTAAAAAAAGCAGTGAACACCCACGTTCTAATGTATCGATGCGGCATATAATAATTTTAATCAAAAATTATTAATTAAAGCTCGTCAGATAGACCGTCGCGCTCTACATCATCAAATTCCTGTTTTCAGACTTTCCGAAACATTAGATGAAGTCAGTTATAATGTGTTGCTTTTCAGTAAAAGGTGACGTTTCGTCAAAAATAAAAAAAACTCGAAACAGCACTTACGTTTCCCGGCTCAATAATTTTCACTTTTTAACAGAAAGTTGGAATTACTGGTTATTAGTAGAACTGTTTTGAAAAGTATCCTAAACAAAATAAATGCTGAATTAAAAAGTAGTCAATCCTAAAAATAACAAATGATCATTACCTTACCTTAACATTTTAATTTCTTTCCTATTTATTTTATATTTCTATATGCCCATGGAATAAACACAGCTTCTGAAAACTTTCACTATCTACGACAACTATAACTTTTACACGAATTAAAGCCACAATCATAAACTTATAGAATGTAATCTTTTCTTTACTTACGCAAGTATAAACAGCTGCCGAGGTAAGAATTAATTTTATAAATTAGTGGGGCTTTTGATTCTTGTTTCATTACTTTTGTTATAGAATCCTAACTTTGTTTTAAAATTTATATTCTTTAATACCCTTTATTTTGTCATACTTGTACAAAGTATATACTTTACCTTTAGAAACTGTCACCTGTCTATTCATCGTTATGTATTTCCATCTGTTGGGTTGAAAACGATTAAACTGTATACATATGTTTACCATTTATAAAAGAACAAATCTGTATGTATTTACAGGAATATCAAAAGCAGATATCCATAGATCAAACAAATAATCTGAAGAAATGTTTAAACGATAGTCTGAGACGTCTAGGGGCTAGTCCGACTGACTTGTCGGGTGGGTAGGTAGTCCGACTGACTTGTCGGGTAGGTAGATAGTCCGACTGACTTGTCGGGTGGGTAGGTAGTCCGACTGACTTGTCGGGTGGGTAGGTAGTCCGACTGACTTGTCGGGTGGGTAGATAGTCCGACTGACTTGTCGGGTGGGTAGGTAGTCCGACTGACTTGTCGGGTGGGTAGGTAGTCCGACTGACTTGTCGGGTGGGTAGATAGTCCGACTGACTTGTCGGGTGGGTAGGTAGTCCGACTGACTTGTCGGGTAGGTAGGTAGTCCGACTGACTTGTCGGGTAGGTAGGTAGTCCGACTGACTTGTCGGGTGGGTAGGTAGTCCGACTGACTTGTCGGGTAGGTAGGTAGTCCGACTGACTTGTCGGGTGGGTAGGTAGTCCGACTGACTTGTCGGGTAGGTAGGTAGTCCGACTGACTTGTCGGGTGGGTAGGTAGTCCGACTGACTTGTCGGGTAGGTAGGTAGTCCGACTGACTTGTCGGGTGGGTAGGTAGTCCGACTGACTTGTCGGGTGGGTAGGTAGTCCGACTGACTTGTCGGGTGGGTAGCTAGTCCGACTGACTTGTCGGGTGGGTAGGTAGTCCGACTGACTTGTCGGGTGGGTAGGTAGTAAACGAAAATGTTGCTGTTTTTGATATATTAATTGTTACACCGGAAAATTCATCGACCTTTTTACCACAATATCAGTATATAGGATTATAATATACAATAACCAATACTTTGAACTGTCAGTTTTTTACTTAGGAATTCGATAGGGTATTTTTTTCGGCACGTGAATTATTTGGAATCTTAGACAATCCCTACTATTAAATACTACAACATTCATAATGTTCGCCATTTTGGAAACTTCTTGTGTCCTACACATCTATTGCAGCAACACAGATCATGTGAGACTATAATCTAATCAAAAAATACCCGAAGGTATGGAAGAAAGATGCATAATAACCAAAGAAGAATTGGGCATACAACTTGTTGGTTGTTTTTGAATTTCGCACAAAGCTACTCGAGGGCTATCTGTGCTAGCCGTCCCTAATTTAGCAGTGTAAGACTAGAGGGAAGGCAGCTAGTCATCACCACCCACCGCCAATTTTTGGTCTACTCTTTTTCCCAACGAATAGTGGGATTGACCGTCACATTATAACGCCCCCAAGGCTGAAAGGACGAGCATGTTTGGTGTGACTGGGATTCGAACTCGCGAACTCAGATTACGAGTCGCACGTTTTAAGACGCTTGGCCATGCTTAAATAAATGAAATCAAAATTTGCAGCCAAACCGGTAACTACACTTATAGCATTGATAAAAATTGTGGAGTAAATGTTCATTTGTTAGTTAGCTAGAATGCGTTTTCTTTTTTGTTTAATTTTGGGCACGATGGTGGGTAAAACAAAATTCGACGTTGTTATTGACACGTGTTTGTTATGGGTTACTGTTATACATTGTACTGAAGGTAAATCTCGCGAAAATAACATTTCGTGGAGTTCCCCGGCATTATTAACTAAGCAGATAGAGCATGGTGATGTATATAACTTTCAATACTAGTCTATTTGCTAATGAGTCCACGCGATAAGACGAGCACAGTTGACAGTAGAGATAGCGAAAATTACAGACTGCTCAAAATATCTCAGAAATTGGAGACTTTTGTAACGGGTACCGCCGCTGGATGACAGAAATCAGATAAGACCTAAATCACACAATCTCCACATCGTGCTCCTAAGCCATTGGATTACACGGACAAGATAGCTCGCGCGATTGAAATTAGTTCCAATTAAACTCTTTAACTAAGTTACGAAAACTAACTTTAAAGGTGGTTGTTTCATTCCTTCCACGATCACTTATTTCTCTCTAGACACTTACAATCCCTTGCTGTTGTTATATGTAACTTCTGATAAAGATCAAACTGGCCAGAGCGGACCCCGAGCCACTCAACAGAAAGTCTGAAAGCTTATATATAGACTATAAACAGCGAAGATAACTCACTGTATATCTTTGAGCTCAATACTAACGTAATTGTTATGTTTTAAATAAATTTAGTAACTAGTAAACAGTAACCTTTGAATGCTGAGACAAATTGGAAAATAAAATGAAACGCAACTATTTTTCGGGTACAATTTGACTTAATAAAAAAACATTAAACATAGAAACGCGTCCACGAAGTAATTTATACTTTTAGTGTAGTAAAGATTACGCCCCCCAGTGGCTCAGCGGTATGTCTGCGGACTTGCACGCTAAAATCCGGGCTTCGATACCCGTGATGGGCAGAGCACAGATAGCCCATTGTGTAGCTTTGTGCTTGATTCAAAACAACAACAAGTAAAGATTATACAAAACTGTCAGAAATATAACTGAACATTCAAGTGGGGAGTATTTTATAAACTACATTTGATTCGTGTCATTTGAATCTTTTGTTTCTTTTATTTCAAAACTAGACGAATATTATTTATTTCTTCTTCGACTTTCTCACCACTATTTGCTTTTATAATAGTCAACAGTCGGAGGGTCCGTACTATATCACATACTGTATTCACCTGTTACAACATTCCGTTTCAGTAACTGACCAAGAAGAAAGGATAAAATCTTAAAATATATATAAAGGGACCAACGGTAACCAGAAATTAACGCAGTGATCTTCTTTGTGTATTTGAGCGCAGAGCTACAAAAAAAGCTAAACGCATTCTGTCTGCCACGAGAGACTGAACGCTGAATTTTAGGGTTCTAAGTTTGTAAACTTATCATTATTCAAAATGCAAAAATAAATTATTTCACATTAAACACTTAAGATTTAACGCAGGTGAATGTGACACCAGAACAAAACCGATTCGTTCTTTTATGGTTGTGCAGTAAACACTTGTTTTGGTAACCAGTAAGTAACAATAGGATACCGTATAGGAAACCTCTTCATTATAAAGTTAGATTCCGTAGTATCGTTTGAAAAATCATTTTACAGATTACGAAATTCAAAAGACAAAACCTTCAAAATCAGTCCAACAAATGTATGTTATTCTAATCATTAGAAAGTAATCATAGACTCTGCTTCATAGTTGTGTTGTTGTATCAGATGATGTACACAAGTAGCGAGTGTTCCGATCACTACCGCAATTTTTGTGTCGTGGCAGACTTGAGGAGTTCTGGAAACTCATTGTCGGTAACAGATATGACAATTTTTTTTTATTTTTGAATTTCTCGCAAAGCTACACGAGGGCTAACTGGGTTAGCCTAATTTAGCAGAGTAAGACTAGAGGGAAGGCAGCTAGTCATCACCACTCACTGCCAACTCTTGGGCTACTCTTTTACCAACGAATAGTGGGATTGACCATCACATTATAACGCCCCCAAGGCTGAAAGGACGAGCATGTTTGGTGTGACTGGGATTCGAACTCGCGACCTCCGGATTACGAGTCGAGTGCCTTAACTGCCTGGCTATGCGAGGCCTACTTGTTCCTGGAAAGTAATATAACTATTATAAATACAGACGTGAAGTATATTTTGACAGTGAAATTCAGTAGATTTAACTTTTGGAATATTTTTTTCTGTATTTGCAAACCTATTTCATAAATCATTGAGTGCATTAAGTCTTTCAAATCTACATTATTATATAGTGTGGTGAAATCAAAAGTTGAAATAGAGTTGGTTGTTACTGAATATTTTTAATTATTTAAATATTTAAAATTTCGCACAAAGCTACACGAGCGCAGATAGCCCTCGTGTAGCTTTGCGCGAAATTCAAAACGAACAAAAAATTTAGACGAAATTTCTATATATTTGTGTGGGAGGCGTTATTATAGCTTGTAGTTCTAAAGATTAAATCGTCAGACAAATAGTCAGCTTTAGAGAGTTTCTTGCATTCATGTACAAAATTTGAGTTTTGAGAAGGTTTAAATACATGGTACAGTCGGTCTACCAAGAAACACCAGAGGTCACTGTGTCAGTAGTTCAATACTACTAACGAAAATAATCGAATTACTCCGATCTTGATTTATGATTATTCCGTTTTGCGCGGTTAAACGGATGTGTCTGACTTCTAAGCCTGACGTTTAACCACACAACCTAAAGTTATGCATGACTTCACACTGTTCACACATCAGTTAACATAGAAACTTCCACCAACGTTCCTCAAGTCCTGTCTCGAATTGCATGAACTGAATACAAGACACCTTTGTTTCTGTTTTGTTTCAAAATTAAACTTTAATTATCACACTAACGCTCGTTATTAGTCAACTTTCACTATGAACATTTTATCTTCCAAAGATTGTTTTTTACGAAATAACCCCTTTATTGTAAGTTATTTATTAATAGATATTTCGTTTGTTTTCAGGATCAGCTACAAAACAGATTATCCGTTTGCCTATGTTTGCCTTGAAAATCGAACCCCGAATTTTAGCGTTGTAGTTACTAAAGTAAGAGAATGCTCGAGACAATATTCAATTCGTCTCGTAGTACTGAAGTGGCTTTTGTGAAGGGAGTATTAAATGGATGCTGATTGGGGGGGGGGGCTGTTAAGTGAATATTGAGTTTGCTAATCAGGCTTATGTGAATGAGGGCAAGAAGAGATTTTTCAGGTTTTATACGAATACTAGTTTATCTAATCTTTTCTCCACATAAATATTACTTACGGAGCTTAACGATATATCTCTTAGAAGACCGTTGTTGTTTGTTAGTAAATATAAAGTCACACATAGGCTATATGTGCTCCGCCTACCACTTGTATTGAAACCCGGTTTCTTGTAGTTTAAGTCCGCAAACATACCACTGTTACAATGGAAGGCTATTTAAAAGATCATTTTGTGTGTTTAATGTTAACTCAATACCAAAAGATTAGTTGAGGTAAAGTAAACCCTGATGAAGCTCCAACTGGCCATAAATATAAATATAAAGCTATTTGTCCACAGAGGGCAATCAAAACGAAATGTTACTTTCTAAATTTTTTCCTTCCATAAAGTAGATTCTGAAGAGGAGGGATAAGATAGGAAAAGATATCATTTGGGTCTTCCACTTCCCATGTAATCCTCATGGTGCACGAGGTGGACGTATTTTAAATATCTCTCTTAAAAGACCCAATGGATAAGAGTTTATTTAGAGTCGCACCAGGAAAGATTCAAAAGAGGATAGTTTCTAAACTGAGTAATAAAGATCCTCCAATTTGGAAACCACTCTCGGCCTACGACAAAATTTGCATTTTTATTTTGATTACAGTTATGTAAATCAGCGATCCATTTCTTGTGTATTGACACACAAAACATCTCTCAATGCTACTGACAGTTTTTTTTTTATTTACTCTCAAACTATTCTCAGTTACACCATCCATTTTTATGATATTTTAAAACAAACATAAACCGCGTTTTGTATTTCAAAAATGTTTGAAGCATGCATCTTCTTATTTCAGAAATTATGGTCTGTCATTTAGAGTCACCTGGTGGGACAGCGATAAGTCAGACAACAACTATAAAATTCTTGACTTTACTCCTTGTGGTGAACATAGCAGACAGTCCACAGTAACTATGCTGTAACACAAACTGTCATAAAATCTTTATGTTGCTACCAATAATTGAAGTTCCCATTATGGTTATTTAATAGTCTACTGATGCACGTTGTGACGTACAGGTATAATAAATCAGTCTTTATTGCTTAATACGGATATGGGTGTTTCAGTTCTGTACTTATAAGCTCTAACTCCATGTAATTGCCTAAATAAGTCATGGAATAATTTTTATTGGTTCTTCAGTTAAACAATCTTACTTTCAGGTATTCATCCCAGTATTCATCAGTTCAAGTTAATACCTTTTATCTCAGTATACGTTGATTTATAATATCTTTATTATCACAGTATTTTTGGTTGATACTAATCTATATACACACTCATGTGAAAAAGTAAGGACACCCTATGAAAGCGTGTGTATTTTTGTAACATTTTTGGATATATAGATACTTAATCTCAATTTTAACAATACTGAGAGATTATAGGAATATAACTAAAGAATTAAAACTGAAGAAAAGACTTTCAAGATCTTTTGTAAATGTAATTCTACAAAAATGCATATTCTAACTGAGGAAAACTGGCTCAACTCACACACAGGTGTATTACACCGGGTGCACATGATTAGAAAATCGTTACTCAGCATTTTGTATGAGGTTTGCCCTATTTAAACCTCAAACATTTAGTTTAGTGTGCTCCTGACTGTTAAGTGATAGTGGGCACCATGTTGAGAGCAAAAGAGCTGTCTGAAGCCTTCAGAAATAAAATTGTAGCAGCTTATGAGTCTGGTGAGGGATTTAAAAAGATCCCAAAAGATTTTGAAATCAGCCATTCCACTGATTGGAAAATAGTCAACAGGTGGAGGACTTTCAAAACAACTACCAACATGCCAGGTCTGGTCGTCCAAGCAAGTTTACCTTGAGAGCAGACCACAAGATGCTAAAAGAGGTTTCCAAACACCCTAACATGTCATCACGGGACCTACAGCAGGCTGGGGCTACTGTTGATGTGAAAGTGCATGCCTCTACAATCAGAAAGAGACTGAACAAGTTTAACTTGCAAGGAGGAAACCTTTGCTCTCTAAGAATAACATCAAGGTCAGACTGAATTTTGCCAGAGAGAATGCAGACAAAAACTAGGACTTCTGTAATAATGTTCTTTGAACAGATGAGTCCAAAATTGATTTATTTGAATACCAGAACAGAGGACATGTTTGGCGTAAACCAAATACAGCATTCCAGAAAAAAAAGATCAGACCAACTGTGAAGCATGCAGGTGGAAGTGTCATGGTTTGGGGCTGCTTTGCTGCAGCAGGACCTGGACAGCTCACAATCATAGAATCCACCATGAATTCTACTGTGTGAGACCATCTGTACGAAACTTAAAGCTGAAGCGGAACTGGACCATGTAACACGGCAATGACTCAAAACATACCAGTAAATCCTCCAAGGACTGGCTGAAAACTAAGAAACGGAGAGTCCTGGAATGACCGAGTCAAAGTTCAGATCTTAATTCCATTGAGATGCTGTGGGTGACTTGAAACGGGCTGTACATACAAGAAACCTCTCAAACATCTCACAGCTGAAAGAATTCCGCATCGAGGAGTGGGGAAAATTTCTTCAGACCGATGCTAGAGACTGGTAGACAGCTACAAGAAGCGTCTCACTGCAGTTATTTCAGCCAAAGGGGGTAACACCAGCTATTGAAGGATAGGGTGTCCTAACTTTTTCTCAATTAGAATATGCATTTTTGTAGAATTACATTTACAGAAGATCTTGAAAAGTCTTTTCTTCAGTTCTGATTGTTTAGTTATATTCCTATAATCTCTCAGTATTGTGAAAATTGAGATTAAATACCTATATATTCAAAAATGTTACAAAGATACACAGGCTTTCATAAGGTGTCCTTACTTTTTCACATGACTGATATCTATTAACACAGTATTCATTGGTTGATACCAATATATTTGTATTCACACAATTCGTTGGTTGATTACTAATATCTTTGTTATCACGGTAGGTTTTCAAAAGATTTGAACTCTGTCTTTATTCCCTACAATACAGCAGGTTATATAAAAACGAGATACGTAATTTTTATATTTTACAGTACAGCAGTTTATCTAAGGATACAATCGGTGTCATTATCCTCAACAATACAACAGGTTATGTAAACATGTGATCTGTATCTTTATTACAATACAACAGTTTATGTAAACATGTGATCCGTATCTTTATTACAGTACAATAGGTTATCTAATGATATGATCAGTATCTTTATTAGCATACCATAGGTTATCTAATGATATGATCAGTATCTTTATTAGCATACCATAGGTTATTTAATGATGCGATTTGTATTTCCACTCTCTCACATGAGAGAAACTCTGAAACTCTGAAATATGTTTCAATATATTGAAAAAACTGAAATATGATTCATTCATCCAGTGAAAGCAAAAGAAAAGTTTCAAACAAAACATGTAGTATACAAATATCCATTATTTATTCAGACCAAACTAACGTAAAGCATTTCCTACGGTTAATTTCATAATCTTCACCCGAGAAAGAAACTAAAATTAATTCCCTTTGTTTTCAGCTTTCAAAGGAGAATGTAAAATATTGCTGTTCCAAAAGTAGGTTTATGTCACTCTGACGAGATGCATCCCTTGGTTCTCATAGAACCCTGAGGTAGATAGTTGATGATGTGATGTTCGTTTTTCTTGTGTTTTTTTTTCCAGTGAAATCCACGTCGATCGCACGTGGGAAGATCAAGGTTAAGCCTTTTCAAGCAACAGACCATATTCCGTTTAAACCAACCTATCGTATCGATTTTTTCGCAGTTGACTATGGCCAATGTATATTGAAGTGAATGGTGTTTTATTTACCTTCTTTCTCTCACTGAAATAACACTTCTAGTCATTCATTTATGTTATAAATGTATATTTTAGTGCTGCAAAATAACTCGCAAAATCAGTTTTTAACTACTGTATACGGAGAGAAATAGGCATAAAAAATTGAAAACACCAAACATATTCACACTGAGTGCCATAAAAAGGATCGTGAAGATTTGATACTACCAAAATATTTATACTAAGTGCCATAAAAAGTGATATAAAGATTTGATACAAACATATATATTCACACTTACTTAAGGTGTCATAAAGGTCTGATACTACATTTTCACAATAAATATCACAGAAAATGTCAAAAACGTTTAATATTACCATACATATTGACACTAAGTATCATATGGGTTTGACACTATCTCACGTATTCACACTAAGTGCCAATGAAAGCTTCGTTAGGGTTTGATGTTACCATACATATTCACACTAAGTGCCACAGAAACTGACATGGTAGGTGATAAATCTTTTTTTTTTCTTTTATTGAGGCACTGTTTATCATACTATAGTGAAACTTTTGCTTATATGATACTGGAAAAACGTTTTATTGTGCAATATGCAACCTCTTATTTCGTAAAAAAATTCTTCCTGTGCGCATGTAGGTTTCAAGCAGGGGTCACGATTTTCCCGTTTTGCTTCTGTTTCCCTTCACGTAGAACTTTATTTTTTCCATTCTCTGGGGACAGATGTGACGTCATGAATATATTACACACGGGTATAATACATTGGCGTCGTCTTTATAAATATAGTAGTACTGTTTGTTTTATGCCCATGTAAATGCTTCGCAGGGTGTTGATGGATATTCACCAAAATTAGTATGAAGGTTCATCAGGTTCATGAGGGAATACAAACAAATTTTCAATTTTTGCCTTTTGCGGTATTTATGAGTGTTTTTGCGGGGATTTTTACCATTACTTCGCCTCTGTTTATGGATCTTCACTAAATCTGCCATGAAGGTTTATTTGGTCCATGAGGAGATATATGCAAATTTACGTTTCACATTTTGTTTTTGCTGCTTTCATTTTTTTAATTATATTTACACTGCTGTCCAAAACCTTAAGGACCATGAACATAAAGAAAAATATGCATTTTACGTTGTTAGACTTAACTACTTATTTGATTAGAGTTTCGAAAAGAGAAAATAAGAACAGGGAAAATGAAAAAAAACACTTTTTCTCGCATTTAATAGTGAAAATGTGAACACTATGAAATTAGCCTAAATACTAGCTGGTCAAAAGTTTAAGACCATACTGAAAAGAAGTCCTAAACAGGGTAGCAAGTGCTCAACAAGAGGTCTCAGTAGTTAGTTTCACGGCCGTCATTGTGAATAACTGCAAAACATTCGCTTTGGCGTGGTCAATATAAGCGTTTGCAGAAGGCTGGCTGGAATGTTATTCCAAGTGGTGAAGATAGCTTCACGAAGATCATGCACTGTGTGGAATTGACATCCATTTCTATAGACTTCCTTTGCTATCCACCCCCAAACATTTTTAATGGGGTTCAGTTCTAGCAAACACGCTGGATGGTCCAAAATAATCACGTTATTTGCCATGAAAAAGTCTTTTGTTTTGCGAGTATTGTGGATTGCAGCGTTTTCCTGCTGAAACATCCAGTCATTTTCACATAAGCAAGGGCTTTCAGTCAATAAGGATGCTCTCTCCAACATGCCAATGTAGCCAGCTGCTGTTTGACGCCCCTATATAACCTGAAGCTTCATTGTTCCATGGAAGAAGAAAGCATCCCAGATCATGATGGAACCTTCTCCACTGTGACGTCCAGGAAATGTCTCCGGTGGGATATCCTTATCATGCCAGTAATGTTGGAAGCCATTTGGACCATCCAGGTTAACTTTTTTCTCCTCAGAGGACAAAACCTTCGTCCACTTTTCTAAGGCCCATGTTTGGTGCTTCTCAGCAAAGTTTAACCGAGCTATTTCGTGGTGTGATAGGAGGCATTGCCTTTGAATACGTTTACCGTTTTTAAAGCCTTTCTCTCGTAGATGCCGTCTTATTGTTCTTGAGCTGCATTCTGCATCCGTAAGAGCCTTAATCTAGTTCGACGAACGGCTGGTGTCTTGCCAGACAACCCTTCGAACCATCCTGCTCAACGCCAGAAAAATTTTCTTGGACCGACCACTTGAAATTCTTGTCCCACATCACTCAGGGTCTTTTAAAACATTTGCAACAGCAGTTTTACTACACCCAGTCTCACCAGCGATGGTACGTTGACCTTGCTTTTGCAGCTCGACAATTCTGCCACGTTTAAACACTGTCAACTTTTTAGCCTTTAACATGTTTTTACCCAATGTAACACAGGAGATGTCAGTGGGAAATATTAACAACGCTAAGGCTTGAACACAAATGACTAAATTTCGTTACGTGTTTACCGATTAACGCTTTGTTTCAGTAAACTTTTGACCAGTTAGTATTTAGGCAAATCTCATAGTGTTCACATTTTCCCTATTAAATGCTAAAAAAAAGGTTTTTATTTTCCTTTTTCTTATTTTCATCTTTCGAAGCTCTACTCAAATAAGTGGTTGAGTCTAACAACGTTAAGTGCATATTTTTTCTTTGTGTTCTTTGGCCTTAAGATTTTGGCCAGCAGTGTATAAAGGAAACTTTTCGTGTCCTAAGATAACCTTTCATTAATCATGAATTTACGTAACATCCGTCCAGAGTACGGGTACTCCGACTCGTAATATTAGAAATTCTTAACGAAATTAAGTGTGAAATAGTACATTTAAAATTAATATTCATTTGTTTTTCATATTTTCTATGAAAACTTGTGAGAGATTGAAAGTTATTACAGATGTAGTTAAAAACTTTTTCTAAGTACGGACAAGACTGTTTGATTTCAGCTCTGTGTTTGAGGGGAACAGTTTTTACCATAGGTTTTTCAAATTCTTTATCCAAAAACATTGGTGATTTTTTTCACTGATGCAAAACTAGTCATTGAATTAGAATTAATTTTTATCAGATATGCTTAAACCTATAGATGGTTACATATACAACAGATACCAAAGTGGAAGACGCGCGAGAAATACTCGATAACATTTTAAATTGAATGAAACATTTTGACAGGAATTATTGGTGATCCTACAACAAATATCGTTTTAAGTTCGCTTTGGAAAACTTCGATTACTTAATTTGCTGGAGGTAAACATGTAAAGAATAAATATTTAGTCACCAGGGTCGTCTTTCAAATTACTCTCTCGGCTTACCACTTCTGAGTAATACCTACTAGTAAGATGTAATGAGATTAAAATAATGTGCACAAAGCTAAGAAATTGTTATTTTCAATAAAAAAAACATTGAAAATTTTACCAAAGTGTTGCTTAACCCAACGAGCTACAAATATTCCTGTCTTTGATAAACTTTGTAGATACAGCATTACTACTACTTTATCCAAAAAAATCCATTTGTTAAACGTGTTACTTATTTTTACACACACTCACATATATATAGGTTGGTTAAATCAACTGATAAGACTTTGTCAGCTAACTCAATAAAACATGAACAAAGTTTCATCATCTGGTTTCAGGAGTAGCTTTTGACTTTATCTTATACCGAAAATACAAACACAAATTACGAATGTCTGCTCGCCAAATTCAACTTTTTTCTTCACGCTAGCTTCTAACAAGTTCCAAGCAAACTTAGTGAAAGACTTGTAAAAATTGAACACTGAAACTGTTAGGGTTATGGAACCACGCGATCACACGTTTCTCTTAGAGCAATCCTTATGTCTAATCTTGTTTTCGGATAAACTTTTGCTTGTTTTTTATAAATTCCTTTGACGATACACATGTAACATTTCTCGTAAAATATGAGAAAGACTGAGAAAGAGAAGCCGTTTTCTTTTTTTGCTTAGTTTAGGAAACATAATAGTTTTAACGAAACTGTTCGTTCTCAGAGTCATTAAACCAATGCAAACACTGCATGATAGTTATGTTTATCTGTTGAATGTCACAGAACTGTACAACTGTCATGTTTATGTCATTTAAGCTAATGTAACTACACGATTGTCATGCTTTACATGCTCGGTGGCAAACAGTTACGTGATTGTGGTGTTTGTTTAGTGCATGTTGTAGAACTGCATGGATTGTGATGCAAGTAGCAACACATGATTACCTGTCAACTGTCGTATAACATTGCTACATGACTGTTAGTTTTATGTTGCAACTGTCAAAGAGTAATAGTAAGACATTATTGATATCGTATTTGTGTGTTCAATGTCATAGAACATTCGAAACCTTCCTTGAATGTCATGTCTATGTTTTGGCTGGTATGTGATAATAAAAATATGTTTAAGCAGTAATGTATGTAGAAATATGTTGTTTTTAGTTTCGTTTGAATTTCGCGCAAAGCTACACGAGGGCTGTCTGCGCTAGCCATCCCTAATTTAGCAGTGTAAGACAAGATAGAGGGAAGACAGCTCGTCATCACCACCCATCGCCAACTCTTGGGCTACTCTTTTACCAACGAATAGTGGGATTGACCATCAGTTATAACGCTCTCACGGCTGAAAGAGCGAGCATGTTTGGTGTGACGGTGATTCGAACCCGCGACCCTCTGATTACTAGTCCAGAGCCTTAACCACCTGGCTATGCCAGGCCAAATATGCTGTTATAAAATTAAAAAATAATTACATAACCCTTAAGACGGCTGGTATTGGTATTAAAACTTTAATTAAAATAAAGTACAGAACAAATTTTGACCTTCTTAGGTCATCTTCTGGTTAACAAAGAGGTACAAATCCTCTTTCTTGATTTAAAGATGAACTAAGAAGGTCAGAACGTTGTTCTGTACTTTATTTTAATTAAAGTTTCAATACCCATACCAGCCGTCTTGAGAATACAGCTTTATTTCAAGCGGGTTTCTCGTCACCATGGAAAACCCTGACCTCATATTTGAGTACTGACTATCACGTGACATCGAAGTATTCCATGTTTTTTAACATTACGCGTCAACATATAATTCTAAGTTATCCAGTTCTGTCACAAATTAACGTCTTTGTTGTCAGCTACCAGCACCAAAATGAAGTTGAGGTGATTTATCTGTTCATTGTCTTCATTATATTCTGTTGTGTTCGGTGTTATTTAACACTATATAGTTAAGGTTATTCTAAAGGAAAAAATATTGTTGTGTTCACTTATTTCGTTCTGTTCTGTTCTAGATCTGCAACGATGAAGTAAAATACCTTCACTGTGTTTACTATAATAATAACCCTAAAAAAATAACCTTGTCAGAGAAGCAAGTAGGCACATCCTTTATCTTAACAGTCAAGCAAAGAAACAAACACGTTATGTCAGACAAACATACAAACACCCTTTATCATGTCAATAAAGCATACAGACACGCCCTTTATGATGTAAGTCAGGCATACAGAAATATCCATTTTTGTAAGTCAATCAAGTACAGCATACAAGTGAGCCCTGACAATGAAATAAACATTAGTTTTGATTTATTATTGTGGTAGATGGCATACCCTTGCTACCATGAAGTAAGCTAAGCATGATCTTTGAAACTTAATCATGCTTTACCCTCGACCCCATAGATAGCAGGCAAGAGTATGGTCTTCAGGTCGGTGTGTGTATGTTAGGCGTATCTCAAAAACAAATAGACAATTTAAAACACGAACTTTTTCATAATAGGGGAAGTCCGTGTGCGACAGTTCTCCCCAAATTCGATCTAGTTTTGGATTTAGATTCTGGATCACTTTGAAGCATTCTTTATAGCTGAGAGATAGATATTTTTTTGTGGTTTAGAGTGAATAACTTCGCAAAGTGTGATCATACTTATATCGTATTTCATGGGCACACTAATGTTGACGCTTCTCATCATAGAACAAAACAACAACAGAAATGATCCGAAGTCGTTGATCATTCTGGATCAGAGGAGAATTATCTGAATTTTCGAAGGTAAAAATTGACGTTATCCAATATAAAAATATTCAATCTCTAAACAGAAGTAGCAGGACGAGGATGCAGAGTTTCTCTGATTAATTTTGTTTGTTTATCTTACATTTTATAATTCACCAAAAGTTGTGATGAAAATTTCTGTTTGATTTAAACAAAACTGAAAACTCGATTAATTTTCTTGTTGTTGGTGCGGTTTAGTCTGTTTACTTTGACAAGATGTCAATTTAAAATGGAAAATAAGAGAACGAATTAAAAGAGTACAATCTTTATATTGGTGTCTTTAAAAACTTGTTATATTCTAGTTGTTAGGATCGTTTGTAGGGTTACTGTTATGTGATGGTAAATCATATTATTCATTTATAAAGAGTAATAACCAGAAAGTTGGCAGTGGGTAGTGTGGACTAGCTTCCTACTTATCTAGTATATCACTTCTAAATTATAGAGAGGTAGTGTGGATACTATTCAATTCGATTTGGGTGAAATCAAACTGTCTTTGAAAACAAAACATGATTGTCAACGCCATCTATCTTCAACAGGATTCTATAAAATACATCGGTGCAGAGACATCAGTAAAACTTAGCTTTGTTTTTTTAATTTCGTGCAAAGCTACACCAGGGCTATCTGTGCTAGCCGTCCCTAATTTAATAGTGGAAGGCTGGAGGGAATGCAACTAGTCATCACCACACACCGCCAACTCTTGGGCTACTCTTTTACCAATGAATAGTGGTATTGACCTACCATTATAACGCCTATCCCCGGCTGAAATAGCGAATATGTTTCATGTGACGGACCATAAGTTTAGCGTTCCATGCCAGGACCCAATTGCCTTGGAAGAAACCACTACAAACACATTTTCAACATAATGCTATGGAATACTGACTTTATAGATTTATTATAGACATTGTTCCAGCTATTTGAGGAAAGAAACGGAACATTCCAAATATACCAAATAAATGCGACAAGAACACAAAATAGCTCTAAATCTCACTCATTAAGAAATCAGCATTGCTTGACAGTTAAGGCCCACAACTCGCAACCTGCAGGTCGCTGGGTGGATGCTTGGTACGAAAAATGTTCACTGACTCATTACAGTGTTGTTCTCTCCCACAAATCACTCGGGGTTGGGGTGTTGCCGGCTGATTGCCTTTGCTCTTCTCGACTATTCAAAATTATGAATAACATATGTTATTATGTTATTAATATGTTAATATGTTTACCGTAAAACTAAAGCAAAGAAGGATTCGTTATTTCCTGTTGTATAGATGTACATCATATGATTTCCTTATTATTCTTGTTTTTTATGTGTACTAATGTACATCATCTGATTTATTACTTGTTGTTTCTATATGTGTACAGATGTACATAATCTGATTTATTGTTCTTTCTATATGTGTACAGATGTACGTCATCTGATTTCTTTCTTGTTGTTTCTGTATGTGTACAGATGTACGTCATCTGATTTCTTTCTTGTTGTTTCTATGTGTGTACAGATGTACGTCATCTGATTTCTTTCTTGTTGTTTCTGTATGTGTACAGATGTACGTCATCTGATTTCTTTCTTGTTGTTTCTGTATGTGTACAGATGTACGTCATCTGATTTCTTTCTTATTGTTTCTGTATGTGTACAGATGTACGTTATCTGATTTCTTTCTTGTTGTTTCTATGTGTGTACAGATGTACGTCATCTGATTTCTTTCTTGTTGTTTCTGTATGTGTAGTGATGTAATCACCTGATTTCTTTCTCCTTGTTTTCACATGTGGAAAGAGATACATCATTTTCTTTGTTATTTTGTTATTCCAGTTTACCAAAGTGTTTTTTCTGATCTATCTTTTCCTGTTCTTTCTGTCTGCTTACTATTTTATTGGCAACATCGTTCGAAAATTTTACAACGTTGTCCAACGTTCTCTGCTTTACTAGTGAGGTGTTCCAGTTTTTCATTGAATAATATGCTGCAGTAGTCTGGAAAAATAGATTATTATCATATGGGCCTTCAAGTCTCTCGTGTCTCTTACCAATGTTCGTTGATAAACCTCTCAGTCTTTGATGAGGTTTAAGACGTCTGTAAGAAGTATGGTCACATTACACTTTTCAGTCAACAAGACAAGTGCTTCATCGTATAGTTCACGTTCTGCTCTGAATGAACCGGATTTTCCGGTGTTTGTCACTAGCCATCCAAATACTAGATGCCTATATCCATCTACACGGTCACGTCTTTTATGACTGATCAGTTTTTGAATACTGATCGTACATCTATTAGATGACTCAGGACGACCTTCTCTCCATCTCTTTCTGCCAATCTTTAATGAGTTTAACTTAATACCATCTGCATGAAACCACTCTATTATACTTGATGGTTTTTGATGTACATTTTTCCATCTGCATCGTATAAAAGATTAATCTTCTTAGTTATTTCTGTTTTCTATTCCACGAAGAGAGTTTTAATTTTGGAATATCTCTCTTCGATTCTCACAACGTTTCATCACAATCATCATTGGTGTTTCTAACACAAGTAACTTCCTTTTTCGGATTATTTCATTTATACCCTACTACTACGTTCTTTCCCCAAAGACCTGTCTGATTTAATGTTGTTGATTCATACACTTCTTCAGGAACTATTCATCATCCTACCCTTTGATCGCTTGTGGTCCTGTTACACATTCACTTAATACTATTTTTGTTGTTTTTACCAGCTTCTAAAGTTGGTTTGGTATACTGGGGTCTGCTTGATCATCAGGTTTCTGAAAGGAATTATTCCATGTTACTTGCTGGAATATTCGAATAACTTTTTTGGATTGTCTTCTCTTCTTCTTGGTCTCGGTTTTCTTATTATTACATCTTTTGACATCAGTACAAGATATTGCCCGACTTCTGTTGTCTTCCGCTGTGTTAAATGTCACAACCACATTTACTTTACAGACTCATTCCATACCGTCCACCTGAAGTTTACAAACGACGATATTAGATCCTATTCTGTGTTAGAAGCCTCTAGTTGTAGTACGTTTTTCATGTGGCTCTTTCTCTGCTACGTGAAAGAATACATATATATATTTGGTTCACATCCATTAAATCACAGACTTTCGTATTGATTCGGCATGGCGTTCGACTCGTAATCCGAGGGTCGCGAGTTCGAATCCCAGTCACACCAAACATGCTCGCTCTCTCAGCCTTGGAGGCATTATAATATGACGGTCAATCCCACTATTCGTTGCTAGAAGAGTAGCCCAAGAGTTGGCGGTGGGTAATGATCACTAGCTGACTTACACTGCTAAATCAGGGACATCTAACGGCGATAGCCCTCGTGTAGCATTTGCGTGAAATTCAAAACAAACAAACAAACTTTCGTATTACATAGCAAAAGTTCGTACTCAGCCATTTTCGTGTTTCTGAGTGTCTGCAATAACATACCATCTACCTATGGTCTTAGATTTGTCTTTAAAATAAGTGAATATATGAAGAAAATTACAATATTCGTTTTTTATTACAGTTTTACATTCTAAACCTTTACCAATACCAAGCTTTTCTTAATAAAAAAAAAGTTGTTGGGGGGCCTTTTTTTTTACAAACACAATTTTCCCTTTCTTATCTTCTACCGCTTTCTGTAGATCATAGATAGAATGGTGATATAGAAGGAGCATTCATAGTCTACGTAAACAGTGTCGTTTAATCGATCAGAACGTCACTGATGAACTAACACGCTTTTCTGTCGCGTTCTTCATATACTATAGTATTTACTCCACCGTACAGAGAAAGTAAGGAAACCATGCTGACCAGTTACGACTCTTTCATAAGTTGTTGTTTAAATAAATACTTTGCTTTTTATGGGTGAGTTTATCCTTCAGAAACATACCTTGTATGGAAGTATTTATACCGTAAATACTTACAAACTGTTTATAAAACAGATTTATTGTATGGATGAGTTTATTGTGTATACCCAAACACTGTATATGTACATATCTGTGTACTTTATTATACGTTTCATCAGAACTTTGATACATGAGTTACAAAGTGGTTGGTTTTATTAGTTACTCATTTTCTGTAATATCTATTTTATATTTCTAAGATTTTTTTATTATGCTGTGTTTTTATAAAAGTTCGGTTAGTACATTTTTTTAATGTTCTATAAAATATTTTGACTGTTTTAGTGTATCATCAAGTGTTTTCCTCATTTAATTTACAAGTTGACTGTTGAATGGTTTACCGGAAACTCGAGAGATACTGAAATGCTTGATAAGAAATAAGGTAGGTAGTTTCGAACATTAATCTATCTAGATCTGGGGTCAGGCGCTCAAGTATTGTATATTCGCCAAATCATCTTACTCGCGGGTGACAGCAATCCTAGAGGGAATGTGTGTGGTTTTCTCTTATAGCAAAGCCACATCAGACTATCTGCTATGTCCACCGAGGGGAATCGAACTCCTGATTTTTAGCGTTGTAAATTGGGTGTGTTCATTTCGAATCGATCACCCTAACCATCAGACATCTAAGTTTAACAAATATAATTCTTCATATAATGAAACGTATGTCTTTAACGTTTACTTTTTATTTGGTGGTGGGAGTGGGAGTGGGGAATTATAATTTCAGATTATAAATTATTATTTGTTATTGTTTGGTTTTTATGTTCTACGGTAAATTTCAGTCTAGAATCAAATCTGATAATCGGAAATCAGGTTGGCAGGTAACCATGCTGATGTGTCTCAAAAGAAAACGTTCGTTCCCTGTAAACTGAACAACTTACAAGAACGTTTGGTAGCGAAGAGAACTGTCGTGCTCGAGGCGTTTAAAACGGAACAGTTATCCATCACGTTCGGGAATCAAACCCATTAATTTTAGAGAGAAAATATACAACTTCTAATCATAACCTACAGGAACTAATCTAACCCTCATCATGAGACCTGGTTTTAGATCGATATACGCCGCAGGGCTTTGTTTGCGCGACAGACATCAGTTTAGTAGCATCTCTTCCGTAAATGTATGATCAGTTTGTTTAGGGACGTCCACACATACGTGAAACAATATTAGGAAATTAAACCCAGTTTACGTCATATTTTTTTGTCGTTGTTTCAACGTACGCTCTTACGTCACAGCTCGGCGATCTGACTTTGAACAGTTTTAGAACTAAGGTTAAGCCTAGAACTATTACAGCTGAACTGATAAAAAAAATGACAAAAGAAGACATTTCTAATTTATTTATTGTTTATTTTTTTGTTTCGTATTTTTTTTCTCACTTAGGAACACCCAAGTGGCTCACCAGTAATAAAGAAGACATAACGCTGAAAACCCAGTTTCGATACCAATAGTTGTCAGAGAATTTTTTGTATACCACTTACTCTGATTACTTGGACAAGTCTCAATAATAAGGATAATAATTAATAATTTTAAATGTTTTGATAAAATATTATTGATATTACATCAAGTAAACAGAAGAAATATCGTTGTATCAAGTATACTTTAATATCGTTGTTTAAAAGAAATACAATAATTACGCTATATTAATTTGAAATGTATACAACCAAACTATATATATATATTCACAAACACACACATACATAATATACAACTGCTCAACATATAACAACCACACTATATACAGCATTGCTCTAAATATAAGAATCACATTCCATATAACAACTGCTTTACATACACGATACATACTCTACATTTAACAACCACACTATATACAACAACCATACTATATATAAACACCATGCTATATATAACAACCACAATATATATACAACCTTCCTACAAAGTGCAAGCCTTCAAAACTAGCAAAAAAACCAGAATGAATCTTAGCCAAAAATTATTTATTTTACTTTTTTAACAATTTAATAATTAAATGTAAACTTTTCATACGTTAAACATGACGTTATATTTATAAACAAAGATGACCTTTATTTTGTTTTGTACTACACAGGTAAAGAAACTTAAAATGTAATAATTTTACTGTGTCTTGCTACTAAACATATATAGTTCTTAATTATAAGTATTACATTAATGTAACATAATTACTAAACACATGTAACTGTTAATGTCTGGATGGTCAAAAGATATCCGTGTTCTCGCGTCAATTTTTTCTATCGGAGACGAGCCTCCTCTCGTCTAGACCCCCATTGGCGTAACAGTAATATGAAGACCTCAAACACAAAAAAACCGGGTTTCGATACCCGTGATGGCAACACCACAGATAGTCGATTCAGTAGCTTTATGCTCAAGTACAATGTTTGTTGTTAAGTACAAAGCTACATAACTGGCTATCTGTACTCTGCCCACCGCGGATATCGAAACCCGGTTTATAAGTCTTCAGACTCGTCGGTGATAGGGCTAATTTTTTTTTATTGGTACTTATTTATTAGAATTATAGAGAGGTCTTCACGTCTTAAATCAACCCATCAAGCTGAACCGTACACTTCTGTTCTGGTTTTCTAAATAATTCATTAATTAACTTAATTGACTAAAATATTTGACGTATTTGTTTACTCAGCAGTTGAATAAGTAACGATTTTTCCAGTGGGATTAGATTTACTTGCTTTAGTGTTAATGAAGTTTGAAATTAATTAGACCATGATTCAAATTAATTAATAAGAAAGAGTCGAAGGGGAAGGCTAGAGCTTTCAAATTCCAAATGTTTTAAATTTATAAAAGTTTTCACTTTCTAATTATCGCAGTTTAGTAATTTGGTGAGATATATTTAACAATAGTATTTTGTTTCATAAAAGCAGAAAGAAGTGATATTAAAAGTTTCACTGTTTGAGTTTAATTTGTGATATGAAAAGCAATATAGAAGATTTTAAAAAAATGACTGAACTAAGAACCCCCCCCCACTTTCATCAATAAACTGATTAAACATAAAATTATACAAGCGTTTCTACGAAACCACGAATCAAATCTCTAAGTGCCATTTAATAGATAATGGTCTCCTAGCAACAACAAAAAGACAACTTCAGTTAAGTTGACAAGTCAGACTCAACAGATAAGTCACAAAACTTGCTAGATTATAACTTGTTGATATCCCACATTTATACTGCTTAAGTCACATTTTTCTCATCAAACTATCTTTTGTCGTTATGGAAACCGTTGTTGGCAGTCACCCATCATTCAACTAAGTCCTAGTACATGCCAAAAAGTGTTTTAAGTCGCTATGGAAACTTTCTAACAACAAAGAAGCTTCTCGTTCAAGACTTCAGTCACAGTACTCTCCTCGAGCTATCTTAAGTCGTCTTTGAAACTGTTGCCACGAATAACGAAACTTTTTCTGTCAACAAACTTTCTAGCAAACACGAGCTATTTAGTTGACCTTTTAAGATATAATCCAAAATACATATTGCTTATTCGACATGTGTTTACATTGCAACGTACTTCAAGATACATAATTCTGATTCGGTTTTGATTTTACAGCTGTTTTTGATGTCATTAAGTTGATTACCCCAAGGGAGAGACAAACACTATTATTCACTGTTAGATGGAACGAGATCTGCGCAGAAAAGTCTTTTTGTTTCCTTCCTTCGGTGACGTCACTCTTATTTCGACTTGTTATCGTGTCTCGGGTTGGAAACTAAAGAAACTGTACAGATAACGGGACTTATGGCTCATGTTTTATTACACTTTCAAGTTCGTCTTTTTGAACAACAGAATCAAATGAGGAACGTGAAGGCTGCTGGGTAAAAAACAGGTGAAGCGAACATTTGAAAACAAAGGTAGGCTCAACCGATGTGACAGACAAGCGAGTCGAGTGAAAACAGCTGCTACCTGTGTCTTAGAGATATGTACCGTTTGTTCGTTCCGAATACGTCTTGAAATGATAGTATGTGAATAAGCTTCGTCTTGTTCAAGACACTGAGTCGATGTATAAAAAAATTATGTTGAACAGAAATGAATAATTCTGACAACGTTAGATGTTCCTCCAAATAATGCATAATAAAGTCAAAATTAGCCCCTTGTAAATGACATGGTAAAAACCAATCTACCAGTTACTAGGTGTGATTGTTTGTTTTAAATTATCCCTTGTTAAAATGTTGACCAAAAAGTTCCCCAGTAGTTTCTGGTCTTAATGAGTTTCTCCTCCACCTGTCACGATTTGTTTATTAGTTTTCTAATTTCCTTATAATGTAGAATTCTTCCTTCTTTACACTGTTGGTCCTGTAGTAAGTTAGAGGTCTTATAACACTCAAATTTAGGGTTTATCCATGTGGTAATACAGCGCTGTGCAGTTTTGTGTTTAAACAATAAATTAACTAACTTGAAAAATACAGAATTATGATTTTAAATCAACAGTAACATCCAGAATAAATCCCGAATGGTAGAATTAAATTCCAAAATGCCCAAGATTTCAATAGTGACGATATAAAATTGTGCACTATATACACCTGTACAATATCTTACTGGACATATCTTAACCTTCTGTGAAAGAAAACTGCAGAAATTGTTTACTTGTCATTAGCAGTAACGACATATGGAATTTTCTTCATTAGATGTGGGGTTAAACTAGATTACTATGTGGAATAAATAATTTATCTTCAGTGTCAAACACTCTTCGGTGATGATTCCGTTGAGAATGTTTCAGCATATAACAACTATATTACAGAAAAGACTGACGGTACCCACGTGTCTGGTAATATGTTACATCAGTAAAGCAATATTGCGCTATACTCCTGTACAAAAATGTTTTGGTGCAACATTCTTGTACGATAATAGACTGTGGTAGGTATAACTATACATGTTTAGAATGCATTTTTAATTTATCGTTTAAATGTTTTATGTGATGTAATCCTGTTAACTTTAACTCTTATAGAAGACAGCTGTGACGTCAGTCTTGTAACGTTTAATAACTTAATCTAAACTTGCATACCATAAACGTTTAAGTTTATTTATTGCTGGCCTAAATTGGTATCTAACTTAATTAATACATATATACATTTTTAGATTCATTGTTTTTCTAGCAACAGTTTACTGAGAGTATCTCGGACTAACTAATAGTAAAAGAGAATAAAAGTCTTATTAAAGTTTTCCAGTCCAATTAAGTTCATTTTAATCTGGAGCCACTTGTATTGGAGAGTTAAGAGCCAATTCGTTAATCTTAGATTTGCCGATTAGTTCAATAATTTTTTTATGGAAATATAAGGACTGTTAGGACTTTTTAAAAAATATTCTTCCATATTGTTTGTGAGTCCATAACTTTGCTTGTTGCAGGGTTCTAATAACAACTGTAGTTAATCGCAGCTACTGTGTATCTTGTACGGAAAATAGACGGTTTCATCCGATCTTTTTGGACATTTTTTTAAACTAAGTATTGCAATAGACGAAGACATAAAATTACCCAACAGTTGATGAACGATATAAATACAACTCCTAAGATGCAAGAACCCAACAGTTGATGAACGATATAAATACAACTTATAAGGTGCAAGAACCTGATAGTTGATGAACAGTATAAATACAACTCGTAAGATGCAAGAACCCAACAGTTGATGAACGATAAAGATACAACACCTGAGATGCAAGAACCCAACATTTGATTTAACAATTTAACAGTTAAAGGCTAGAGTGAAGACAGATACTTAACATCGTTGCCAACTCTTGGGCTACTCTTTTACCAACGAATAGTGAAACTGACCGTCACATTATAACACCCCACACCGCGCCTGTAAAGTTTTAGTTAATTGACCCCAAAAAGGATGATTCAACGAACAGTAATAACACTAAAATCCACTTCTTCAAAAACATTCCTGTGTTATTCAGCTAAAGTGGATTTTCGTAGAAGGAAGAGAGTTTGTTCTATTTGGTTCTTGTAGAGAACACGATGGGTTGTCCGTGCTCGACAAACCTGCAGACTTACCAGTGAGCCACAGGGAACGTGCTGATGACTACCTGCCTTCCCCTCTAGTCTTAAACTGCTAAATTTAGGGACGGCTAGCGCAGATAACCCTGGTGTAGCTTTTCGTGAAATTCAAAAACAGTCTTCATACAGCATAAGCAATAAACTCTCTTAGTAATTCAAAAGTTATCTTGGTTAAACAAATCTAAATAATTTTTACCTCGTAGTTTATTTTCCTAAGTTCCAAAAGTTATTTATAAAGGAATATAACCAACGAAGGGAATTAACTGTGTCAACATATAGCATTTCGTGACACCATGATTGAGAAGGGTCGTCGAATGTTAGAAGGTATCTGATTTGTGGACTAGAAACACGTACTGCAATCAAACGAGATCGTGCTAGCAATAGCCGATGACCAGAAGCAAGGTAGTTTAAACTCAACACAACGTACAGTAGCCAAACTAGTATAAGTTATACGTCTCAAATTTTACTCGGAATTTGAAACTTAGACGAGTATTTAAAGACAATCGCACAAGGAATGCTGTACATTGCTATAACACGTGAGCTCGATAAAAGAAATAGTGTATTGGAAGCCAGCCCAAAATTTCACATAATTTCATTACAACCAGGATCGTCCACTAGATGGCGAGTGAAGACAATCCAGGTTTATCTTTCCTGTTGTTGTTGTTTTGAATTAAGCACAAAGCTACACAATGGGCTATCTGTGCTCTGCCCACCACGGGTATCGAAACCCGGATTTTAGCGTGCAAATCCGCAGACATACCGCTGAGCCACTGGGGGGCTTATCTTTCCTAATGATTTTAACTTCAACTGGTAATACTGGTAAATATGATACGTTGTTTATAAAGTGGGACTTAAATTTCAAAGGTTTTCGGGAGATCAGGGTATAAAAAAAATCAATCATTTTATAATTTTAAACAAAAACGTTCTCGTAAAAAGTATCTGTTGTTTAAGAATTTTTGCATAAAGATACACAACAGATATTTGTTATCTAACTTGTAGACTACAGGGAAGACAACTGGATAACAGCACTAGCTACTGTTATTCTAGGGCTAATATTAACTGACCGAAGAGTATGATATGAACCGTCGCTTATAGCCAGCTCATCGAAGGCCCTAAAATGCAGTGTTTTTGAGAGGTTTGTTTTGAAATTTCGCACAAAGCTACTCGAGGGCTATCTGTGCTAGCCGTCCCTAATTTAGCAGTGTAAGACTAGAGGGAAGGCAGCTAGTCATCACCACCCACCGCCAACTCTTGGGCTACTCTTTTACCATCGAATAGTGGGATTGACCGTCACATTATACACCCCCACAGCTGGGAGGGCGAGCATGTTTAGCGCAACGCGGGCGCGAACCCGCGACCCTCGGATTACGAGCGCACGCCTTAACGCGCTCGGCCATGCCAGGCCTGTTTTTGAGAGGAGGAGACATAAACCATGAACTGTCAGGTTTATAGTCTGAGTACGCTAACTACTAGGCCACAGCCACCATTTATAAAATAAACAGCAACATTTAATCACATAAATAATAAGATGGTTCAGCTGTAAATCTGTAACCGTTTCGAAGGATAGTGGTTAAAAACAACCTTTAGGATAATTTTTGTAATCCAGATTACAAAGAAGTCTAAAAATTCTGATAAAATCGCCATGGTTGCTTATTAACACGCTCATTTTCTGTTAGTAATAAACTGAAGAAAAAAATTACAACATACAGCAGTTGGAATGATGATAATAACTCATGTATTTTTAACTTATTCTAATTAATATGACGTACAGCATACGCACGTTTTAATCTCTTTAATAGTTTTAGCCCATCAATCATAAAGATTGCAATGGGAATTGGTAAAATTAATCTTCAAAAAAATCAAACACGAAAAGAACATTGCGTGTATTTGTTTTTTATCTTTAGAACCCGGAAAAATTAAAGTTTAAACCTTTTTCCTAAAAGTTTTAATTTTTTCTCTCTCGACCAGATATGAACTGGTATATAATGTGCTGGGTCCATATCTCGAGGCTTCACGTGTTTCACACCACACTTTCCTTCGCGGGAGTCACTGAAGTGTCCGGTCACGTTCATTGTGGCGGCAGGTGCTCCCATTACTGGTTTCTTTCCCCTCGGTGGACTCAACAGATAGCTCAACGTGGCTTTGCTATAATTAAAACACACACTGATTTCTAGTTTCAGTATGGAGTCAGATACACCCGAGTTTTATGTGACTGTGTATTCCCAGGGTCAAATAAGGTGTTCCGGCTAATAGTTCATATTTTTTCGTATTTCGCAGTGTGACGTCACTTCCTCATTTTACCAGACACATTTATGATGAGGTATCATGAACATGTGAAGTTAACTATTTTTAGAAGCAACGCTACGTAACAAACTTAATTTTTCATAGCTGTTTCAGCTAACATTTGCGTGTCTTACCAGGACAATTAAATCTCCCCATTTGTAATATATTTGGTAAGTACGCCTTTTTAGCGTTGAGAGAAATTTTAATTTTTAATTTAATCTCTTTTAAGAATAGTTACTACATTCACAATGGTCTCTGATATTGCTCACAAAACGGAACTAAACAAGATATATTGTAGTTTGTAAAGTCTTTCGGTTTTAGTTCTGTTTTCATTCAAATACCTTTAAATATAATATAAAATACATTAAAAATAAGTCACTACACTCGGAATCAGACTGTTCGTTTAATAATTACTGCTTTTTAAAAAAATCCACTTTACATCTGATACGACACCTAAAAAATAAAACTGATTTTTTTCGTTTGAAATTAAGCACACAGCCACGCAATGCCCTATCTGTATTCTGCTCACCACGGGTATTAAACCTCGCTTTCTAGCGTTGTAAGGAATAAATAACATCGTGTATTTCTTTTTCTTTAATTGGTTACGATATTATCAGCACGAACTCTATCTATAAATTTTAAGTCCCAGAGTGTTTTGTAGGCGTCCGTCGCCTCATCGAATTCTCATAACGGTACAACGTTAACACAACGAAATTGACATTTCACACATGTTGTGAAATGGGATTACAGTAACGTTACAAGTTTTTCTCTAACTAAGTTTACGGGTTGATTTGAAAGGTTGCACGTGTAGTTTCCACACAACAACGTATCTTATCGAACACTATGTTCACTCAAGCTAATAAAAGTATCAGTAATAATGTTTTCTGATTGAGTTATATATAACCTATAGTTTTATTACGCGATATTTGCTCTGGGAAGAAACACTCACACGTACTGTTTTTTTTATTTCTTTTATGAGAAGAAGCCCACGTCGGTTTGTCTGATCTGTTCTTTTTTGTGGGGCCCGGCATGGCCAAGTGTGTTAAGGCGTGCGACTCGTAATCTGAGGGTCGCGGGTTCGCATTCCGGTCGTGCCAAACTTGCTCGCCCTTTCAGCTCTGTGCGAAATTGAAACAAACAAAAAACTATTTTTTTTTCTGGCACTATATCCCATTTCATAATTTCTTGACCCTTTACGAAACACCATCGCTTTTACCGAAATATATTTCCCGGAAAAGTGACAGCTATTTCTGGTTTAAAATAGATAAACGTTTGATCACGAGTTCTTGGAATTTTAAAAGAGTTTCACTGAAACATTTGAAATTCGTGACTGTTCAAAACTTCCTTCCTTGGAAAATGACATTTCTTTATTTTAGATTTCCGTAATAGCAAGATATTTTTTGTTGGGCATAAGTGGCCTGATATGGCCAGGTGGCGCTTTTCTCGTAGTCTGACGGTCACGGTTTCGTATCCTCGTCACTATAATTATGCTCGCCCTTTCAGCCGTGGGGGCGTTTAAAGTTACACTCAATCCCACTATTCGTTGGTAAAAGAGTAGACCAAGAATTAGCGGTGGGTGGTGATGACTAGCTGCCTTCCCTTATACTGTAAAAGTAGGAAGGTGTAGCTTTGCGCGAAATTCAAACAAAGAAACGTGTACTCAAAACCTACTGTTTAGTGAGTCCTAGTCGTTATTAATCAGCCTTAACACACGCAGGATTGATTTTAGCACACACAACACATCCTTAGAATCATAACGATATTAAGGGTAAAAATAATTAATTTGTTATAAATGTTGAATCAAACAAAAAGCTGAGTAGATGGGTCTAAGCAAACCAGTTAAGTGTCCGGAAAATATTATGAAATCTTTATAAACAGCTCTTGATATCCACCCGGATTTATTCTCGACATTTCAATTCCTTAAGTTACATGAAAGAAGCTACAACGCACAGTCGTTGATAAACGACCGTTTTGCTAAATGGAAAATAAATCCAGTCTGAAGACATAAATTTATCTATTAAACGAGGGCTGTCAAAAATCTACTTTTGGGATACAGGTAGGTGGGTATTTGTTTGTTTTGTTTTAATTTTTCACAAAGCTACACGAAGCCTATCTGCGTTAGCAGTATAAGTCTAAAAAGGCAGCTGACCACCCCCAACTCTTGAGCTACTCTTTTTACCAATGAATAGAGAGACTGGCCATCACATTGTAATTTACTCATGGCTAAAAGGGCGTGCATATTTGGTGTAACGGAGATTCGAAACCGTGACCCTCAGATTACGAGTCAAATGCCCTAATCATGTGGGCATGTCGGGCCTGGGGTGGGGAGGTAACTCAGTACTTCTTACTCCCACCTCTAAAGGTTGGTGATTAAGTAATCGTAGTCAAACCTAAAATCATTATTTTGAGCTAGTGAAAAGTGGGTGTACTAGCTTGGTAGCAATCGAGAATCTTTCCCTTATATTTAAGAACGGGGTTGGCTTGGTGGTTAGCACATTCGAACTGTGATTCCAGGGTTCATGGCTTGCGTCCCGCTGGGGGAAAACCTTTATTTCATAATGTTTGCAACAAACATACGTAATGACTATATTTCTGCAGCTGTTTCTAATTTTACGTTAATTGGACAGAAGGAAAGTAGCTATCAGCGCATGTCGTTAACTCTTGACCTACCTTGTCAGATCGAATCCGCGATTTGACCTTCACTCTTATAGCTTATCAACAGCAGCAGAGTGGGGTCACGTTTTGATAGTATGAGGGACGCGAATCATGATGCCTAGGAATCGCAGTTCGGACAGGCTAACCAGTTGGCCACAACCAGTCTTGCAGAGAATGTGCTACACATCTGGCCATGCGTACGCTATAAGAGTGACTGTCAAATCTCACTATTGGTCAGCTTGGCGTAGTCTAGGAGTTTAAGCTGGATGATGTTGACTGGCTACCTTCCCTCTGTTCTATCACTTTAAACTTAGAGCCAGCTTTGTGCAGATAATTTTTGTGTATCAGCATTCTAAAACAAACAGGCCAATATATTTTAAGATCTTGCATGTCATTAATGAATAAGATGTTATCAAAGTAATTAAAAAGTCACACAAGTCCAGGAAGCACTTTTGATGTAAAGTGACGTACAGTGGAATTCAGAAAGCCCATAGTTCGTGATTTTAAGATTGAGTGAGGTACAGTGGGATTCAGAAAGCACATAGTTCGTGATTTTAAGATAAAGTGAGGCACAGTGGGATTCAGAAAGCACATAGTTCGTGATTTTAAGATAACGTGAGGTACAGTGAGATTCAGAAAGCACATAGTTCGCGATTTTAAGATAAAGTGAGGTACAGTGGGACTCAGAAAGCACATAGTTCGCGATTTTAAGATAAAGTGAGATACAGTGGGATTCAGAAAGCACATAGTTCGCGATTTTAAGATAAAGTGAGGTATAGTGGGATTCATGAAGCACAGTGTACATCATCGTGACAGATAACTATTGGTACATTAAAATTAAAACTGCATTGCCTGACGTTGATAGGTAACACTTATACATTAATACCGAGATAATACATTTTCGTTAGCATGCTAGTTGGGTCTGTGCTTTGTGTAAAACTTGGTAAAATAACAAAAGCGCATTTAAAAGAAAAATGCTTCTATCCAGGATTTCGTAAGCCTAATTGAAACAGCATGTTTGACCACTACTGAAATATTTTATTACACAGACCAAAGGCAGAATAACTATTCACTCTTAGGTTGAGGCTAGTCGAAAAGTTTCTCACTATCATGGTAAATATTGATGATGAAACTTATCCTTCAAAGAATACTTTAAAAAACTCCAAGTATACGAAGTAATCTGCACGTGGCTTATGTTGTGTAAGAATGTTTCTTTTAGAAATGATTACGTTTTTCCACCTGAGTTCAGCAGTTTTGCTTTTTCCTTCATCTTCCTGTCATGAGAGGAAGAAACTTGAGTTCGGTTTTGTGTGGCAACTAAAAATAATATGTTTTTGGCACGAGTTTTGGTCATATTAATGTTAGATGTGTCTTCTTTTTCCAGTGATTGGAGCTGATGCAAGAACTACAATCGTTTCTTTCGGAAACCGACCGAAGTGAACTTCTTGGAAATCAGTGTTTTATATTTTTAACAAATTTAATACTATTCAGGTTTTTCCCCTTGTTTATTTCACAGTTCCAGTGAAGAAGTTTTTCTGTATAATCGTGTAGTTTATATTATTAAACATTACCTTCAAAACAAACCAACTCCATAAAACAGAAGTATAAATAATAATTCAGTAAATAAATGAAACAAATTTCATATATTTATCTTACTTATATTGATTAATTGTTGGTAGCTAAGTTCAAATGTCCCGGCATGGCCAGGTGGTTAAGACGCTCGACTCGTAATCCGAGGGTCGCTAGTTCGAATCCCCGTCCCACCAAACATGTTCGCCTTTTCAGCCGTGAGGGCGTTATAATGTGACGATTAATCCCATTATTCGGTGGTAAAAGAGTTGGCGGTGGGCGGTGATAAGTAGCTGCCTTCCCTTTCGTCTTACGCTGCTAAACTGGGGACGGCTAGCGCAGATAGCCCTCGAGTAGCTTTGCGCGAAATTCAAAAACAAAGTACAAAGATGCATAACGAGCTCACTGTTTTTGCTGTTCTCACCACGGGTATCGAAACCCGCTTTCTGGCGGTGTGGGTCTGTAGACATACCGCTCTGTCACGGGGGGGAGTGAAATTTCGGGCTCAAGAATTTTCGGCGTTTCAGTATGAAATTATCAGTCTTTTATATTCTTTATGACACTAACGGAAAATTCGGAGTTCGGACCCCACACTTCCAGTGCCTAGCGACACCTACAAATAAACCAAAGAATTGTGAAGAACAATGTTTATGCACTTCGTTGTGGTTTGCAAGAATAGGTAAAGTTTCGCTGCCGTTTCTTTATTTCATAGACGGAAAATGTTGGGTGAGGGAAGTGACATGCGACAACAAGGCTCATCTTGGTATAAATAATCAGCTCAGCTATTTGGACGCAGTAGCTTCTCATGAGAATGCATCACACGTCGCCTTCAGTGTTGAATTATTCAAATACGGGAAAAATCGATAACATATTTTCTTTAAGTTCATCTGCTATTCATTATGGTGCTCTTCTAACGTTTTGTCTATTGTAACGTACGTGTTTTATTTTGTTTTGTTTGTTTGTTTTATAATTTCGCGCGAAGCTACTCGAGGGCTATCTGCACTAGCCGTCCCTAATTTAGCAGTGTAACACTAGAGGGAAGGCAGCTAGTCATCACCATCAACTTCCAACTCAACTCTTGGGCTACTTTTTTACCAACTAATAGTGGGATTGACCGTCGCATTATAATGCCCCCACGGCTGAAAGGGCAAACATATTTGGTGCGACGGGGATTCGAACAAACAACCTTCATACTACAAGTCGAGCACCACAACCACCTGGTCATGCCAAGCCTATTTTATTTTGCATACCACATGTATAAACGAATACATTCGACCAATCTTATGTGGTGTATTTAACTGTATACCCTTTATTCAGATACCAGTGAGTGTTCCAGTGATTAGTGTGCCCAGATTGTGAATCTTAAGGTTCGTGGTTCACGTCCCTTTGACACAAGAAAATAAATTGTACTTAACAATTTCGGAGTTACAAGTTCGTTATAAGAGTTTCAGTTAAATTCCACTATTCGAGCAGACAGTAGAAGTCCATCAGGTGGTGGTGGGTGATATTGAGTAACTGTCTTTGTTCTAGTCTGTCGGTTTAAACAGCTCGGGGTGGCTTGGTGGCTAGGGCAGTCGGTTCGTAATCTGAAGGTGGCGGGTTCAGATCCCCGTCGCATCAAACATGCACACCCTTTCAGGCGGGGGGGACGTTATAATGTGACGGTCAGTACCACCATTCGCTGGTAAAGTAGTTGGCAGATTATTAACAAATATTGTAACACTTTTGGTAAAATGGGAAAAATCTTTCCATGCACAACACTGCTGCTAAATTATATTTGCATGAAACTGGTGTTTAATTACTTATTTACAAAACTAATAAAATCTAATTAACTGAGTCAACTTGCTTCGTTTGCAGTTTAATGAATCTAGAAGCTGAATAACCTTCTTGACGAGGGGGGGAAATTTTATTCTCATTTATCTTGAATCTGGAAGCTACAGTGAAAAACAATAATTGTACCGTCTCACAAAACTCGATATATAAAAACAAATTAATGTGTTTTTCTAGTGGGATTGTGAGATTATCTCCATATTTTTTTAGAAGCTGAAATAGAACAGATATGAAGCAGTTATTCTAATTATTATTACTTCAGGAGGGGATAAAGACAATAAAATGGATCTACTGGACTAAGCCTACTTCTAAGTGTGAATATAGATTTACATTCCTAGTTTTCCTATTAAGTCAAATTTGTTTTTAAGTTTCTGAGTTACGAGGATTAAAAGTTTATTGTTTGTTTTCAATAATTTACTGTAGGTTATTCGAACCCAGCCCTGTCATTTTTGTTTGTTTGTTTTTAGTTTGTTTATTTCAGAAATTCTCTAAAGTTTAGAGAAAAGGCTACCTGTGCATAACCATCCCGAATTTGGTACTGACGAAGGTCACTAGACAACAGAACCATTCGCCCATAACTGGACTACTCTTTGTCTTACCGAAGAGTTCGATTTGAACGTCATATCTATACAAAGAGCACCCATGACCCAAAGTGTGGAGCGTGTTTATTTGTTTTTTATTTTTTGTAATGGGGCCCAAACCATTAACCCTCAGATTCACGTTTCGAAATAAGTAACCAGTAGAATGAAAAATGGCGGATTACTAAATGATTTTTTGTAATAATGTACGGATTTCAGAAGTGTAAGATGTATTGACAGTACCGCCCTCTATAGTTTTGTGCATTAAAAGTCTTTCTTGCAGTTAAAAATGAGGATAGCGTATTAAGCAGGGCTAGAAGCTAACAATAAAAGGAGCTTATCAGTCACTACTCATGATGATAAAAATATCCCATAATAACAAAACAACTAATTCAAGATCAGAGACAAACACCGTGAAGGTAAAATTGATTAAAATATTAATAACGACACCTGGGAAATATAGAAAAACAAAGTTGAATCGTTAAGCCTGATGAAGAGCACCGTTGATTCGTTAATTAGGTATCTTTTGTCACGGATATTTTGATACTCTAATTTCAGGATCTCTAATTAAAGATATTCCCCTGATAAAAATTTAAATAGTGAATTATAAATAGAAAATAAAGAAACTCTACTTTTTGTACATTTGTCTCTTAACAAAAAAGACAAAGAGAACAATTAAGAAATGTGGATCCTGGTTTGAATTTAATCGCGAGTAACTCTTAACGGAAACAAAACAACATGCTGTACATATAAGGTTCAATATGTTTTATGCATTTTTGGACATTATACTTGAAATAAAATATTTATAAACTAGAAGAATGAAACACCATAATTTAACATATTAGTGTAAATGTCTTTCTGAAAAACAATGAAAGACAATTCTACTCGTTATTGGTTTGTAGTGCGATATATTTTTTAAATGTTGTTTTCAGACTAGTAATGGCACTTTTTAACAATAGAAACATAGTACTGAACACCCTCTTAGTGTAGCTAACTAAACTATAGAGTTGAAAATAGCAAACTGTTCACTGTACGTTTATAAAGTGATTTTCTATGTATATGTTAGGAGTGGCACCAACTATAGGCTTGGGAAGGGATAGTTCATCTCTAACTTTCCGAAGGGGAATCTCCTTGAATAGAAACAAACAACTCTCCAATGAAATGTTTCTTATTATTCTCACCAACTCAATAGGATGTGTTAAAGTAACAGCCTACCCAAAGCAGCAACTAACGCGCCTCCATACGGTACAAAATGAAAGAAACATTTGGTAAAATCGCATAGTGGTATGTCTGCGAACTTTTGGTGCTGTATCTGAGATTTGATACACGTGGTGAGCAGAGCACAGATAGCCTTTTGTGCTTAATAGCAAACAACTACAACAAGTGGACGGAAATTACACAGTAAACTTTGAAACGGAGATACGTTTTTGTACTAAAAACAACATAAAACAAAGCGAAAAATAACATAATTTAGGGAAAGCTTTATCAACCTCCAACAAAGATCGCGACCTCAGAAACTGGTAGTGAACTTTACGTTCGGTTTACACAAAGTACAATTAAATATTTTACTTTACGGTTAGTTATTCACGTGCTCACAGAACGTTTAGTTAATTTGTTTAATATCTTTCTTAACCAAACTAGAATATTCTGAAGAGTTTTAAAAGATTCTTAATGCTACGAAGATGGGTAAAAGAAAAACAAAACATTTTCTGCAAATGTCCCTAATTTATTGTTACCCAATATGATTCTGAGAATAAAAACATGATTCTCGACAATAATTTCAAACCAGGGATGTTTGAGTTAAAGTTTACTTTCTAGTTGTTATTTGTCGCTAGGTTGTGTGCTCACTGAAACAATGGAACCTGGAATTTGAGCTCTCGGAAAGCTCAAGCTAGCGGCTTGTCTTACTGGGGGTAACCTGATTGTTGTGACCATTTTTGCTTGAAATAAATCAGTTTTCTATGGATAAAAAGCTATTTAAAAATACAATTTAACGGATAATATAACGCAATGGGTCTTTAACTTTAGTACCCCGAGAACCCCTTTTAATTTAAAATATTTGTACTCGGACCCCAAAACCAATTGATAAGTTTTGTTTAACAAAACAAAATTCAGTGTATATGAAAAGTTGCATTCCAAAATCAAACGTTTTGATTCGTATTTTAGATTTTTTTTTCATTTTGTGGACCATATTTTCATAAAATATTTTTTATGAAACTTCAGACGTAACTCGCAGCCCTCAGACTCCAATTTGAAAAACGCTAATGTAAAGATTTTTCTGCTAAAAGGTGTATATGTCTGTTATTAAAAACATAAAAGAATCTGGCCTTTGAAAATCAAACGTATATAAGTTAGTATGTAACTGGTCATTTCAGGTTGACATAAAGCATGTGACAAATAAATTCAATTTAAAATATTCGTCTCTTTGTTTCCCCGCATCTGTACTATAGTATGTTCTTTATGTTTGATCAAAGAAATATGTTGTTTTTTTCTGGTTTAAGGCACTAAGGAACGAACTTTATCACGTGCTTTGCCAAGAGCAAACTAGAAGATATAAACCATTCCCAATGGTGTATCATATTTGTTGTGACTCAAGTAACGTCAATACATTTTGATGTACTCAAGTCTCATACTCCTGGGGGCTAAAATGACGCCCATTGTTCGGTTTACACGGGGAGATTGGCCCCTATAGGAGAGTTTTGGTTTTCGGATCTGTCCAGCAAGGTAAAAATTCGTGCAATACTATAAAATATCCTCCGCACTTTAGTTAAGGGTTCGTTATAAGAGTGCCAGTCAATCTCTTAGCTTGGACAGTGAGCGGTAAAGTTTTGCTGATTGGCTGTCTTCACCTTTGTTCAATAGTTCACGATGATGGATAGAGACAGGTAGCCTTAGTGGTTTCCTCATAAAGACAAATGTTACGTTTTTTTATGTATGTAGACTGAACGCAACAGAAAGACACAGATAACAGCTTATATAATTTATTACAATAAACTATTGTATATGTAACAGATATAACATAAATTATATAATAACAATGACAGATATTCAGTTTCAACCTTCAAAGTTAATTTCAATACAAAATGGTACTGGCCTGTGTCCAATATAATGATTCAGAATGAAAGTCCAAAAGTCTAGATCAGAAATCCAAAATTCCAGTCTAGGGTGTGAATTTGGTCCCACGAAGAAATTCCGAAGTTTGAATGGAGAAGTCCAGAAAAAATTCACAGTTCAATAAATTTGACGAAGTTTTTTTTACGATGTTTTTTATGAATGTCTCAGATTTGTCGTTTTCCAACTTTTCCGGTCTCCCCTAAACAGTCCTGTACGTGTTGACTTTCAGTATAACCAGTAATTCGAATGAATCGTAAAGATTGATGAAATAAAATCACAGCTTTTGTAGATCTAGCTCTAGTCACAAATCCAAGTTGAATAAACACACAGCAAACGTTTAAACTTTCTCAAACGAATGACTGACTCTTCTTTCTTTTTCCTCGCGTCACCGTCTGTTTTTATACTAGTAGGCTTACTGTGTCCTCGAACAATCGCGTAACTTCCACAGAGTTCCAGAGTAATCTGCGCATGTCTGTTTTTGCACGATACTAGACGTCTAGACACCAGGCCGACATACATTTTATTTACAGTCAAATGATCGTTCTACCTAATTCTAGAAATTTCTACATGAATAACAACGTATTTTATTGGTTTAAATTTCAAAACAATAATATAAACAACAACATGGAATTCCAAACGCTTTATACATACCCTCCGCACTTTAGTTAAGGGTTCGTTATAAGAGTGCCAGTCAATCTCTTAACTTGGACAGTGAGCAGTAAAGTTTTGCTGCTTGGCTGTCTTCATCTTTGGTCAATAGTTCACGATAATGGATTGAGACAGGTAGCCTTAGTGGTTTCCTCATAAAGACAAAATACAAATTCTGTTGCAACAAGTCAAATACTTGTTACTAATATTAATTTTTGGTGATCTCCGTTATATTTATCAAAACTGCTGAGAAAATTCTAGAATATAAACAAAGAATTCACCCAGCAATAATGCGTATAATTTTTTGTGCTGTGTAAAAACTCTCTGCCTTAGTTTGTTCTGTTTGTTCATAACTAATCTCGACGTGCCAGGCTAGAAGTAAGGAAACTAGTCAACGCGACCTACCCGCCAATTCTTGAACTTAATGACGTAACGACAAAAGATAAATAATCTGGCCCACTAGATTTATTTTCGTATAATTGTAATTACGATTTCCTCCACCCTATTGGCTCGGTCCCCACGCAATTGTGAAGGCTACGGGAACATGTTTACGCAATTGGTTTGACTGTTCTTTACCAACGAATAGTGGGGCTGATTGGAACATTAAAATGACCCACGACTTTTTTTTTTTTTTTCAGTCGTGTTCGGTGACGGGATTTAAGCCTGCAACTCTCAACTGGCTAGTACATCCACATGAAAATATTAAATCTACCAAGAACCAATAACATATTACAACGTGGCGTTGATGAGCTCACTTATATGACGTCACCACCATATGAACATATCTCATTTGTGCACAAAACAAAAATCATCTCTGTTTTAGTGTGTTTGTTTTTAGTACAACCGGTCGAGAACTGTTCTTACTAAAGCTGTTGTTAAAACATCTTACAATATATATTTCAGAGTAAGTGCTGCACCATTTCTACAGACAACCTAGAGGTATCAGAAAAGCCGTAATAGATGGCGTAAAACAGCCTAATCCTACAGACGTAGGGTGTTACTGTTACACTTTCTTACACATTAAAATTAATTTCCTTCCACGAACATTAATAATTCAAACTTCTATTTTACTTCCTGTGTTTCCCGATAGGGGACTGACTTTGATGAATTAATGATATTAGTGTCACATAGAGACGCCCTCCAACAAATGTACGCATTGATATACAGGTACGAGGCTCGTGTGTAGGCTTTGCCCCGCCTTGTCATTTTTTGTTGGTATTCGAGGGCTTACAAGGTTTTCGCATTACTATTTGTCTTAGTGTGAATGAATATATATCGCACGTGCGTAGAGAGAGAAAGGGCTTTTGACCTGATAACCGAAGGCTGAAGGAAAATGCGAGCTTTAGTTTTACTCGTGAATGCAATTTGAGGCTCATACATTAATAAAATATATAATTCATATTAAAATGTGCTTAAAAATAACACAAAGAGTAGAAACCAATAATATGGTTAATGATAGAGCTACCATTTAGTGAAAAGTGGGGTGCATATCCCCCATGCCATTGTAAATTACGCTTGAGGGATTGTAGTTATAAAAACAGTATAACTGATCGGTGAAATGCACTCGTAAGAAAATTAGAATAACGAACTTTGACAAGAAGTTTATAACACAAAAGTATGACTCTATACATGACCCTTAAAAGATATTTGCACCTAAAGTTTCTTGTGGTATTATATTTATCTTATTTATAAACAAGTTGAAGTTTAAACTTTAATTTTTTTCTATAAAAGTCCCAGGGAGACAAAGGCATTTTTACCGATTCCCCACAGTGGACACAGTTAAACAGCCTAATGTGACTATGCCTTCAAACAAATGAACAAACTACTACAGGTTTCACAAAAAATATGTTTGAGTTAACACGACAAAAATGAGCAGTTCATAAAACAGTTCTCAAGAGACGCTCAAGGAGTGTGGGAAGATTCGATTCAGAAAACCTGAATACCTGTGCATCTTCAGACAAAAACACCTGAATACCTGTGCATCTTCAGACATGAAAACACCTGAATACCTGTGTATCTTCAGACATAAAAACACCTGAATACCTGTGCATCTTCAGACATAAAAACACCTGTCTTTCACAGATTTCTCGTTGCGATAAACAAAATAAGAGAACTGTCTGGGAAAGTTAGTACTATAGACTGACGAATTTCTTCAGTTTTTCGATAGATAATGAATGGTTTTCGTTTTATTGGTAGTTGTGCATGATTTTTTACAAAATTAATAAAAGTGGTTGTCTCTATTTCAACCATTTAAAACGTGTGTTTATGATTTGGGGTGACTTTTTTTATTTTTTTACAACATTTGTGTACTTTTGAAAATGTGGGTCAGCAATAAGTTTATGGAATTAGAATACTAAAATCCGGAATTCGATTCTCCGGCCTGGCATGGCCGAGCGCGTTAAGGCGTGCGCTCGTAATCCGAGGGTCGCGGGTTCGCGCCCGGGTCGCGCTAAACATCCTCGCCCTCCCAGCCGTGGGGGTGTATAATGTGACGGTCAATCCCACTATTCGTTGGTAAAAGAGTAGCCCAAGAGTTGGCGGTGGGTGGTGATGACTAGCTGCCTTCCCTCTAGTCTTACACTGCTAAATTAGGGACGGCTAGCACAGATAGCCCTCGAGTAGCTTTGTGCGAAATTCCAAAACAAACAAATCGATTCTCCACGATGGACACGATAGCCTGTCGTGTTTCTCGAATCTCTTGGGGTTCAAGAGAAAATTCTGAGGGGTTCGCGAAAAGCAGATAATAGATATCCTATTGTGGCTTGCAAACCTCTTGGCGTTCGAGAGATAATTCTTAGGGTTTTTTTCATAGTGGCGTTTTTTCTACTTAAGAAGCTCTACAGTTCCTACCAGTAGTTAAGTTTTTTTCTACGATAAGGAAGCAGTGTGATTCAGAGCTAGATTTAAGACTATATGTCTCTTCTGTTGAGTCAAACACTATGTTCTGGAGTTTCATTACTTATAGTTAAATGGTTTTGGTTTTAGTTTGTTTATTATGTTCCTACAGATTTGCAACGCTAACATCAGGGATGCGATTCCCGTTGGTGGAATCAGCAGATAATCGGATGTGGCTTTCCTATGAGAAAAACACACATATTTATTATGTCCCAAGAAATATATTTCAATTTTACTGAGTATAAACACCGACAGCAACATCAGAGAATCAGATTTTATTGAAGACGTGTTACGTGTGTTGCAGCAGATTTTTATTTTCGATAAATTCAATCCATTCAAAACTTATTTTATTTTACAAAATTTATTACTGCTTTAAAGGGGTTCGTGAAGAGAATAAGGTTGGGAACCAACTGCTTCTCTAAGACGCACACACTTTTGAAAAATAACTTATTGGGCGTATCTAAAAAAACATTAAACTACACGTGCAATAGTATTGTTTGTTGCATGTCCACGTAACTACTTATCTATATTAATATAATAGTACCATCTATCATCTGTTGTATGTCCATGTAACTACTTATCTATATAAATATAATATATCTATCTATCTATAATATATATATAATATATCTATGATCTGTTGCATGTCCACGTAACTACTTATCTATATAAATATAATAGTACTATCTATCATCTGTTGCATGTCCATGTAACTACTTATCTATATAAATATAATATATCTATCTATCTATAATATATATATAATATATCTATGATCTGTTGCATGTCCACGTAACTACTTATCTATATAAATATAATATATCTATCTATCTATAATATATATATAATATATCTATGATCTGTTGCATGTCCACGTAACTAATTATCTATATAAATATAATAGTACTATCTATCATCTTTTGCATGTCCATGTGACTAATTATCTATATAAATATAATAGTACTATCTATCATCTTTTGCATGTCCATGTGACTAATTATCTATATAAATATAATAGTACCATCTATCATGTGTTGTATGTCCATGTAACTACTTATCTATATAAATATAATAGTACTATCTATCATCTTTTGCATGTCCATGTGACTAATTATCTATATAAATATAATAGTACTATCTATCATCTTTTGCATGTCCATGTGACTAATTATCTATATAAATATAATAGTACCATCTATCATCTGTTGTATGTCCATGTAACTACTTATCTATATAAATATAATATATATATCTATCATCTGTTGCATGTCCATGTAACTACTTATCTATATAAATATATCTATCTATCTATAATATATATATAATATATCTATGATCTGTTGCATGTCCACATAACTACTTATCTATATAAATATAATAGTACTATCTATCATCTTTTGCATGTCCATGTGACTAATTATCTATATAAATATAATAGTACCATCTATCATCTGTTGTATGTCCATGTAACTACTTATCTATATAAATATAATATATCTATCTATCTATAATATATATAATATATCTATGATCTGTTGCATGTCCACGTAACTACTTATCTATATAAATATAATAGTACTATCTATCATCTGTTGCATGTCCATGTAACTACTTATCTATATAAATATAATAGTACCATCTATCATCTGTTGTATGTCCATGTAACTACTTATCTATATAAATATAATATATCTATCTATCTATAATATATATATAATATATCTATGATCTGTTGCATGTCCACGTAACTAATTATCTATATAAATATAATAGTACTATCTATCATCTTTTGCATGTCCATGTGACTAATTATCTATATAAATATAATAGTACTATCTATCATCTTTTGCATGTCCATGTGACTAATTATCTATATAAATATAATAGTACCATCTATCATCTGTTGTATGTCCATGTAACTACTTATCTATATAAATATAATAGTACTATCTATCATCTTTTGCATGTCCATGTGACTAATTATCTATATAAATATAATAGTACTATCTATCATCTTTTGCATGTCCATGTAACTACTTATCTATATAAATATATCTATCTATCTATAATATATATATAATATATCTATGATCTGTTGCATGTCCACATAACTACTTATCTATATAAATATAATAGTACTATCTATCATCTTTTGCATGTCCATGTGACTAATTATCTATATAAATATAATAGTACCATCTATCATCTGTTGTATGTCCATGTAACTACTTATCTATATAAATATAATATATCTATCTATCTATAATATATATATAATATATCTATGATCTGTTGCATGTCCACGTAACTACTTATCTATATAAATATAATAGTACTATCTATCATCTGTTGCATGTCCATGTAACTACTTATCTATATAAATATAATAGTACCATCTATCATCTGTTGTATGTCCATGTAACTACTTATCTATATAAATATAATATATCTATCTATCTATAATATATATATAATATATCTATGATCTGTTGCATGTCCACGTAACTAATTATCTATATAAATATAATAGTACTATCTATCATCTTTTGCATGTCCATGTGACTAATTATCTATATAAATATAATAGTACCATCTATCATCTTTTGCATGTCCATGTGACTAATTATCTATATAAATATAATAGTACTATCTATCATCTTTTGCATGTCCATGTGACTAATTATCTATATAAATATAATAGTACCATCTATCATCTGTTGTATGTCCATGTAACTACTTATCTATATAAATATAATATATATATCTATCATCTGTTGCATGTCCATGTAACTACTTATCTATATAAATATATCTATCTATCTATAATATATATATAATATATCTATGATCTGTTGCATGTCCACATAACTACTTATCTATATAAATATAATAGTACTATCTATCATCTTTTGCATGTCCATGTGACTAATTATCTATATAAATATAATAGTACCATCTATCATCTGTTGTATGTCCATGTAACTACTTATCTATATAAATATATCTATCTATCTATAATATATATATAATATATCTATGATCTGTTGCATGTCCACGTAACTACTTATCTATATAAATATAATAGTACTATCTATCATCTGTTGCATGTCCATGTAACTACTTATCTATATAAATATAATAGTACCATCTATCATCTGTTGTATGTCCATGTAACTACTTATCTATATAAATATAATATATCTATCTATCTATAATATATATATAATATATCTATGATCTGTTGCATGTCCACGTAACTAATTATCTATATAAATATAATAGTACTATCTATCATCTTTTGCATGTCCATGTGACTAATTATCTATATAAATATAATAGTACCATCTATCATCTGTTGTATGTCCATGTAACTACTTATCTATATAAATATAATAGTACTATCTATCATCTTTTGCATGTCCATGTGACTAATTATCTATATAAATATAATAGTACTATCTATCATCTTTTGCATGTCCATGTGACTAATTATCTATATAAATATAATAGTACCATCTATCATCTGTTGTATGTCCATGTAACTACTTATCTATATAAATATAATATATATATCTATCATCTGTTGCATGTCCATGTAACTACTTATCTATATAAATATATCTATCTATCTATAATATATATATAATATATCTATGATCTGTTGCATGTCCACATAACTACTTATCTATATAAATATAATAGTACTATCTATCATCTTTTGCATGTCCATGTGACTAATTATCTATATAAATATAATAGTACCATCTATCATCTGTTGTATGTCCATGTAACTACTTATCTATATAAATATAATATATCTATCTATCTATAATATATATATAATATATCTATGATCTGTTGCATGTCCACGTAACTACTTATCTATATAAATATAATAGTACTATCTATCATCTGTTGCATGTCCATGTAACTACTTATCTATATAAATATAATAGTACCATCTATCATCTGTTGTATGTCCATGTAACTACTTATCTATATAAATATAATATATCTATCTATCTATAATATATATATAATATATCTATGATCTGTTGCATGTCCACGTAACTAATTATCTATATAAATATAATAGTACTATCTATCATCTTTTGCATGTCCATGTGACTAATTATCTATATAAATATAATAGTACCATCTATCATCTGTTGTATGTCCATGTAACTACTTATCTATATAAATATAATAGTACTATCTATCATCTTTTGCATGTCCATGTGACTAATTATCTATATAAATATAATAGTACTATCTATCATCTTTTGCATGTCCATGTGACTAATTATCTATATAAATATAATAGTACCATCTATCATCTGTTGTATGTCCATGTAACTACTTATCTATATAAATATATCTATCTATCTATAATATATATATAATATATCTATGATCTCTTGCATGTCCACATAACTACTTATCTATATAAATATAATAGTACTATCTATCATCTTTTGCATGTCCATGTGACTAATTATCTATATAAATATAATAGTACCATCTATCATCTGTTGTATGTCCATGTAACTACTTATCTATATAAATATAATATATATATCTATCATCTGTTGTATGTCCATGTAACTACTTATCTATATAAATATAATATATATATCTATCATCTGTTGCATGTCCATGTAACTACTTTGCAGGATGAAGATGGTTCTTCACCGAAATTTCTAGGAAGGTTCATTACGTGCATGCGGGAGTGAGTAAATCAAATTAACTTGCATTTTGCAAGTTGTTTCAGTGAGAGTTTTTCGTGTTATTTTTTACAGCTACTTTGTCCCCTGTTAATAAAACTTCATCAAATTTTGCAGGAACGTTTGTTGGGTCGAAGTAAGAGATACATGCAAATTTACGATTTCGTCTTTTTTTGCAGTTTTTATCAGTTTGTTGTTGTTGTTTTTACAGTTAGACGTAGAAAAGCAACTTTTTCCAAGATAAGCATTCATTAGTAACGCTATGTAACACAAATTTTGTTCCTGGATAGAATGTATTATTTCTTAATTACTTCTGTTGTAAAAATACAGAAAATGACCATTATTCTCTTCAAACTTTGCTTTTGTGACCTGGATTATGAAATTGAGAAATTAACCTATTTTCTATGTAAAAACGGGCAAATTTGTACATTTGCATTTACATTATGTCTGAAGAAAACAACATATGAATCAAGATTTACATGTATTTATACTAAAGCTACACAAAAATGAACAAAAACGTTTATAAGTGAGTAGTTTTTTTGATAATTGCGACTGTAATGTAAATCACTCTCATGTATCAGCCCCCAAATATAGTCTCCCATCATGTTTTCATTATACACTTATTGCTAGCGACGTTCAAAGTCCAGTATATCTTGGTGTAAGTGCTCGCCTTGCTTCTCTGAGTATGCTCCCATGTTCTTTTTGAATCTATCAAGATTAGTGTCAAGGATATGGACTTTCAGGGACATCCTGCAGCCCATTTTGTTGTAGTTCTTTACCAGAGCTTTGACCAGTTCCATATAATTTTCAGCCTTGTGATCGCCCAAGAAGCCCCAAACCACTGCGACAAAGCTGTCCCAAGTTTTTTTTCTTCCTATTGAGCTTCTTGAGGAATTCTGTTCACTCCGGATCTTCTTTGTTTGTGGTCCAACGAAGACCCCAGATTTGACCTTTCCCTCAGATAGCTTAGGAAAGAAGTCTCGAAGGTACTTGAAGGATGCAGACTCCTTATCAAGAGCTGTGACAAATTGTTTCATAAGACCCAATTTTATGTGCATTGGTAGGAACAACACCTTCTGGAGGTCTGCTTGTGGCCAACACTTGATATTGTGCCTCCCCACAGAGAACTCGGTCTGTTGTTGCCAGTGCTTCTTGCTGCAGTGTCCCTGCTGTTCCAAAGGTAAAGATAACAGGAGAACTTGGTAAAGCCTCCTTGGAGACCCATCAGGAATGCTACCATTTTGAAGTCTCCAATAGCCTCCAGGCCATACTCATCACACTTCAAGGCTTCTAGCAAGGTCTTGACGCTGTTGTATTCATCTTTAAGGTGCACCGAATGAGTCAGGGGAAGAGACGGATAATTATTCCCGTTATGGTGTATATGAGCTATCAATGAAGAGGCGCCACTCGTTCAGATTGCAGGCAATTCCAGTTGCTTCGCACAAACCAGATACATCGCAGCAGAAGCAGAGCTCATCTTGACAAGTGAAGAAGCTTGAAAAATGTCGGTGACGCTTCCTCTGACTTGTGACTTACACACTTTCATCTGACAAATACCACTCGTTGAGCTTAGGTATCAAAAACTCAGCATCTGACTTTGTTAGACCAAAATCTCTGATCAAGTCATTGAGGTCTCTTTAGTAGGGGTAGTGTGGGTTTCTTTCACCAGCTGCACCTCTGAAACTGTACTCTGGATCTTCAATGTCTATCTTCTCTCCTGATTATGGCCTGGCATGGCCAAGCGCGTAAGGCGTGTGACTCGTAATCCGAGGGTCGCGGGTTCGCGCCCGCGTCGCGTTAAACATGCTCGCCCTCCCAGCCGTGGGGGCATGTAATGTGACGGTCAATTCCACTTTTTGTTGGTAAAAGAGTAGCCCAAGAGTTGGCGGTGGGAAGTGATGACTAGCTGCCTTCCCTCTAGTCTTACACTGCTAAATAAGGGACGGCTAGCACAGATAGCCCTCGAGTAGCTTTGTGCGAAATTCCAAAACAAACAAACAAATATCTGAGGATGACTGCTTTCTCTCTGGCGAAGTGAGTACAGGGAGCTCAGGGCAGTGAGGCGCTGGGATGATGAATGATGGAAGGTTTGGATACATGATAGAAGATGCAAGCAATTGCTTGAGCAGTCAGTGGGTTCACGCCAAATTTTTGGATTAGCGAAATTCATGAATTTCTTTTCCCCTCTGTACCATCCTGCAAAAGAGTAAAATAAAATTGTTATTATGAAGAATAAATTTATTTCATCCATAACTAATGTGTAAGAGGTTCATGAGAAATATTTTATATGTGATATTTCTCCATACTATTGGAAATTTAAAAAAATAAAAGGTATTTAAATTTTAAAAGGTCTAAAATATATATAATTTGTCTTGATAAAATGGCCACATACATAGCAGAATGCGTCTAGAGAATGCTTGCAGCTTATAGATGCCATTTCTGATAAAATCAGATAGGTCTATGTGTTCACTTAGGTAGGGAGAACTGAACTGAAGTGGTGAGCTCCTATATACATATTACTGTGGAAAGTTCTAGAAAAATCTAAAAGGTTCTTGGAAATTCTCGTAAGTTCAACAACATTCTTGGAAATTTTTGTAAGTTCGAGAAAATTCTCTATCAGCTACTCAGCACTGAATCTACCTAGAATGTTCTGTAAAATGGGTAAATTTGAAAATTTCATTACCCAGGTCACAAAACCAAAGTTTGAAGAGAAAAATGGATCTTTTCCATTTACAGTATGGAATAAGCAATAAGGAAATAACACTTTCTGCCCAGGAAGAAGAAAAAGTAAAAATTTTGTTACATAGTAATAAAATTACGCCTCCAGCAGCACAGCGGTGTGTCTGCAGACTTACACCGCTAGAAACCAGGTTTCGATACCCATTGTGTGCAGAGCACAGATAGTCCATTGTGCAGCCTTGTGCTTAATTCTGAAAAAAACAACATGAATGTACACAACTTATCGGTACTCCATCTACTCATACAATATGCTAGCACGGTGCTTGTAAAACATTAAGTTCGTTAAGCTTGGTCATCTAGCCGGCCACCTGTTGCAATGTTTTCTTCAGTCTCCAGTGGTACACAGAATAATACTTTAAAACGTTACTCACTTCCAACCTTTATTTTTTCTTCGTAGTCTTACACTGCTAAATTGGGGACGACTTACCCAGATAGTCTTCTGGTAGTTTTGCGCGAAATTCAAAAACAAACAAATGCCATTTTTTATCATAATAAAGAAGAACTAGGTTTTTAATTTGAACCAAGAACCTAAAATGTATCCATTAAATATTTGGTAACGTACAAAATGTTTCGTTCCTAACACATATGTCGGGAAATTGACTTTAATAACATAATTCAAATCCCTTCTTTTTGGTATTTGATATTTAGAACTTAAAGTTCAAGTGCATGTGAATAAATAAGAGTTCTCTTCACCAAATAATCGAATTAAATGATATGACAATAAATTCCCAAAGCAGAATGTGTGGATTGTGTTCGACGGTACATCTTGGTTCGAGCCTTGGATACTCTGTGTATTGTTTTTCATCCGCGACATAGCGGCTCATGGAACGTCTTTGAGTTTTTTTAAGTACAAACATTTAACTCATAGCCCCGTCATCTCTTGACCGATTTGAGATATAATTACAGTTTTTGGTAGGTCAAACACTCTCGATTAATGTGCTTCATCCTGCTAAAGGCATCATAGATTAATTTACTCTAATTCTGCCTAAGGGGATTGCAATTTGAGGGTGGACTGATAAACATCGTAATGGGTAATAAACTCGAATCAGTAACTTGCACACTTCATACTTGGTATTGCTAGCGCACAAAAACAAAGCTAATAAAAGGAAGAGTGTCATAGATTTACTAACTCTAATTCTGCTTTAAAGAATTTCAAGTGCGCGGCTATTGAGGATTGCTTTTTTTAGATTTTTGTAACAACAGAGCAGTTACAAAGTAACAGCACGAGTTTAGTTTGTGCTGCAATATCTTTTTTTTCTCCTTACCTAATAAAGTCCTTATAACAATGCCTAACATAAGTTCATAAAGACTTTCTAATTCTAACGTAATATCCACTTTTCCTTCATTACATGAAATCAAGGCCGACATGGCCAGGTGGTTAAGGCGCTTGAATCGTAATCTGAGGGAAGCGGGCTCGAATTCCTGTCACACCAACCATGCTCTCCCTTTCAGCTGTGGGTGCGTTATAATGATACGACCAATCCCACTATTCGTTGGTAAAAGAGTAGCCCAAGAGTTGGTGGTGGGTGGTGATGACTAGCTGCCTTCCCTCTAGTCTTACACTGCTAAATTAGGGACGGTTAGCGCAGATAGTACTATAGTAGCTTTGAAGGAATTCCAAACAAACAAACAAACAAGAACCCAATCCTGAGCAGTAACATTCATGAAATATTCCGCTAGTGGCGTTTATGTGTTTGTGTTTTCTTATAGCAAAGCCTCATTGGGCTATCTGCTGTGTCCCTTAGGGGAATCGAAACCCTAATTTTACCGTTGTAAATATATAGACTTACCGCTAAAGTCCGGGTTTCGATACTGTGCATCTTTGTGCTTAATTATAAACAAAAAGTAATGTAAGTTCATACGAGCCTTTACGTTATTTCCAAGAAAACACAGAACCTCTTCGGAATTCGCTTTACATTAAGTTCATATAAATAATCTTAAAACGTTTTATTTCCATCGAGCATTTTCAGCTGCTTGTTTTAAATCACAAAACTATACAATAAGCTGTGTTCTGCCCACTACAGGGATCTAAACCCAGTATTTAACATTGTAAGTACACAGACTTACCACTGAGCCAACAGAGAGACTCATCTAGTATGCTGAATATGTTATAACGTCGCTCGCTACTTGAAAACCTTAAAGTGATCCTAAAATTTACATTTTTGGATTTGTTTAGCATAAAAACAAATTTCAAAGATATGTCGACAAACGTCTCTCAGAATCTCTTAGTAAAATTGTTCATGATTTTACACATTTAGACAAGGGTTACATGCGTACATTCGTAGATCAATATTTACAGGGTGAACCAAAGTAGCGAAAGCGAACGCGTCTTAAAACAAGACGTCAATGATGACTGGCTGCGTAATCATTGGTTTGTTTGTTATTTTTTGTTGTTTTTAAGGATTTCTTGTAACCATATAGAAAGCTTGTAGAAACAGGGCTAGAACGGGTATTTATTAATTATGTCGGTTTAACTTGACTTTATTAAAAATTGTTGTACCTTAAGTTTGCATAAGTTTGTGCATTATTCAACAGTTTATTCTCTTTTAAAGCAGCCCGGTTAACGACTTCTTGTGTGAAAAAAAATCGACATTTGGTCTATTTCTTGTTAAATAAATAATTAAACGCGGATTCTATGAATAGCCGTAGATACTGGCTCAGTGTGGGCCTTTTGTCTCAAATACTTTCTTATTTTAAATCGCGCTCCGAACTACAAGTCCGAGTCATGGTCAAATCCCACTATTTTCATCATAATGGTCCACGATTTGACATTAGATAGCTGTTACAAGCCGCTTTACATTCAGCCCATCCCTTCAAACTTAGGAATATGTAGGTGCAGTGTAGCACAGATAGCCCTCGAATAGATTTTCGCGAAATTTGACAAAGTAATCCATCTTGAACATAAAAAGAAATGTGCTTAGTTTAATTTTGTGTTTAGCAACATGTACTGGATTTCACTAAGCACCTTCTTCATAAAATAAAAGTTAGTGTTCTCTACTTTATGCAATGAAACTACACACATGCAACAAAGTATCTTCTTCACTTATTCCTTGAAGTCAGTGCTGAAAGCTTTGAATTCGTTGAGTTGATAAAACAAAACCAAGTAGACAAAAGGAACTAAGCCTCCCGACCTGCATGTGTGGGTGAACTTAACGAATATACGCTTTGAATATAATTCACCATAAAGGAAGAAACCAACTGTGTATTCTTTTTTCCCTCTCTTCGAAATCAAAGTGGAAATGGTCGTTTACGAGTTCTGACATTAAAGTTGAAAAACAAAGAACGTTATAAACAGTTTCTTCAGATGAAATCTTTAACAATGTTTCCATAGTTAAAGCTGTCAAAGAGCAGAAACATGATACTCAATCTCTGGGAAATTACCTAGTTTTCTTTTTGTGTGTGAAAATGTTCTACAAAATAGAGAATAAAATGTCATTGTTCTTATCGTTGATGTTATCAAATATCAAGGGATTTATTTCAACAATTATTTCTTGTTTAACATTTTTATTTCCAAACACGTCCTTTTTTAAAGATGAGCCCAGACAATGATGTCTTAATTAGGCAGCTTCGGTGATTTCCTTTTTCACCGTTAATTAATTAGGTAACTTGTTGTGATTTCCTTTTTCACCGTTAATTAATTAGGTAACTTGTTGTGATTTCCTTTTACACTGTTAATTAATTAGGTAACTTGTGAATTCCTTTTACACTGTTAATTAATTAGGTAACTTGTTGTGATTTCCTTTTACACTGTTAATTAATTAGGTAACTTGTTGTGATTTCCTTTTCACCGTTAATTAATTAGGTAACTTGTTGTGATTTCCTTTTACACTGTTAATTAATTAGGTAACTTGTTGTGATTTCCTTTTCACCGTTAATTAATTAGATAACTTGTTTTGAATTACTTTTCAATAACTTGTTGTGACTTCTTTTACACCGTTAATTAATTAGATAACTTGATGTGAATTACTTTTCAATAATTTGTTGTGACTTCCTTTTCACCATTAAGTAATTAGATAATTTGTTACTTCCTTTCACTGTTAATTAATTAGGTAATTTGCTGTGACTTTCTTTTCACTGTTAATTAATTAGGTAGTTTGCTGTGACTTTCTTTTCACTGTTAATTAATTAGGTAACTTATTGTGACTTCCTTTTCACTGTTAATTAATTAGATAACTTGTTGTAACTTCATTTTCACTGTTAATGAATTAAATAACTTGTTGTGACTTCATTTTCACCGTTAATGAATCAGATAACTAGTTGAGACTTCCTTTTCACTGTTAATTAATTAGATAACTTGTTGTAACTTCCTATCCACTTTAATTAAGTTACTTCCTTTTCACTGTTAATTTATTAGATAACTTATTGTGACTTTCTTTTCACTGTTAGATAATTAGATAACTTGATGTGACTTCATTTTCACCGTTAATTAATTAGGTAACTTCTTTTTCACTTTAATTAATTAAAGTTTTTCTTTTCACTGTTAGGTTGTTTAACAGGAATAACAACAACATTTTGCGTGACTGTGTTTTAATTGTGATGTCTCATATTATCCAAACACCTAAAGTATTTTCGTGGCGAATAAAGGACTGAACATCAAAACCATTTTAGGTTTCTACATTATATTTCTTTATTTGAAGTTAAGCAGAAAATCACACACACAATGGGCTATCTGTGCTCCGCCCACCACGGGTATGGATAGCCGTTCTCTAACGTTGTAAGTCCCCAAACGTACCGCTGTTCTATTGGGGATCTCATCACGACAAAATGTCCACTGTTTTTGTTTTGCTCTTCTAAGTAGCACTGTCGAGCTGTGAAATCGACGAAACTAACCAGTTATAGCAGTTGAAGCGAATCAAAGAACGTATTAGGCCTTGCCCCCCAGTGGCTCAGCGATATGTCTGCGGACTTACACGCTAAAATCAGGGTTTCGATACCAGTGGTGGGCAGAGCACAGATAGCCCATTGTGTAGCTTTGTGCTTAATTCAAAAACAAAACAGTATTAGGCCTTGTCGTCATCTTTTCGTTGTTAAATTCACATTCTAATGAAGAAAAGAGTTTAGCACGTGAACGGGAGTGGGGTATTCTGAGGGGTAATCACCCTCGACGAGAGCGATGATCCGATCCCGTGCTGGCCTCTTTCGTCATCCCACACAAACCACGCAATCGTTGTAAAAAGTAAACAATATACTTGTGACCAAAGGAAATGTCAGCCGTTGTGGATGTTCGTGTGTCACATTATTGAACGGTGAATGGCCAATCCACAACTCGTGCGTGTAAGACGGAAATGTGCTTCAAAATAAAAACACAATTCAACATGAAGTACCCGAAAGTTAAAGATGTGCTTCCATTCCAAATTTATGTACCTAAAAGGACCGAGCGTGGTCCAATAGCTAGCCTGTCGGACCATAAATCTGTTAGTACCAAAACCAAGTCATTACCTGCAATTTGGGACTGTAATTGCATTGTAAGAGTGAAGGTTAAATACTCTTATTCGACTAAATTAGTCCTAGAATTGGCAATGAGTAGTGTTGACTAACTGCTTTATCTCTAGTCTATCGTTTCAAAATTAAGGACGCCGCTAGAGGAGATAGTCCTCATGTAGCTTTGCGCAAAGTTCAAAGAAACGCAGCAAACAAACGGGTTAATCTAATGAAATGAGAAGTGACAAATTAAAATACAATGGAAATACGTTCAGATTTAAATTATATATTCACGTATAAAATATTGGGAATGCTATTTAAAAGATTTACTGCTACTAAAATGATAGAATTAAAAAATACAAAATAAAGAAGTCCGGCACAGGTGAAGAAAAAACTTAAAAAAGTTAAATAATACAGAAAAAGTATGAAAACAAACAAATATACATACATATATATATATATATATATATGAACGTAGGTTGAAAATCTAAAAGAAATCTCAAACTAAAGAAATGCACTGATAGTTGTACAGAGAAAATTATGCAAAATAGCCCCACTTGATAATTTGCATAGATGCGAGGGTAGGGAAGCAGTGTTTGTATTCTTGTTTTGTGTACTTAAGCACCCAATAAGTGGGTGCTCTTGGAGGTGTTGAAACATTTCCAAACTTTGACAAGTTATGAGTAAACATCTCCCGGCGGATCATTGATAAGTTTAGGCGCTCACAAAATTTAAATCTGAGGTTCTATTCCTTACGGAGAGCATGTCAGACATAACCCAATGTGTGTTTTTTACGCTAAAACACTTATAAAACGAATTCTAAGAGAAAAGTTTTGTTTACGAGTCTGTATTTCAAGATGGTTATACAAATTAGTTGGCTTGATAGAGTGATTTATAAAATAATTAAATGTAGAAGACATTTTTTTTTCTTCTCTGTTGTTCATGTTCCATTATTTTAACAACAGTTCTTTTAATAAGGGGATTTCTTCTTCGACACAGTGTCTGCGTTCGTTTATCTAGCTGTTCTTAAGAACAAAGCTACACATTGGACTATCTGGACTGTGCCCATTATGGTTATTAAAACCTGTTTTATTTTGTTTTTGACGTTATATGCCTTCAGATTTACTGCTAATCTACTAGATGGCACGACGCGATGGACTTTTAGAGTGCAAATTGATCAATATTGTAGTTTTGTATTTTTATTGTGTATCTGAACTTTAACATTTGAATTTTTTGTTTCTTCAATTCAATGGAGTCCACATTCACAGGATATATTATTTGTGAGACAGAGTATTTTTGTTTTGTTGTGTGTTTTGCTCTCTACTCTTGTAACAGGATGTTTTTGTTTTATTGTGTGTTTCGCTCTCTACTCTCGTAACAGGGTGTTTTTGTTTTGTTTTGTTTTTGCTCTCTTCTCTCGTACTGCCTTCTGATCTTATTCCCTCTGTATTTTTTCAGCATTTTTTCTCAGACCTTGGACAAAAAAGGTAACCATGGTACCGTTCAGCCTAACATGGGTATCGAAATCCGGTTTCTAGCGTTGCAAATACGCAGACATACTATTGTTCACCGTTGTCAGTCATCGCTGTCATATATGCATATGCAGTCTTTCAGTACCGTGGATTAAGTCCTTGTTTACTGCTCTTAGTCCTCGCTGTTACGTGTATATATAACCTTCTCTCATAAGTCATGGTTCTTTATGACTATGTGACTGTGATTTTCTTCTTTTCATTATTGGCTAGCGTCGTACGTTCGAATCCCGTCACAGAGCATCCTTTTCATTTCCTTCACGTGGACGTCATAATGTGATAGTCTATCTCACTTTATATTGGCAAAAAGCAACCAAAGAGTTAACAAGTGAAATTGTCTAGCTACATTCCCTTCAGCGCATCACTTCTAACTTGGGAACAGACAGACCCTGAACAGCATTGTGCGACATTCAACGAATAAAAAAATATGTACACTTGATGTTTGCATTCTTTATTTTTGTTTTTTTTTTATTAAGAGTTCCGTGAAACCATATTGTCAAGGAAAGTTGTAATGATTCTCTTTGTTCCTGGTAACTTCTATAAATCTCGTTCATTTTGGGAACTAGGCGTTATTTGGAGTGGCTCCCCCTATACTCGAGGTTTGTAAATAAATAGAATTTAGGGTACAAAAACTACCTTCAATCTCCTTTATGTCTAAACACGTATCCTTGTGACTTAACGTACAATAGCTACCTTTCCTGTTCCTATGTTTCATTTATTGCCTGTCGAAAGCAACTGTATATTTTCAAGAAGATTCCGCAAAATAAGTCGTTAATATCACTAATTCGTCATCACAAAATAAGTCGTTAATATCACTAATTCGTCATCACAAAATAAGTCGTTAATATCACTAATTTGTCATCACAAAATAAGTCGTTAATATCACTAATTCGTCATCACAAAAGACGGAACTTGGGCGCGAATAACACCATCAAACATGCAGCAACATTGGCTACGTCCTTCTGAAATATTAATACCATCCACAGAGTTTCTGGACCAAAAATACTCACTACATCATTAAATTATGTATTTTCTTTTTTCTAAACGCGGAAGCCGTTATATATTTATATATCTAGTAGAGATTTTGTTTCTTTTTTGCTATGTTACATTCTGGTAACTTTGAACTTCCAAGGGAACTGATGCTCTCCTAACATAAATAAATGTTGATAGAAAAATAATATATATATATAATAATGGAATATCGTAGGGATTAATCGAGTTTGTCTATCTCTTTCTCATTTCAACAGTCATGCCTAAAAGAAAACTCTGTTACCAAAGTACCAGTTAAGAAACCCAAAAACAATTGTTATTCTCCGCTGTTATATGCATATATAGTCTTTCAGTATCGTGGTTTAAATCCTTGTTCACTGTGCAAGAAAATGTGAATAAAAAAAAATAGCCCATACGTCACTACTCTCACTGATTTGTTGTCACTATGTCGTGACATTGTAGACAGACGGACAGACAGATAGTATTTTAGTGTACATGTTGTTGTTGTTTTGAATTAAGCACAAAGCTACACAATGGGCTATCTGTGCTCTGCCACCACGGGTATCGAAACCCGGATTTTAGCGTGTAAGTCCGCAGACATACCGCTGAGCCACTGGGGGACCAAAGTGTACAATTATAAGATAAGTATACACTATTCACCAGCAGACATACAAGAAAACGTCACGAGTCAATTTTGCTTTAGCTTACAGCGCTAACATCGTTTATGTCTTGTGTAGTCAAACCAAACAAACAATATGGAGAGAAAACTAAGTCATAGTTTTAAATCTAAAATACGAAAAATCCGCAAAAACAAGATAAAAACTAATCAGGTTAAGACGAGAGTTGGAAAACACTTCAACTCTTTATTAACATACCATCTCCGAATGATATCAGTATGACTACCTTTTGTTAGAAACGTAGATAAAATAAAAAAATAGAAAGGGTTAATGGAAACCACGAACCCAGAAACCACTGAGCGGTGGGGCTGTTTCCCTTCTCTGTGTTAAGCTACGAAGTTGCTCACAAACAAGATTTAATAAAATAAAGTTCACATAGTAATCAGTGAGTAATATTTATAAGTGGTCGATATTTTGAAAGTTAACCAACAAATCGCATGGAACAAACTGTAATGTTAGATCTGTATTGAAGTCTGGCGTTACATTCTATACATAATAGGATAGTGAGACTGGATATATATATATGTGTGTGTGTGTGAGTTGTTGATTGTAGTTCTAAAATGCAATTATGTTTCTATACACTAAAAACACTGAGAAATTTTCTTACCAGAGAGTTAGAAAAAAGTGTGAAATTAGTCTCGTGCTTAACATCGCGACACAAAGCTGAAATATAAATCAGTATTTATGCAAATACCTCGTGATGACGAGAAACCCACGTGAAGTAAAAAAGGTATTCCAAAGACAGCTGGTATGATTGTTAACATTTTAATTAAAATAAAGTTGAGAACAACATTTCGACCTTCTTAGGTCATCTTCAGGTTAACAAAGACAGTTTGCAACTGACCGTCTTAGGAACGAGAGTGTAAAAGGGGAGAGGAATGTAGAGCGCGTTGAAGTATATGTTAAGTTTTGTTTGTTTGTTTTGGAAATTCGCACAAAGCTACTCGAGGGCTATCTGTGCTAGCCGTCCCTAATTTTGCAGTGTAAGACTAGAGGGAAGGCAGCTAGTCATCACCACCCACCGCCAACTCTTGGGCTACTCTTTTACCAACGCATAGTGGGATTGACCGTCACATTATACACCCCCACGGCTGGGAGGGCGAGCATGTTTAGCGCGACGCGGGCGCGAACCCGCGACCCTCGGATTACGAGTGCACGCCTTAACCCGCTCGGCTATGCCAGGCCATATGTTAAGTTATTAATTGGTTTTGGTATAAAGGTATTGGTTTAATGTTGGTTTGAGTTGTTGTATTAGGAGGGCTTACTGTGTTTTATCCATTTTTTTAGATTTAGGTGTCTCCAATTTCGTCATGAAGTTTTTTATTTATTAACGTCATTTATTTGATTTTTCTTCGTGGACAATAATTAGAGAGTTATATTACGCTATTTATGTCTTGTCTCCTGAGAAATTGGCCCGGCATGGCCAGGTGGGTTAAGGCGTGCGACTCGTAATATGATGGTTGTGGGTTCAAATCCCCGTCACACCAAACATGCTCGCCCTTTCAGCCGTGTTGGGCGTTATAATGTTACGGTTAATACCACTATTCGTTGGTAAAAGAGTAGCCCAAGAGTTGGCGGTGGGTGATGATGACTAGCTGCTTTCCCTCTAGTCTTACACTGCTAAATTAGGGACGGCTAGCGCAGATAGCCCTCGAGTAGCTTTGTGTGAAATTCAAAAACAAACTTGTTTGTTTGTTATTTTCTGTGCTTCAGTTAGGTCAGATTAAAACCATTACCATATTGTTCGTCAGGAACATGAAAGCAGCGAAACAAATGTTATTTCGAAGACAATTAAAAACAAAGTTACTTTATCTTTTAAGAGCGTTTTTATGTTTCATTATGAGTAATAGACATGCAGTGAGCACACGAAAGTATGCTATCTTTACTTTCAGTGGAATTACTTGTTTCGAAGAAAGAAAAGGGAACTAGTTATTTTTAACGTTATAGTTTGCGTAGCCGTAGAGAAACAATTATTTCTTACTGTTTGTTTGTTTTGTTTATTGCAAAGCCTGTCTGATGCCATCCATAATGCCAAGTACAAAGAAGGCCATCGACCGGCAGCACCTACCGCCAACTATTTGAACACTCTTTACCAACGAACAGAGTGACGGTGATCGTTACGTTACAAACTGTCTTGGCTCATGAGGCGAGCACGTTTGACGCTGGGATTTCTTATTATTGAACTTTCAAGAAACAAAATTTAAAAAATAAAAACTGTATCATATTTTTTTCTCAGAGCTGTAAGCTTTTACAAAACAATTTGGTTTTTGAAATGACTATTTAATGCTTGCTGGTTAGTTTATTCGGTGTCTCATCAATAAACATGAGGGCTTATAACACTAATTTCGATGTTTGGTTCCTGCGTTAGGGACAGGAATCCCCCCATCAGTAGCTCAGCGGTATGTCTGTTGACTTACAACGCTAAAAACCGGGTTTCGATACGCGTGGTGGGCAGAGCACAGATAGCCCATAGTGTAGCTTTGTGCTTAATTCAAAATAACAACAACAAAGGACAGGAAAAATAGCCCACTGTGCGGCTTTCCGAGTAACTGTTAACAAACAAAAATTACATAAATCCATGAAGGGCATGAATAACCCTGACAATATTTCTCTCGGCGAAGGAAATATATTTTAACTATTATGTTTCGGACATTTGCTATTTCAGTTTCTCACTGTCAAAAACATATATATGTACCCCATCTACAGCACCGACAAATGAGTTTGGGGTTTTTGTATAAACACGAGAAAAGCCTATTCCCTGTAAAACGTCTTAACAGTTTTTCAAGTAAGAAAATAAATATTAAAGCACGTGACTTTCTGTGTTCCATTGTGACGTTACGCATCTGCAGGTCTATGAAAGTGTGTTAACACTAACAAAGTTATATTTAACATTTAGAGGTAGGTATAAGAAAATATGTTAATGCTAAGAATGTTATTTTGAACAGTTAATTCTTCGTGATTTGAAATTAAGCACGAAGTTACACGATAGGCTTATTGTACTCTGCCCACCACAGGTATCGAAACCCCTGATGCTAGCGGTGTAAGTCCACAAACTTGTCGCTGTTTCACTAGGGGACTTTAACAATTAAAGGGGGATTTAAGAACATGTGTTAATAATAGCAAAATTATTTTTAGTAGTTAGGGGTATGCACAAAACGTGTTAATAATAACAAAATTATTAGGGATATATACAAAACGTGTTGATAATAGCAAGGGATATATACAAAAATGTGTTAATTCTCACGAAGTAAATCTTAACACTTTACGGTAGACGAAGAACATGTGTTAATGCTAAAAAAGCTATTTTTAACTGTTAGGGATAGGTTTGAGAGCATGTGTTAATGCTAAAAAAGCTATTTTTAACTGTTAGGAATAGGCTTGAGAGCATGTGTTACCAATAAAAATCATTTTTAACTGTTATGTATAGGTTTAAGAACATGTGTTAATGCTAAAAAAGTCATTTTTAACTGTTAGGGATAGGTTTGAGAGCATGTGTTAGCGATTAAAACATTTTTAACTGTTAGGTATAGGTTTAAGAACATGTGTTAATGATAAAAAAACATTTTTAACTGTTAGGTATAGGTTTAAGAACATGTGTTAATGCAACAAAAGCTATTTTTAACTGTTAGGTATAGGTTTAAGAACATGTGTTAGTGATAAAAAACCATTTTTAACTGTTAGGAATAGGTTTGAGAGCATGTGTTAATGCTAAAAAAGCAATTTTTAACTGTTAGGGATAGATTTAAGAGCATGTGTTGCCAATAAAAGTCATTTTTAACTGTTATGTATAGGTTTAAGAACATGTATATATGTTTAAAAAGTCATTTTAAGTGTTAGGGATAGGTTTATTACTTATATTAATATTAAAACATATTCTTAATTTTAACATTAGTCATAAATAATTATTTTGAGCAAACGCGAAATTACTAATAATCACAGTTCCATCCTGAAGTTTATTTGAAATAATACTGTGAGGCAAAAAACGAAAAGTTTCTAATCAATTTTACTCGCACGAAGGATATTCGTTTATATCATGTCTTGATTGACCAAATCTTGCAGCTTGTAATATTTATTATCAGTTTGCCTTGGTTTCCCTCAGAGGACCCGCAATAACAGGGGAATTCGTGTGATACGGTATTGCAGAGGAGTAAAGCGATTGTTTATTTATTGTTAAGCAAAAGGCTACATAGTGAGATATTGTGTGTTCTATCCACCGCAATTTTAGTGGTCTGCAGACTTACTGCTGGAAGAGGGAGGAAAAACAGTGCCTGGATTCTCTTTCCTTTTGACTACGTTTTAATCAAAAGAAACTGAACTCGAGGTATGAAAAAGCACAGTATTTATTATAAAAGTGCCAATACAATCAAAGTCAAGTTAAAACACCACTTGAACAAGTGCATGCAGTGTGCGTGTATACTGGAGATTTTTTTATTGGTACTCTCTCACCAACGTAGCTCTATTCCTTGATATAAGTTATACTGTGCACAACCTATATTTATGTGGAAAATTATATCTTACACAAACGTAGCTCAGTAAAATTTTAGTAGGTTCTAGCAAATCTGAAGTCCAGTAAAATGTCAGAAGATATGGGTATATCGGTATGTGTCTCAAAGTGTTTACAAAATCTGGTAAACTAAAGTTACTTTATATACAAAGTTCTCTCTCCCTGGGTGCACGCACCATCCATGTGACTGAGGGCCGTTCTAATGTCAACAAGACGTAGGAAATATGCTCAGGTAATCTCATAGTTCCTCCTGTCATTCTTCATATTACAGTAAGTTGTTCAAAAGGGAAAATTCGTGCGACGACCTTGGTGAGTCCCTGAATAATCAAAAGGAAGGGAACTAAATGGTTATCTTGACCTATGTCGACCTGCAACACTGAAAATTTGTAGCTGGGGGAAGGGAATAGAAAACGCATTATGTGCCTGTATATTATATTATATAACCAGGCAATATAATACGTCAACAGTTCTGTAGAAAGCAATTTTTGAATGGTAAAGCCATTGCCACAGTGCCATTTGTAGAGGGATAGAGGGGCGTGCCTCTTCCAGAAACGTTTTAAAAACTTAATGCTACGAGATTGAATTGTGAACCATTTTAACTACAAATAACCTTACACGTAATGTAACGTAATGAATTAAAAGCAGAAAGTGTAAATAGCGGTATCTTTCACAAGAGCCCCATTCACCTAGTGGTCCAGTGGTAAGCCTCAAGCTTGTGACGTTAAAAGTCGGGTTTTGGACAGAGTATAAATATTACATTGTGTAGTTTCGTGTTCAACAGTAACCAAATCAGAACTAGTCTCACTCTAAATAAAAGTTGTTCGTTTCGACTATATAGTCACGTGTATTTCTGCTTCAGAGATATCGTGGTCGCTGTCAAATTGACTATCTAAAATGTATCAATAAGCAAGATGACTATCATTTTGTAGTCGAGGATACGAAAATGACTATTAAGTGGTAACAATTATCTATTACTAGTCAGCTTGACTGACTCTTAGTCAATTTAAACAATTAGTCAGTTTGACTACTTCCAAGTCAGAATGACCATGCCCCAGTCTGTTTGACCACTTCCCAGTCATCCTGACTACTTTATAGCAGCACTGCTATGCTAGTCTTAAGGACAACTTTGTGGTCAGGAAGACCAACACCACAGTCAGCATTAACTCATGAACTGACACTCTTGATGTTTCTTATATCCTTAAGGTGCAGTTCAAACAAATGACTGTATACATGCATTTTGTTCCATAAATACAACAATTTAAACGTGACCAGGACTAAACTTTGCAAGAATTTATTTATTTACTTTTATTTGAGGGGGGGGGGAATAAATTACTTTCATACAAAATAAATCCAACCTAAATAAATCTTATTTATTGACCACTACTATTTCTTCACTGTTTTATTTGACAATTGTGTTTTTATATTGTTGTGTGCGTGTGTTGGAATATTCGAATATGACATCCAATAATCAATACATTTGTTATCACAATCCACAATGATCCAAGTTATGACTGAAATGAGCTTTCACCACGTGGTTAACAGTCGCGCTGACACTACACGTTCGGAAAATGCATCCAATTCGTCTACTGGTCCGCAGCGCAAATCGAGATAAAATGCAAAGCAGCTACATGAGGCGCGAGCGAGACTATCTCTACGGTAATCCATGCAACCGCGCAAATGACGGAAAGAAGAAATCCAGGTAAATATTAATCGTTTATGTCTTATTTTCTTGTACTGTGTTTCAATAAAACAATATAAGAATACGAATGTTTAACTTACTAGATTAACTGAAGTGAATCCATCAGTATTTGTTTGTACAACTCGTTATGTGTAAACAAGGATGGTTACATTGTGAAGGTCTGTACTACTGTAGTCTTGTTGTAGTAGAGAAGGAATATTTATATTTAGGTAATGCTTTGAAACAAGTATGAAATCGAAAACATTCCCCAGTCTTGACATCACAAATGCACATATTTGGTATCCTGAATACATATCCTGTGGTAGAATCAAAAGCTCGTACTTGGATCAATGGTATTTGGGTATTTTGCCCTGGAGGGTCAGGTTCTCTTTGACCTCTTCCTCCTTCCTGAACTGTTTGTGTATTTGGTCCTTCTCAGGGCAATGTCCATGTATATGGCTCTTATACTGATTTAACTATTTCTATTATTTACAGTTAAAAGCTCGTAATGATCCATGTTGCTGCTCTGTTAAATTTAGCGCCAACTACACCGCTGCTAAAAAGATTTGTTACGCCACCGCTACACAGATGAAAGTTGTATACTCATTAAAAGGAACCTCGTCTGTTATTATTTCATAAAACTTTGATAATGAAAGCTGATATACGATGATACATAAATAATAAATCTTTATTTTTAATAAATCAGCAGAGCTACAAATGCTAAAAGATACACACTTTATGCAACGTGTGTATTATGGTGGGATCCATTGACACAGCCAACAATGGCGTTACAATTGGGGGCGGTAAGACAAATCATTTGAAAACAGCGAAAAAGTGAAGCGTATATTGTGTTTAATGTGTGTTTCTTTAATTTAATATAACAAACTATCTAAAAATCTCTTCAGGTACAAAATGTTTTTAAATTTTTAAACTCTATACATTGAAATCGAATGGTGAGAGATAGGAGCCAGCGCCAGGCCGTACACTATGAATAGAAGGCCTGTGATCCTCAAAATATTTCCCCAACCCCTCTCCCTTCTTTGCTCCTTTGGGAACTTTCTGAGACTTTGGTCCCCCCCATAATCCATACCGGTGAGAGAAATGTAGGATCCCGGAGATATTGCATCGAGTCATGAGCAATCGAGTTGTGGAGTTAAAATAATAAAAATTGTATTCTCTTACGAAAATCGGGGGATACTTGGGATCACGCATCAGCATGCGCCTGCAGAGATCTCCTTGTGTTCACTCTACAGTCCACAATTCCTTTCAGATTTCTGTCCAATTTGGTGAATATGTTAGTTAGGTTGAGATTTGACCAATGTTTTTGGCCATCCCCGGGGGTTGTGGCAAGAATTTGCATTTTGAAGTACGTTTTTATTCGCTAGATTGAGGGTAAGTCCGAGGATACACTGTCGGTTCGCGGGGGACCAACATTTGCCAGTTGCTATTGTTGAAATTTATCATTAAATTTATTTAAATAAATAATACATTTTACGTTCCAGAATGAAAACCTGTGGAATTTGGATGCATGTTTTGCATGATGTTTATTAATAGACACTGTGAAGTTTGATAAACATGCTTGAGTTAAGCATGGCAGAACAGTCAGATGTTTTCAATATTTTCCCTGGCATTAAAAGTAATTATAAAGTTGGGCATTTTAACAAGCTTCTTTCACATTTTTCTTTGGTTCATGAGCATGAGCCTGGATTTGTTGTCCCATGTGAGGTTAATGGATGTGAAAGACCATTCAAAAACATCAGATGTGTGTGAAAAGACATAAATAAAAAGCATGGATGGTTTGCTACTACCAGTATGCATTATAATGAAGCTGGTGGTGAATGTGCCGAGTACTTTATGGAACAGAGGAATAAAAACTCTGACAGTGATGAGGCAGTTGATGGTAATAAGGAGATGGTTGTCACAGACAAGCGAAGAACCTTAGCTAAAACAATTCTGCAGCTGCGTGAAAATGAAAAAAATTACTTACAAAACTACAAGTTGTTGCTTTTTTAAATTTGTCCTGTTCTATTATGGCTGCCAAAGATGAACATTCATTCCAAACCATAAAAAGAACATTGATCAGTGAGAGGGTTCCTAGAAATAGTATAGTTACAGTGATGGAAGCTTGCAAGAAAGAAAGTCTTGACTTTCATTCCATGATTGAAAATTTCACTGACCACAATAATTTCCAGCCTTACACTGAAGATAATTTGTCATTTGTAAACCTGTTGAGTGTCACCTGGGAATTGCTGATAATGAGAAACATGACACAATGTAGTATGTTTCTTTATTAAATACTCTGGAGTGTTTGCTTAAACATGATGATATTTTTAGCCAGGTTGTTTATCCTCGCCAGTCGGCTGATGATTGTCTTAGAAATGTCGTTGATGGTAAACATTTCAAAAACCATCCATTCTGGCAAGAAACTCCCCTTGCCCTTCAATTCATTCTCTATTTTGATGAGTTTACAGCTGTGAACCAGGCTGGAATACGAGCTCCTGCTTACAAATATGCTGCTTTGACATCCCAGCTTCATTGTATATTCTTAGCCATCTTGTTGAAGAGCCAAAATGTGAAAAAAACATGGGCGAAATATAGTGATGAGACCTTTGATTGAAGAACTATCTGTTTTTGAAAACATTGGTATTGACATTGTCAAACCAGGGGGAAACATTTAAATTTAGAGGTGCACCTCTTGTTATTGTAGATAATTTGGGAAGCCATGCTATTGGAGGGTTTCTTGAATCATTTTCTGCTCTCAAATCATGTAGATTCTGCAGGGTAACTCGGGATGATTTAAGAAAGTTGAGTGGTATTTCAAAATGTCCAGAGAGATTTATTGCATCCTATAATTACCAAGTTGAAATGGTCGAAACTGAACCGACTTTTTCAAGTACATATTGGGGTTGAAAAAGATCGCCCCTGAACGTTCTGCAGCAATTTCATGTGACAAATGTTCTACCACCTGATGTATTACATGACCTTTTTGAATCTGGCTTGGTGTCAGAAATTTTAGTTTTACTTACAGATCAGTATGTCTTGTCTGAATACTTCAGCCTTCAGTACCTTGCAAGCAGAGTGAAGGCCTGATCTTGTTATTTTGAGAGAGTCTGTACACATTAAGCAAAAAGCTGTGCGAGTTTGGTGCCTCTTAAGGTTATTTCCATTACTGGTGGGTGATGCAGTGCCAGAAAGCAACAACAAATGGAAAGTTCTGTTTGATTTGCTGGATATGGTAAAATTGATAATGTGTTTATCAGTGTCATATGCAAGCACTGAATTCTTAAATTATGTGATACAACAGTTCCATTCTCTTCATGAAAAATAATTTTCAAATATAACTCTCAAGCCAAAGGGACATTTTACTTTGCATTACTCAGAAATGACACGCAGATTTGGTCCACCGAGGAATGTGTGGACCATGAGATTTGAGGCCAAACATAGTTTTTTGTTTCTGTTGCAAAACGCACCAAAAACAGGAGGAATCTAGCCAAAACAATGGCAATGAGACACCAGTATAAACTCTGTTCACATTTGGAAAGCAATGGATTTTTTGGAATAGATGCCTTTGACCTGACTAATCCTGTCAGATTGCCTGTGAATTCACTCGGAGAAGAGCGAAACCTTGTCAGTGTATTTGTTGGGAAAGGCGATTTTGTCACTAAAGCATCAGGTTGTACAGTCAACTGCCTCACATACAACATAGAAACAATGGTTGTTAGTAGCTATGAATTCGACAGTCTTCAATTTTCTTCAGTGATCTGTTGCTTTGTTCTTTGGGGAAAACCTTGTTTGTATTGTTAAAGATACCAAATTGTTGATTATCGCAGGCATCTTCATGCTTACATTGTAGAGCCAATGAGAAGCTATGAACTCCAGAGCATTTCAGATCTTTGTGATCATTACCCATTGCCTTGTTGTGTGAACAAAGGTGAAAATATGATTATCCTACATCACTACATTCGTGGCGACTGAATGATGACAAATTTTAAATGGAACTCGGTAATCAGTGGTACATTTTAACCTGTTTTATGTAACTTGATGTGTATCTTCCAGTGACAAATTTCATTAAAAGATTTGATATATTTTATGTATAATTTTTTCTGCTGTTTTGTGACAAATTTCATCAAAATTTTCAAAGAGAGAGAACTTGTGTCATATTAATATGTATCATGCATATTTTCACCAAAATCACCACTATCATCACCATCTATCGAGCTCAGACAACTTATATTTGCTTTCACCTTTTAAAGGCTACTATTTGTTAGGGACAAAACCAAATTATTTATTTGGCTGATTTATACCAGTCCTGCTGATGTTAAATTCATGGAAATTTAATATATCTTTTTGTAGTTGTTCTTCAATGACAGCTTTTCTGCATGTGTATACATATAAATCATTTTTGATCAGTACCATACTTTTAAATTCCAGAGAGATGGCTTTATCCTTCCACATTACTTACAATGGAAAAAAATTATGGTGTCAGTGGATGATCTGGGATTGTTGCCCAGTAAGATTTCTGACAACCTAAATCTGGATGTAGATGCTAGCAACTTATCAGCTCAAATGTTCATGGAAGACTGGGTAGATGTTGAATGGTCTGACATTCCAAAACCACAAGCAAAGTTTTGCGTTTCTCTGATTTCTAATGCTGGGACCTCTGACGGAGAGATAGCTGTTGTGGTAAGTCGTTTGTAAGAATGCGCAACCCATTTAAATTTGAGTGATAATAATCATTTATGTAGCCATTAGAAATCATTCAGCGGAAACATTCTTCCGAAGAAAAGAAGTAAAATTGTTCAATATACATTATTGAACATAGCACAATTACTGTTATTTTTTATTACAAATTTAGGCCCGTTAAAAATTTATTTTTGGCCAGAATCCACCGAACCCTGAAGTGCCTTCAAGCAAGCAGAGTGCATCTTTACCCGGTCAAAGTACTGAACAAATTCAGTCCATATCATCATGGTAGGATATGTCCTAATGAATGTCCAACAGATTTTTTTAATCTGTTGGAGAAATAGTTTCATCTTTCACTTGAGACAATTAGGCCTTAGTTAGTATTTCATTGCAATTAGTCAACCCCAATATGTAAGTGTTTTGAACTACCTGATATTTGCTTTGATCAGCATCTTACCATTCAAGGCTTGACCAGTACCCTTTAAGCTGGAAAATTTGTCAATTCTGCCTAGATCTACTGATTTGCTCTTGTCGCACGGGAAGCCTATTGAGAAAGAAGGTCGCTACTGGATGCAGTCTACACTGAGGTTTCCAACTATACCTTGTAAGTGCTATGCAGTGAATACCATGTGTACCGTTTCTGATTACAAGCGTATAATTATATCTCTTCAGATGTCATCTGTTCTTGATAACCTGCTCAACCTCTATTTTCCAGATATTCCACTTCAAGCAGTATGACCAAGTAGTGGATGAAATATGTAAGCGCTACCCTCAGCTGTCAGATGCCCCAAATCTAACACCCCAAGGTGTTCGTGTAAGTACTATTCACATGTGCATTATGTTATGTTTGTTGTGAAATATATTGTCATCACAAATATATTCTTTTATCTATACATTTAACTTTATAAGCCCAGTAAAAATTCGTCCTATATTGCACAACAGAAATGACCATATCACCACTTGTAAGTGTATAAATATATTCTGCAAGAAATATGTTCATTAGATACAAAATAAATTAAATGGCATTTTTATGTTGCATAATATTAGTGAAGAAACAAGTGAAAATTTTGTGGGAAGTTATATTTTTTAAAATACACACAAGTACATATATCTACCAAGGAGGGGCTGTGGAAAATACTATTTTATACTTTGAAATATTTGTTTTGTTTGTATACGATGTAACATTACTCAACTAATTTGACACTAAAGAGAATACATTGTTAAGATGAACTCGTACAACTGATTTATTAACCAATATGTGTATGGCTTTCAGTTTATCAGATTAAACCTGAAAAATTCCAAAAGTGGTTTGAAAGAAATACTGTTTAAAATAATCATAGTTATACCAGGGCAGTTTTGTTATTCATTCTCAATAGAAATAATTCTGTCAATTCTAACTGCAGAAGCTGTGGAAGACGAGACTTCGTCAGAAATTCCAGAATAATAGAAAGGATTCATCATTGTCTGTTGTCCAATAAAGAAAGAAAAACACGAATCCTGAAACAGATGAAACCCCATCTCAGAACAGAGGCTATATGGATTAAAGCAATACTTGTGTGAAAAGGCAGTGGGGGGGATGAAACTTCCACCGAAAAACACAAGGAATAGATGAAAACTCGTCTGCATTGCAGAAAAAAGGGTGATCTTTGTAAAGTGGACTTTCTTATGGACAAAACTCTGCATGATCGTAGGAAACTGGTCATTGACAACACTCCTGTCAATGAAGTTATAGAGCATTATCCTTTCCTTGTGGCATCATCAGCACAGTTATCGAATGAATTTAAGCGGGTAGGAAATTATGCAAAACAGGACTGTCCAACTTTCTCTCTCAATGTAAGGACTCAGTAAATTCTCACCTGCAGGACAGAAACATATCGCAAGAAAATAATCCATTGCTAGCATTTCTTATGAAACAGTCCTCACACATGCCTGATGTTACATCTAGTATTGCCATTCTTGGTATCCCTTTTCTTCTGAAAGAAAGTTAAAGTATCATGATGGGTACTGAAGTTAGGGAACCTGCTGAGAGTGGTATATACATTCAATGTGGTTCAATTTCTCAGTTTTGTGATCAAGAATTCAAACTATATGTTGATGGCTTTGATATTTGTGCCACTGAAGATTTTCTGGAAGCATTCACTATGTATGTAGGGAGTTTTTATATCTTCAACTTTGCATTTCGAACAAAACTCAAGAAAACTTTCAACATTGTTGAAAGAGTTGTTTTGAAGCTCTGTGATGAGTCCAGAAAAATCACCAAAAGATGCACACAGATGTGTTCTTCAGTTGCTTGATCTCTTGAATATCAAAAACATAGCAGCGGGAAATCTGTCAAAACGTCCAAAGGTAAAGGAAGAGGAAAGTGTTCAAAGTTATAAGGTTATATTAGATCAGGTAAAAGTAACTTGTCATGTGTATTTGATCCAGGGTGAATTTTCAAAAACCAAGTGTAAAGTTCAGTTGTTTATTTTCAAATTGTTGCTGCATTTTGAATTTTATTTTGGCACATGTGTATTGATGTACACTTTTGTCAGTTTGGAATAAAAATGGTGCTGCTAAAATGCATTTTATATTTTTCAGGATGGTGGCAGGTTACTGGGACTTAGGTTAAATCATCAGATGGCTGCGGGGTTGACTGCTCAGTGATGGTTCTGCTGACCACAATTGATTGACGATGATCTCCTTGCCTAACAGTGGCATTGCAGAGGTGGTCCTGATCGGGTCAACATGACTTATATTCCATGTTCGTTGATTAGTCATAATTATAACTGCTCCTTGGACGAATAGGGTCACACTGACTATGTCATGACTACTCTGTAGTGGTTTGCAGGTAGTCAATGAGACTATTGTCAGGTAGTCAGCATTGGTCAGAATGACTACCTAACGAAAGTCATAACGACTATCATAGAGCAGTCAAATTTATTACCTGCCACTATCACCTGACTATTTTCCGACTACACAATAGTAAAAATGACTAATATTTAATAGTCATATTAGGTAGTCATCGCTTTTGGCGACTACTTGGAGAGTCTTTTTTGGCACCTCTTGACAACCTGATTTACTATTCAAAAGTCGTCGCCTTGACTAGTTCTTATTTTGAGTACTAGTCGTGTTCAAAGATATAGTTATTTCCTAGAACCTACCAGTGATTTTGGTTGATTGGAAGGTAATACTTCTGGCGGAGGGGATAAAGGGTTGTTCATCAAGAAAATTATCAAATTACAGAAATTAGTTGGTAATTACGTATTTAGAAAAATATAATAATTATGAAACCAGAGACTTTGAATGGTCAAAAGGTAATATTCACGAGGTCGACTTTCATCAAAACATGGTTAGCAATTCAGAGACCTTGATTGGTCAAGATTCTTTGTTTGTTTCAAATTAAGCACAAAGCTACACAATGAACTATCTGTGTTCTGCCCACCACGGGTATCGAAACCCAGTTTTTAGCGGTGGGAGTCCGCAGACATACAGTGTGCCACTAGAGGGGGACGATTGGTAAAAAGCATTGTTTGCGAGAGTATGTTTGGATGTTAAAAAATTTTGTTAGCTGAGTAATAGCATAAATGAAACAACCTTTATTTTGACAAAATGTAGCAGCAAATGCCCTTAAATATGATGCTAGAACCAGAATTTTCACTCAGAAAAAGCGTTTCAGAAACCCATAAGACCATTAATTACATGTTCACCCACGGTTCGGCTTGTTGGGAATGTGGCGCAAAGCTACACGAAGATTATCTGCACTAGCTGTCCCTAATTTAGCAGTGAAAGACTAGTGAGAAAGGCAGCTAGTCCTCATCGTCCACCACCAACTCTTGGGCTACTCTTTTACCAAGGAATAGTTGGATCACTGCACATCATAACGCCCCACAGTTGAAAGGACAAGAACATTTGGTGAGACAGGGATTCGAACCCATGATCTTCAGATGACGAATCGAGCAACCCAGCCACACGGCCATGGTTTATTCATGAAAAATTCAAAATTTACTAAAACCTTTAATTATGTTATTGTGTACTTATAATAAGCGTTTCAGGAATTAAAAATACTATTGGGGTGAGTGCGAAAATTTCATTGTTAACAGTATTGTTATTTCAATTTTTTTCATATATAAAATGTACTTTTGAAAAATATTGATAATACTTTAAAATAGTTCAAGATTTGGACACGTACGTTACTCAACGTTTTTTAAAGTTAATTGTCGATAAAATATACAAATAAAAACTGCCATTCACTAGTTTGTCAATTCTTTGTTAAACACTGTGAATACGTTAAGACTCAGCACACTTAAAAACAAAATCAGAATATTTTGTAAACAAATAACAGTTTATTATTTCTCTAACACCCCAGTGGCACAATGGTTAACAACTTACAACGCCCGAAACCGGGTTTCGATATTCGTTTTAGTCAAAGGACCGATAGCCCAATATGTAGCTTTGTGTTTAATTACAAACAAAGCTCGTCATGGCGAGGTGGGTTAAGGCGTTCGACTCGTAATCCGAAGGTCGCGGGTTCGAATCCCCGTTACGCCAAACAAGCTCACACTTTCAGTCGTGGGGACGTTATTATGTTACGGTCAATCCCACAATTCGTTGGTAAAAGGGTAGCCCAACAGTTGGCGGTGAGTGGTGATGACTAGCTGCCTTTCCTCTAGTCTTACACATGGTAAATTAGAGACAGCTAGCGCAGATAGCCCTCGTGTAGCTTCGCGCAAAATTCAAAAATAAACAAGCTTTGCGCAACATTAAAAAAAACACAAATCTGTGGAATGAATAAAAATAATAGCAACTAAATCGAATGTTATTTTTTTTATTTTTAACAACGTATAATTTCAGGCCTTTCTCAGATTTTTAACATCTTACAAATAATAAATCAATACATATATTTTGTCAGCGATTAATAGAAGTACGAAAGTTATTTCAAATTTTAAAACAAGTTAAACCGTAAACAATTATGTTGGATAACAATAATTTTTTTAATTTTATAATGTTAATTTTTTGCAATTGCTAAAAATATAATTAATCTATTTTTTAAACGAACAATTTTTAATTGCAAAGAGAGAATATGGACCGTAAGTTGATCACTCATTCAAGAAAAGAAACGCTACCATTTCTTTCGTTTCCAAATGGAAAAGGCCTCATCTGGGTTGATAAGAGCAGCACCACGACAAGGATAGAACCATGGGTGTTTCACAGAGTCTGATAAACATGGTCTCAGGCTTTCAGCGGGAGATAACATTGAATCCACCAAATCCATTGCAAAAATCCGTTCATGTCTTCTTGGAAGGAGGTGTAAGTTGTTGCTCCAGCGATATCGACGTCCAAGTTGAAACCTGATGATGACCACAGGACTGGGATGGTTAGGAAAAGGCATAAGACGGTTGAGAAGTCCGAATATCAGCACTCCAAGTGACCAGACATCAGCTTTATGCGGATCGTACTGAACACATTTTAAAATTTCGGGGCAAGTGTATGCGTAAGACCCACAGTAGGTGTCACTAAGATGAGTGACACCTACTAGTTCCCTGGCAAAACTAAAATCGCTGATTTTAATGTTAAAGTTCGTGGAAATCAAAACGTTTTCCATTTTCAGATCACGGTGGACAATTCCTAGCCGATGAAGGTATTCCACTGCTTCGCATAGTTGACAGCTCCATTTCCGGGCCACTTCCGGTGTGAGACGGAAGTATGTTTCATCGTCATTTATTGTAGAGAGTAAATCTCCTTGACCATAGTGTTCCAACACCAAGAACGCCTATAAGGCAGTGAACAAATAAACTAAGAAGCAACATGCGAAATACACCGACTTGCTTCTCCACCTCTAAACTTATGTTTGTAAACATGAATAATAATTTCATCTCTTAAATCATAAACCAACTAGATAAAGAATCAGCACCTTAACAATACCTTTTAGCACCGAGCTTTAGTTACACAGAGTGCTATAAAACGTTTTCTTCCTAAGCCTAAATTTTGCTTTCAGACTTTAAGATTCAGAACATCTTTGGTGACGAATGACGCAACAACTGACATAACTTACAAGATATAAAACGTTTTACAAGTTATCCCATCAAATACAGAAAAACTCATGAAAGCTATTCATTATAGTCTACATTCGATTTATTAACATTTACGGTCAATGAACTAGCGATTGCAGAAAAAGGCAGATCTCGAGCTGGCGCACTGAACAAAGATATGGCTTGGTTTGATTTTGAATTTCGCGCAAAGCTACTCGAGGGCTATCTGCGCTAGCCGTCCCTAATTTAGCAGTGTAAGACTAGAGAGAAGGCAACTATTCATCACCGCCCACCGCCAACTCTTAGGCTACTCTTTTCCTAACGAATAATGGGATTGATCGTCACTTTATAACGTCCCCACGGCTGAAAGGGCGAGCATGTTAAGTGCGACGGGGATTAAAACCCGCGACCCTCGAATTACGAGTCAAGTGTCTTAACCACCTGGTCATGCCAGGTCCCCGCGTTGTTAATGAAACTGTTAACTTTAACCAAACAGTGGAGACGTTTTATATTCTATCCACATGTAGGGTAGTTTCTTAACAAGAATTTGATGGAGCTAAACAAGTAATATATGGGTGGAAGGTTTGAAACCTGTCACCAAAACTTGTTCTCTTTTTCCTAAGAGGTGGTGGTGGTGGTGGGTGGCGCTAGTTGCTTTGCCTCTAGTCTGTCGCTTAAAAACTGAGAGCAGTTAGCGCAGATAGTCATTGAATAGCTTCGTGTAAACTTGCAGAAAAAAACAAATAACGAACAAAATCTCCTCAACGTTTGTAGACAGTGCTCGTTTATGTGATAACCGATAAGGTGTAGAACACTAATATTTTGCGTAGGGAAAAGTTTCCATGTTAGTTAATAAGGATCTGGACAAGATGTAATCTCCAACTTTCGATTTTTATGTTTGAACAACTGAAGGCTCGAATAGATTGTAACCTCCAAACTTTGTGTTGGTTATTCAAGATTTGAATGAGTTTTAATCTCAAAAGTCCATGTTTGTTGCTCGTGTTTTAGGCTACTTTTAAGTTCCTTGTTTGTCGATGAATTTTGATCTCCAAACTTCACAAAAAATTCTGCGCATCATTGTTAATATATGGAAGTATCAACTTTTAGAAACCAATAAATAAAACTAATATTGATATTATTGTGTAACCAACTGCATCTATGAAGGTTTAACATACAATGCAACTTAATTATACCTCAATAGTGTGTGATATGAAGATAAATACAGTACAGCACATAAATCCTCGCTTTGTAGCTTATGGGACCAGTTTAAACTTAATAAAGCCTCATAACTGTTTTTATAGCTTATCCTGGTAGAATAAACTGTGTAAGTCCTGATGAACCTTATATCATACCAGGATAACGCCAGTAAAGTACATTGACCTTTGTAGTTTATCGTACCAGAATAAACCCAATAAAGCATAATGAGCTGTGTATTATAGTTTATAACACCATGATAACATCAGTAAACACTTCTTTATGGGTATTTGGGTATGTTGGGCATTTTGATACCCAGGAGAGTCAGGTGTAAAAGACCACTTCCTCCATCCCTAACTTCAATTCTTAGCTACTACTGTGTTGCAGTTCTGGTACTTAAGGGTCAGAGTAACCCACACGTACTCCGGTCCATTTCAGAGCAACGTCCATATATTGTCTAGAATTCTTGTTTTTACTTTATTTATTTTTTAAATCTAAACGTCTAGTGCTTGGTGTAATAATTAAAGATCTACATCCTCACAATGAATGTTTAATTGATAGTTTTGTTTGTTTTTGAATTTCGCGCAAAGCTACACGAGGGCTATCTGCGCTAGCCGTCCTTAATTAATTTAGCAGTCAGTAAACACTGCGAGTGGTGTTTGTTTGTTTTTGAATTTCGCGCAAAGCTACACGAGGGCTAACTGCTCTAGCTGATCCTAAGTTAACAGTGTAAGGCTATAGAGAAGGCAACTAGTCATTACCGCCAATTCTTGGGCTACTCTTTTACCAACGAATAGTGGGATTGACCGTAGAATTATAACGCCCTCACGGCTGAAAGAGGGCAAGCAAGTTTGGTGTGACTGGAATTCAGACCCACGACCCTCAGATTGTGAATCGAGCGCCCTAACCATCTGGCCATGCCATGCCAATATTCTTATGACATAAAATCATAAATCATAAGTATGATAACTGTAGATTCATTCAAAAATAAAACGGAACTAAACTTTTTTATAGGATTGTTAAATAATAAAAAAAATTAAAAAGAGCAAAATCACAGTTGGCTATTAACTGTGCACACCGCAGAATCGACCCCTAAATTTTAACGTTCTGAGCCCGTCAACCACTATTTTATTTTTGCAACAAAGTGTTTTTATTGTTTAGAATTAAGCACAAAGCTACACAATGAGTTATTTGTACTCAGCCCACTACAAGTATCGAAACCCGGTTTTTAGTAAGTTCGCAGACAGACCAGCGTGCCACAGGGAGGGACTGCAACAAAGACAAAACAGAAAGCAAGTTAAATACGATTACTCATAATTAAAAATATTTGTGTAGAAAAGAACAGCAAAGAGTATAAGTTTGGGAAGCACAGATAAACACGAAGTTACATCGTACTAAGATACACAGACACGAACACGTGCTTAACGTGTGTTGGAAGAGAAAGTAATTAAAGCAATAAAGGTTAATGGAATAATTATGTTTCCCCGATATCTCTAGTTGCCTGTTGTAGATTAGACAGAAAAACTCAAAATGACATAATTATAAAACTGTGGAAGTTTAGGTCTGATTCTGTACTCTAATTTAAAAATAATAATATGTGTGTTCAGAAGTGCTCAATTTAGTTACAGTTTGGTTAAAACGGAAATTTTCGTTCAGAGATAATTAGTTTTTACAATCCTTTCATTAATAAGAAGGGTAATAATGGCCATAAAAATTCAGGATTTGAAAGATACTGTTGTAAAGTGGTCACTGCAGTGTACATGGGCTCGTGAAAAACTGTGTAAAACTAGTCACATGAAACTAATCAATTTCTCTAAGTTTGTTTTTTGAAATTCGCGCAGAGCTACGCGAGGGTTATCTACTCTATCCGTCCCTAATTTAGCAGTGTAAGGCTAAAGGGAAGGCAGCTAGTCATCATCAACCACCGCCAACTCTTGGGCTTCTCTTTAACCAACGAATAGTGAGATTGACCATCATTTTATAACGCCTTTCCAGCTAAAATGGCATGTTTTATGTGACGGGGATTCGACCATGCGACCCTCGGATTACGAGTCGAGTGCGTTAACCACCTGGCAATGTCGGGCCCGTTCCATCTCGAACCTTTTGACCCGCTGACCGAAGCGTTAACCCCATAGACTGTATTCGGTCCACTATGTTTTAGAAATAGTGTCAAAACTTGGAATGAAAAAAGTACAGCTACGTAGTTTATTCTGTGATGTTCCACTTATTTACCCCATCCACTACCTCAGCGATAAAGCTGTAGACTTATAATACTAAAAATTGGGCTTCGATACCCGTGAAAAGCATAATAAGATAACCTGTTGAATAACTATATGTTTAAACACAAATCAACATTATCTGTCCTAATTTGTGCTAAAAATAAGCCAGTAAGGCGTGAATAGCAAACGCATAATATCTGTACTAATATATACGTCTGTAAAATAACTACATCTATATCTATAAAAAGCGGGACAGACGAGGCCTAGTGTTTAGTTCTTTGAACTCGTAGTCCAGAAGGTTGAAGGTTCGAGTTTTACCCTAACCGCATCATTGTGTTCCTGAGTAACATATTTATTCCAATTGGTTCGGTGTTCTCAGCTGTATACCAGCACGTAGTCGGGGATTAACATGGTATGCTATCCAGAGGGTTTATGACACCAATGTTATTCGCTTGTGCCAGAGATTACCGGAATTATGCACGGAACGGATTTACGTAAGTAGCAATATCATTTTAGGTATGAAGTATAACAAATGTATTTATCATTGCGAACTTTAACTAATCAGTTGCAGCCCTAGTGGTAGAGAAACGGGCCGGCACGGCCAGGTGGTTAAGGCACTCCACTCGTAATCCGATGACAGTAGGTTCGAATCCCCATTGCACCAAACATGCTCATCCTTTCAGGCGTGGGGGCGTTATAATGTTACAATCAATTCCACTATTCGTTGGTAAAAGAGTAGCCCAAGAGTTGCCGGTTGGTGGTGATGACTAGCTACCTTCCCTCTAGACTTACAGTGCTAAATTAGGGACGGCTAGCGCAGATAGCCCTCATGTAGCTTTGCGCGAAATTCAAAACAAACAAACCTAGGAAACGTTCATACAAATGAGATTAGAAAAAGAAAAAAACAAATTTCTATCGACGTTCATTCCACACAACATCTCGTTAAAGATTTTTACTTAATAGAAAAAAAAAGAAAGACAAATGTATCACTAACAAACGAGAAAACTCATAAATGCATAGTGCACATGTCACATCATTATATTACTAACAAGAAACGTGGAATTCCTTGAGGGATTTTGCAGTCTGCTGGTCACAAGTAAAGGAGCGAAGGTTTCGTTGTGAAATCGACCGGAATGATGGTTTCAGGACAAGTTCAAAGCAAACTCTTCTATACAATGGTAGTTGATTTTCTCTAACATTTAGGGCCTGGTTGTGTTTTAGAAATATATTAAACATAGCTATTTTTATTTTTTGTCACATTCATTATGGGTAAGTAGTATTCTACGATGTAACTCTAATATATAGCTTTCTGAAGTCTTAAAAAAAAACTACGCCATGAAAATGTCTGAAGACAAACACATAATTTTATAAATTTCAAGAAACGCTTATCAACTGAAAGAAAAATGAAGAGCGTTCCACAAAAAAGTTTCTGTATTTTTTTTTAGATAAAAGCCGATGAAACATCTTCAGAATTTATTAAGTAAACTCTTAGTGTCGAGGGAAGTAGCTTCTAATAAAGAGGAATGTTTGTGATAACATCCATGTTAATTAAGAAGTTAGCCCAGAAGAAACTTTGATAACATACGCATTGGTTAAGAGAATAGCCCAGAAGAAGCTTTGGCAACATAAGCATTGGTTAAGAGGATAGCCCAGAAGAAGCTTTGGTAACATAGACATTGGTTAAGAGGATAGTCCAAAAGAAGCTTTGGTAACATAGACATTGGTTAAGAGGATAGTACAGAAGAAGCTTTGATAACATAAGCATTAGTTAAGAGGATAGTTCAGAAGCTTTGGTAACGTCCGTGTTAGTTATGAGGACAGTCTTGTCTATCGGTGTCATATAGCGTAAATTTCTAATTTTTCAACTTATTTCTAACATAGCCAATGACAAAAATCCGACAAGCAGGAGTAAAACTGAAATAGTTCATCTTCCTGTTTTAAACTACTAGGATGCAGGAACATGGATCAATGACAATATTTATCTTCATGGGAGACCCAGCATGGTCAGGTTGCTTAAGGCGTTCGATTCGTAATCTGGGTGTCGCGGGTTCGAATCCCAGTCGCACCAAACATGCTCGCCCTTTCAGCCGTGGACGTTATAATGTGACGGTCAATCCCACTACTCGTTGGTAAAAGAGTAGCCCGAGAGTTGGTGGTGGGTGTAGGTGGTGATGATTAGCTGCCTTCCCTATAGTCTTACACTGCTAAATTAGGGACGGCTAGCGCAGATAGCCCTCGTGTAGGTTTGCGCGAAATTCCAAAACAAAGTCTTCATGGTTCTTGCACATATTCTGAAAGTAGGCTTAGAGGCTAATCACAAGAAAATTAGGGTTAAACTTAAGTGATTTTATAAGTAAAATTGAATGAAAAGTTAATCTACGAAGCTTTGTATATTATACATACTGACCTTTTCATTTATGATGAAATGTACAATCATTCTAACAATATGTGGATGTCGGACCTTTTTGAGCACGGACAACTCTCTTGGAAAAAATTTCTCAGCATACTCTTGGTGAACGTACTTCAGATCAATTATTTTTATAGCAACTTTATTGTTCCCACTCTGAGGTTGTTCGTAAGCTTCTATTACCTGTAAATACACAGTGGGTATCGGATTCCATACATCCTTGTGAGAAATAACAGTAAAATGACATGTATAATTCAGCAATAAACACAAACATCCTATAGTAACTGGAGTACCAATTTCACGGACGGAAGACATGTAAATTTATGATTAATGAAAGGTTAGCTTAGGACATGAAAAGTTACTTCCCTTATTTATGTGTAATTGCAAAAAAACACAAAAAACGTCCATAAAAGCTGCAAGACACAAAAAGTGAAAGTACAAATTTGTATGTATCTCCTTATGAACCCAACAAACCCTTATGCCAAGTTTGGTGAAGATACATTGACAGGGAGTAAGTAAAGGTAAAATATGCCCATTAAAACTGTCAAACACAAACCTGACATTCTCTATGTATCTCCCTTTGTATCCAACAAATCTTATAATTTGTATATATCTCTCCTTGGATAAAACAAACTTTATAATTTATATGTATCTCCCCTTGTATCCAGCAAATCTTATAATTTGTATATATTTCCCCTTGGATAAAACAAACTTTATAATTTATATGTATCTCCCTTGTATCCAACAAATCTCTTAATTTGTATGTATCTCCCCTTAGCCCATTGAACCTTCACACCAAATTTGATGAAGATCCAACCACAAAAGTGAGGTAGTGGTAATGAACGAGAAAATGCTAAAAAAATTACAAAACGCAAAATGCATGACTGAAAATTCGTATGTATCTCTCCATGGTCCCAATAAACCTCCACATCAAATTTGAGAAAAATTCATCATGAGTGAGCGAAGCCGTGGTAACAATGCAAAAGTGCCCATAAAAACCGCAAAATGCAAAACTGAAAATTTGTATGTAACCCTGCATAGATCTAATGTACTTTCATACGAATTCTGGCGAAGATCCATCCACACCTTATGAAGAAGTTAAATGGAAATACAACATACTTGAACCTTTTTAACTTATATTTATCTTTAGCAAAGCCATATAACAAACCTTCAATCTGACACGCAGGACCCACGCTAGGAGTCATGCTAAGGTGAACCTTGCACCTGCAAATTCCACTCTAATTTATTTAAGTTTATTCTTCTAGCGGTTTAAAAATCCTCAATGGAGAGGTAATGGAGTCGGGCCTGTTTCAACCTGATATTCTGGTTTGTGTGCTTGTTTGACTGTGTGTTTTTGAACTTTCACACAAAGCTACACGATGACTATCTGCGCTAGCCTTCCCTGATTTAGCAATGTAAGACTAGAGGGGAAGGCAGCTATTCATCACTACCCACCGCCAACTCTTGAGCTACTCTTTCACCAAAGAATAGCGAGATTGACCGAATGTTATAACGCTCCCACGGCTGAAAGGATGAGCATGTTTGGTGTGATGGGGATTCGAACCCGCGACCCTCAAATTACGAGTCAAACGCCTTAAGGACCTGGCCATGTTGTTTGTTTGAAGTTGATCACAAAGCTACACAATAAGCTATCTGTGCTCTGCCAACCACGAGTATCAAAACCTCGTTTCTAGCGGTATAAGTCGGCAGATATACCACTTGGAGGCACTAAAATGATAAATTTTGTTTCTTCTTGATAAATAATATATTCCTTTTTTCAGCCTATCACTACTTAGACTGCACTTGCAAGCAATAGATATTCAACTATTATTATTTCGCAGTGAATGAAACACACACAAAAAGGCAAAACTCGAAGTTGGGAGTTTAAACAACTCCATTCTTAATTACATTTCAAAGCAAAATGTCAAAATAGTTATATTTTTTTCAATGTCCTACTTTGAAAAGTAGTTACTTTATAATTCTAGACATGTTTATTTATATCCAAAAAAAGATCTCAGTAAATGTCCTTCACTAAATCAACTTTAATTGTAGACACAGTATAATTTGTTTGTTTCAGAGGCAACGGAGGCAAATATTTTGGATAAAGTTAAACATTCTCTGCACACTTATGTTTTCGGCGCCAACACCTGATATTTTGTGCACAAACCTTTATTGGGTGATGAATCTTACGTGATAGGATTTTTTAACAAAAGTGTCAACTAGGTTTTATCCTGACGCACGAGGACATCTGCGACAATATTGATCTTCGTGGTGCTTTCACGTACTCTGAATGTAGACTTATTGGATAGACCACAAGAGGATTAGGGTTAAATCAGCAGAAGATGATGAACCTAGCGACCATATGATTCTTTTTCCAATCCCAGGAAGCAGAATACAGTCTCATATCAAAATCATAAAGATGTAGAAAAGGTTGAAATATAAAAAGATTTAATAATGACATGACCACTGTAACAAGAAAGGATAGTTTATTTCCAAGTAATTGAAAAGCCTTACATAAATTAATGTCATTTGTCCATTACTGTTAAAATTGCCATTATTCCAAGTTTATTTTGTTTAATTCTTAACTCTGAAATCTATGAAGTGAAATATATTTTAATTTATCTCCCTTTCCTTCAGATTAATTTGAACTTTGCTTTATAAATTATTTATACCATGAATGTAATTTACACAGGGATTGATTATCTTCTTCCCTACTTGAATAGCAACAGCACTAGGTCATAAAGTAACTTCTGACAGAATACAAAACTACTATTTTACTTTCTGTACACCTTTGACCCTACACTTATGCCCCTGAACTTCCTAAAATTTCACTAAATGAATCGTGGGTTAAGGCGTTCGACTCGTAACCTGAGGGTCACGGGTTCAAATCCCCATCGCACCAAACATGCTCGCCCTTTCATCCATGGGGATGTTAACTGTTCGTTGGTAAAAGAGTTGGCGGTGGGTGGTGATGACTAGCTATCTTCTAGTCTTACACTGCTAAATTAGGGATAGCTAGCGCAGATAGTCTTCGTATAGCTTTGGTCAAAATTAAAAAACAACAACAAGAACTATATGAATCTCATCCATATGTAAACACATCCGTAAGTTGGCTGTTTTAATTATACATCGGAAATTTTAATATGCACTGACTAAAAGCATTTCACTACCATGAATTTCCCTTGAGTTCAATCACTGCGTTTATCTTAAACAATTTGCTGCCATTGAATAGGTTTGTCATGCTTCTCAATAACGGGTAACATACATCATTTTAAAATTTAAAAAAAAAACATCGTTTTTGTTAATACCAGTGTCTGCGTCACATTGGAAAGCAGAAACCCCAGATGATATTTCCTGCCAAGTGTTCGACTGAAAATGTCAGGCTCTGGACAAAATTCGATAGCTTATTTAACTCATTGAGATTGCCGATAGATAGCCTGACTGGAATCTACAGCTTCTGGCTGGTGATTCTATTTTAGTTCGTCACATTTTACAATTTTTAAATATTTTATTATTCTTGTTGGGTGAGGTACATTTCCTCGTTCAGCGGCGGTAACTAGCAAGAAAATTATTATATGTTGATTATGGTGTCATCTAGTGTACGATTATGTAACAAGATATTGAAAGTTTGAGAAAATTAGGGTATCCAATTATATAATTTTTGTAGTTAAAGTTGATAACAGAAAAACATTCCTAAATGCTAAAATAATATTTCTCAATTTATTTATAAGCTCCAAATGATGAATAGAGAAATACCTTACATAATCAGCAGTATATATATATATGTGTGTGTGTGTAAAAAATCAGTATTTAGTTAAGCAATGGGCCCGACATGGCCAGGTTGGTTAAGGCGGTCGACTCGTAATCCGAGGGTCGCGAGTTCAAATCTCCATCGCACCAAACATGCTCGCCCTTTCAGCCGGGGGGGGGCGTTATAATGTTACGATCAATCCCACTATTCGTTGTTAAAAGTGTAGCCCAAGAATTGGAAGTGAGTGGCGATGACTAGCTGCCTTCCCTCTAGCCTTACACTACTAGACGACTTGTGCAGATAGCCCTCGTGTAGCATTGCGCGAAATTAAAACAAAAAACAAAACAAATAGTTACGCAATCAAGCAGAAATTGATATCAATAGGTTTGTTTTGTAGTTACACACAAAGGATATCTGTATTCTGTCCACCACGTGTATCAAAACCCGGTTTATAGGTGTATAACTTCGATGCCATACCATTGGCAGGTGGCGTAAAAAAGAAGTGTGTTATAAACAATAAATCCAAACTTAAGGTAAAAAATACTTTAATTAATTGCATAAATTAAAAGGGCCTCTAGAATACAGGTTATAATATAGAATATAAAACGTGGCTCGGGGTTTGGAAGTGACTGCGGAAGTAGAACTCACAATGCGATTCACCCAGAAAAGTAGAAACTTACTTTCATTTTTCTTTCTTTTATTACTTCAAAAAGTAGTTACCTTTCCATAAGTGTCTGCGGACAACGAAATGTGATATACATGCAGGAACTTGTGGACTTGAGCATTCACACCTTGTTCTTCTAATTTATGTTTTTGATCATTTTGTTTTCTTAAACGAACAGAGGTTAAGACTGGCAGATGGTGTATTGCCATCACAATGTAGATTTTACGTCTGCAGTCACCTACAAAACCCAGGGCATATTTTACAACTAGCATTAAAGCCTGTATCCTAGGGCACTGAAAAATCCAGGGTTAGTATTCGGAAGATAAGGTTTTGAAAGGATGGCGCCAAAGGCATCAACGCAAGCGTGAACATTTACTGTGTGGGCATCAGGGGAGACGCTCCTGGAAGCTCATCTGGAATAAACAAATGTGCCTCCCCCACAAAAAAAAGACCCCAAAACCCTCAGGTATACGTTCCATGTTCAACTTTCAAGAGTAGGGTTCTAAGATTACCTCCTCCTATTTCTGAATGAAAACCTTTTTTCTTTTCTTTTTTACTTTCGTTTTAGGGTCATGACACCCTTTGCCTCTGGATCTCCCAATGCTCTGGGGATCCTTTTAATTCATGCACCGTCTTCAAATTCTTTTCTGTTGTTGTTTGTGCCTGCTCTGTTCATTTATATATATATATATATGTCCAATTTTTGCGACTCTGATTAACCGCAAACCATCAATTTTAAAATTAAGATATACAAGCATCTCTGCAGCTCCCCAGTAGTGCAGTGGTATGTCTTCAGACTTGTACTGCCAGAAACCGCGTTTCGATACCCGTGGTAGGCGGAGTATATATAAACTTTAGAGTAGCTTTGTGCTTAACGACAATAGAACATCAACAACTTACGTTTTTTAACTTGTTATTAAGTTATATACCTATTTCTCAGCCAAATAGATCTATCAGTATTCTATGCCTAGTTCCTTAGGAAAAGTTATTTTCAATAATTTCTAATTAAAATCAAGATCAGGTCTAGTCCTTCTTTTCTTGCGGGAGAGGGGAAGGTGGAGCTTTTTTTGGGACCACCACACAGTGATACGGATTTACAAGAAAGGTAAAAAAAACAAATTTTCTCTAGAGAGGGTGAACTTTTGTGAGCTAAAGTGAAATATGAGAGTGCACGACCCACCCTGAGGATCGCGGGTTCGAATCCCCGTCACACCAAACATGCTCGCCCTTTCAGCCATTGGGGTGTTATAATGTTGCAATCAGTCCAACTATTCGTTGGTGAAAGAGTAACCCAAAAACTGGCAGTGGGTGGCAATGACTAGCTGCCTTCCCTCTAGTATTTCACTGCTAAATTACAGACGGCCAGCGCAGATAGCCCTCGTGTAACTTTGCGCAAAATAAAAAAACAAAACAAATGAAACCAAAATATTAGAAGTATGTTTTAATATTGTGTTTTTTGTTGTTTTCTTCTAAATTTTGTGCACTGGAGGGATTTATACGCTTTAACAATAAGATTATGGAGAAACTGAATTGCATTTACTCTCCTGATATAAATAAATATCTATCATTATTACTTCGAGCGTAAAGGTCATTCTAACACCACTCTTACTTTGCTGTCAGTACGCTTTAATACAATATAAATAGAACTCGATTTTGCTAGTTTATCCTGTTAGAAGAATATTTTTAAGCTACGTTAAAATATTGACTTTTGAGACAGTTGATTCGCTTTTGAAAGCAATGTAATATACCTTTCTTTTGAGTTTTTGTCATGAATAAATCAAACATATTCATCCAAAAGCTGAAAATGAGTTGTTTTTGTTAAAGTTTGCTTGAGATGTCCCACTATCACTGGGTAGTTAGAGCGCTTGACTTGCGAGTGAGGGTTGTGGGTTCGAATTCCCGTCCAGCCAAAGATATTCGCCTTTTTTGCCGTGGGAGCGTTATAATGTTCTGGTCAATCCCACTATTCGTTGCTAAAAAAGTAGCCCAAGAGTTGGCGGTGAATGGTGATGAGTAGCTACCTTCCCTCTTGGTCTTACACTGCTAAATCAGGGACGGCTAGTGCAAATAGCCCTCGTGTAGGTTTGTGCGAAATGCAAACAAGGTACTTAAACTGTTTAAGTGATAAGCCTCGTCCCTTTATCATGCAAATGAACTGCTAAATCTTAACGATTTTTACGGTAAAGAATTTTGTTGTTTTTTTCCATTTATAAAAATATTATTTCTTCTACATCCTTAGGCGTAGCTATTCTAAACCCATTTTTGTTTATTGTCTGACGTTTCGTTAACTACCGTCACTGCAAATTAAACGGTTTTTGAATTAAAATTTCATGAGAATTTCACAAGAGTTTGCATCTGTACCATTTCGTCGTGGACTTATAGATTATGTAGTACGCATTGTAGCAAACCTTAAGAGCCGTAAACTAGTTTAAACCAGATAAAGCATTTTACTTTATATTAGAAGCACTTTCCTACAATACACTATTTTAAAAGTAATGTTTTATCAAATAAAACCGATAACACTATTTCAGCAATGAAGCCTACCTTCGCAAATTGGCCAGACCCTAATGTTTTACCTAGTCGATATCCTTTATCTGCCATTATACTGTAATCGGATCGACGAAAAATATGCCTCCAACGACTTCGAGTAACTGTCTTATTGTTTTTAAATTTTGATCGAATTTCATGTGTTTTAAATATATTTAGACTTGAATCGGACTCGAAGGCTAAGGGCTTATAAAGGCGGTTGTTAAATGTATGTGGTTGGTCACTGCTTTCTTGTGCTGTGACGTATTTCCTGGAAATCCAGAAACCCATAGTTTAAAATAAAATACAGGCTCCTATCAAATACCTATTCCTGTTGCCTCTCCATTCGTTGCTAAGTAATATATACATATTGCAACAATGACATAAAACATATTGTTGTGGCCCACTCTCACTTAAAATTACGTATGAAACAAAGTAATAATTAAAAACAAACCGTAAAAAAGACTTCATAACCAAAATAAAAAATAATTTATTTTTCACGACCAAAGGAAATTACTTGAACAAGTAGGACTACGTTACAGTAAATTCATTTTTGGTGGAGCGTTATCTGAGGCTAGCGTAAGGTTTGGTTTTTGAGATTCGCGCAAAGCTACATAGGGTTATTTGCGCTAGCCATACATAATGTATCAGTATAAGAAGGCAGCTAGTCATCTTCACACACCGCCAACTCTTAGGCTACTCTAGAAGAGTAGGATTTACCTCACTTTATAACACCCCGATGGCTAATAGGGTGAACATATTTGGTGTAACGAGGATTCCAGCCCACAACCCACAAATTACAAGACGAGCGCCCGAACCACCTGACTATGCCGGGCCCACCCTCATCAGACTTAATATAAAAATAAACGGTACAAGCATAATAGTAATGATAAAAATCACATTCGACTCCAATCGAACCCAAATGTTTAAGTTATAAACCGTCAAACTTACCACTGAGCCATTAGTTATCTGTATAAAAGGGGAAGTCTATATTTTGTCTGCCACATATCAGTGATCAAGAAATATTTTCCACAATACTATAAGTTCTAATATTAAACAAAAGGCCTTCAATTCACATGTGGGAGACAAAAAAATAATAACTTCAAACAGTATTATCAAACGCCTCTTATCTGAAATTCGTAAGGTAGTAATTACTAATTAAAGTCAATGACAAAATACCCGCATTCTCAAGTGTGATTTTTATTATTATTATTACTAGTGTACAGTCTGTTAAGAACAAAGGGTGTTTTAAAATCTCTGTAAAGATTTTTATAAATTAACTAACAACAATTTTATTTACATTAAAAATAAAATTTCTGTTTCATAAACGGCCTGGCATGGCCGAGCGCGTTAAGGCGTGCACTCGTAATCCGAGGGTCGCGGGTTCGCGCCCGCGTCGCGCTAAACATGCTCACCCTCCCAGCCGTGGGGGTGTATAATATGACGGTCAATCCCACTATTCGTTGGTAAAAGAGCAGCCCATAAGTTGGCGGTGGGTGGTGATGACTAGCTGCTTCCCTCTAGTCTTACACTGCTAAATTAGGGACGGCTAGCACAGATAGCCCTCGAGTAGCTTTGTGCGAAATTCCAAAACAAACAAACAAACAAATCTGTTTCATAATATTTCTTTCTACACAACACTGACAATATTTACATGTTATGTCTAATGTTAGTCAGGCCTGCCATGGCCGAGCGCGTTAAGGCGTGCTCTCGTAATCCGAGGGTCGCGGGTTCGCGCTAAACATGCTCGCCCTCCCAGCCGTAGGGGTGTATAATGTGACGCTCAATCCCACTTTTCGTTGGTAAAAGAGTAGCCCAAGAGTTGGCGGTGGGTGGTGATGACTAGCTGCCTTCCCTCTAGTCTTACACTGCTAAATTAGGGTCGAGTAGCTTTGTGCGAAATTCCAAAACAAACAAACAAGTCTAATGTTAGTCATAAAAAATTTTCAGCAATTTAGTTATTGCTGCATTATACAATATTCTTAAGCATTTTTACATATCAATTTTTGTATTCATATTCTAGCCTTTTACACACTGTAACTGAGTATGCAAATATCAAAGAAATATATAATTTCTTTAGTTGCGTAATTTAAATACTGTTTTCACTTATACATATAACTAAACATTAACCGAATAACGTTAGTACTTGTAGGTTTATCTGTAGTATAAGTTAAGTATTAGGCCTAATACATAAACGTAACGTGAGGCTTAGCTGAAACATTACTTCGCTGAAATCTTTCGTAACTTTATCTCGCTTTTCTCTACAACTTTATGTCAAAATATTTAAATGTTTATTAAACAACTGCAAAAATATAAATAAAATGTTATTAAACTTGTCATAGTGCAATAGGAAAGCCTAAGGTATTATTTTTCTATAGTTAAGCCTAAAATACAAACGAAATTTTCAATAACTTACCATATGCCAAAGTGCACAAAACTTTTCATGAAAGAAAAAACACCAATTCTGAATCCAAATCATTTCTAAATTAGACTATTTTTCTTGTTGTATCATCGAAGTTATCATAAAATAAAGGCCCGGTCTAGCCAGGTGATTGAGGCACTCGACTCGTAATCAGAGGATCGCGGGGTTTAAATCCCCGTGTTACGTATTTTTTATGTTTTAAGTTCTTCGTAGATTAAACGCAACAGAAAAACGCAGATAACAGCTTGTATAATTTATTACACTAAACTATTAACAAATATAACAGATATAACATGAATTATATAATAATAGTGACAGATATTAAGTTACAACATTCGAAATTAATTACAGAACAAAATAATATTAGTTTCAGACTTCAAAATAAATCACAATACAAAACGGTACTGGCCTGTATCTAATGTAATGATCTAAAATTAAAGTCTCAAATTCCAGTCTAGGGTGTGAATTTGGTCCCACGAAGAAATTCCGAAACAGTTCACAGTTCAATGAAATCGCCGTCTCTCAGCACAAGCAGTAATTCAGATGTATCGTAGAGATTGACGAAATAAAATCACAACTTCCGTAGATATAACTTCAATCACAAATCCAAGTTGAATATTCACAGCAAACACTTAATCTTTCTCAAATAACTAAAACTGATGCCTAAATCTCACTCTTATTCTTCGAATAAAAACTGATGACTGAATCTATCTCTCGTCACCGTCTTTTATACCGATAGGCCTATTTCTCAAACAATCTCGCAATTTCCATACAACTCTAGAGCAATCCGCGCGTGTCGTTCTTGCACGAGACTACACGTCGAGACACGAAGTCACCAGCACTCATTAACAAACATATGATTGGTCTACTTAATTCAAGAAAGTTCTAAATATTACCCTAAATGAATAACAAAATATTAGTTTAAACTTCTAAACAATAATATCAATATGGAAAAACGAATAATAAAAATGAAAATTCAAACACAACACGACATGTTGTCGTTTACAAAAAATTTACACATATACATAACACCCCGTCACATCAAACATGCGTTATAATGTTACGATCAATCCCACTAATCGTTGGTAAAAAAGTAGTCCGCTATGCAGTGGGTTGGTAGCACAAAAAATGCTCGCCCTTTCAGCCATGGAGGCGTTATAAAGTCACGGTCAATACCACTATTCGTTGAAGAGTTGGCGGTAGGTGATGATGACCAGCTGTGATACACTGCTAAATTATGGACGGCTAGCGCAGATAGAATTCGTGTTGCTTTGCGCGAAATTAAAACAAAACCTTATCTGCACTAACAATTTCTAACTTTGAAGTAATAGATGGTATGCAGATAGTCAACATCACCTACCGCCAACTTATCAGCTACTTAAATGAAATACAGTGTTCCCTCGCCACTTCGCGGATCCTCTTTCGCGGCTTCACCACTTCGCGGGCTCGGCCGACCCCTACATATATATAAAATAATAAACATTAAATCTAAAATATAGCATTAAACACCATTAAATATTAAAAATAAATATAATTAATAATGTAAAGAAAACAAACAGGTATATTTTGAGATATAAACATATATTTGAGTTTATAACAGCGTAAAAATGGAAACAGAACCAACTGGAAAGGCTATAGATGTACGCATTGTGCATCTGCGAAGGCTACTTGAGATCAGCTTCATGGCGTAGCGATGTGCAAGACGGGCTATGATTGGTGCAGAAATGAAAGACGGCCAATGACAGCTACCCATTTTGATTGTCTTTCACCATTGCTACATGTCTTCAAAATGTTCATAAGGCATTGCAAGAGATGAAGCCCTGCACCGTTAATGCAAGCTGGAAGAAGTTGTGGCCTGAGGTTGTGCACGACGACAAGGGATTCACGCCTGAAGAAATCCAACACTCGGCTGTTCAAAAAGCTGTGCAATTAGCTTCGTTAATCAAAGGTGAAGGATTTACCGATATGACGAAAGAAGACGTAGATGAACTGATTGACTTAGAATCCGAACCACTCGCCGACCAAGACTTAGAAGCACTGACGAAGTCTGCTGCCGAGGAAGACGACGAAGAGGAAACACCGAAAGAAGCCGAGGAAACAATCGAGCAAAGTGGATGGTCGTTAGAGCGGTTAGGTAAACTAATGAAACTAATTAACGAAGTAAAGGAGTGCTCACAGGAATGGGACAACGATATGGTTCGATCAGTACAATTTTGCAATAAAATAGAAGAACTGATGACTCCTTATCAAATGATTTTCGATAGGCTAAAGAGGCAGAGAAACCAACTGCCAGTAACAATGTTTTTCCAGCCAAGCAAGAAAGAAAGGGTACCGGTGGCAAGTACTGTTCCTGAAGTTGTAACGACCGACGAAGAAATTGTCGATTCACCTTCCACAGAAGAGGAAGTGGTGTCCCCGAAAAGACACCACCTGCTGAAGATATGTAATTTTTAATTTTAAGGCTTAATATCTTAATAAGTGTTCTTATTATTTCAGCAATAATGAACAGTATTGTAATGGGAGGGTTTTAAAAGTCTAAATGCACATAAATATATACGTAAAAATCGGCGATCCCACTTCGCGGAAAATCTCCTTTCGCGGGGGGTTTTGGAACGCATCTACCGCGATACACGAGGGAACACTGTAGTGGAATTTAACTGTCGCTCTTATGCATCCATAGTCCCAAATTGCAAAGCGCTATTTTTTTTCTGTGTTATTAACTTGACGCGAACCATTGATCTACAAACCGCCGCTGGATCTTGCTTAGCTCTTGTATACTTGAATACGAAAATATTCTGTCCACCACGAGGAAATCAAACTCAGTTGGTAACATTGTATGTCTGGAAATTTTCTACTGATCCACCAGAAGGACAGAAACTGCTTCTCATTTTTCTATTTTTAAGAATGCCTTTCAGTGTTTGTAATAATAGTTACATATGTTTGCTTTTAATTAACAAAGCTATACAAGGGGCGAACTGTGCTCTGCCAACCACGAGTATCGAGCCCGGTTCCTAGCATTTTAAATCCGCAGACACACCCCTATGCTACTGAAAAAAAAATAATAAAAAGATTTTTAAACGTCGACTTCTGTAGACTCAACTTTAAAGGTACGTTCGTGTAACAATACGATTTGTTGTGTGAGTATGAACTATTTTTCAGATAATAATTCTCAATTTCAATAAATTCTAAAAATTGTTTAGTACATTAATACCAGTTCAGTCTATTCAACTTCGTAACAATATTAATATACTCATAATACTATGATGTCGCTTAACAACACACCCACAATTTTCGGCAAACAGGTGGTTTGGATCAAAATTAGTGGAATATTTGTATCCGTATTTGAGGGGGTTCAAAAATCGACGTTATAACATAAAAATCTTCTTTCCAATCGCAAAATGTTTAAATTTAAGATTTATTACTGTGTTTGGAGTTTCACTTTTTTTTGTAACATACTTATTTCAACAAATAAAATAACGACCCACACCCTTGTGCAAATTAATTGAAACAAATGGTCCTTTTACAATATTTTCGGCATGCGCGGCCGGTGTAGGCTCGCTGGACCCGCTGATTTCCTTTACTAGTCATTTCTTCACAAAGACGACGTCATTAGCTGTATTTTGCACTACGGTCGATCTATTTTTGGGATATATGACGAAATTTTAAGGAATGTTACGTCATTCGAAATTGCGTTAGAAGGGCAAGGAGACCAGTCAAAAAAAAACTTCTTACCAACTCAATGAAGGAAAACGGTATTAATTGGGTCTGAAATACAAGAACTGGACGCAAGAACAATGGAGGAAGGTATTATTCAGTGACGAGACTCATTTCTTCGAACAGGGTTAAATAACTCTGCATGTTCGCAGATTTCCAGGTGAGAAACTTCGAGAATTTCACAGCAGTCAATTCGTAAAACATCCCTTGAAAAAGATCTTTTGGAGCTTTTTAAGCTACTATAACGTCAGAGGCTTACATATTGTAGAAGGCATGATGCGAGGACCACAGTACACCGAAGTTTTGCAGAGAAGAGTCGTTCCAGAATTGAAAAAGATATTTCTAAATGGATCTAGCATTATTCAGCAAAATCTGGCTCCATGCTACACATCGAAACTTGTGAAGAATTTTATGACTACAACGTGAATAAAGATGCTGGGCGGGCCTGGAAACTCTCTGGATTTAAATCCTACTGAAAATCTTTGGGCAATTTGTAAGGAAAGACTTCAGGAAAAAGACAGTACTATGAAAGATAAGCTAATTGAGGCCATAATTGAGGTGTGGCACCGCGATCCAAAAATTAGTAAAGATCGTAGTCAACTTGCGGATTCGATGCCAAAGAGGATTTGTGACTTTCTGAAAATGCGGTCATATCATACATTAATTTATGAGTAATTTTTGGATTCTCAGAAATAAAACGCAAAAAATTGAAAAACAAATCGTAATTTTCCATCTTGTTTCAATTAATTTGCACAAGAGTGTATATCTCCAGAATTAGTTAGCACAACATTCCGCTATTACAATTTCGTCAGGAGCTGTTGTCATCCATTTGAATCTATTAGAATGGAAAGTCTTTAATCCGACATTCTGTAGATCGACAATTCTCATGATCCAACACATTTTAAATCTGCCGCCATTAGTTTGTAACTCAGCCACCAAAAAGGCGCTGTTGACAGCGCCAAGACACCAGGTTTGTTTACATCCAAGACGAGTGTTTTGATTATACACTCATGTTTTAGCTTATATTTTGCCTGTATTTTAAACCAATATAATGTTTTTCGAGAATCCAAGAATTATGAAAGGTGATGCTTGTGTAAATAAGCGTAAGCATAAATCATTATCTATGCTTCAAAGGTGGAATTATTGAAAAAATAAAGGATCTTCGGTGAAGGCTTTGTGAGAGTTCTACGGCATTGGCTCATCAACAATTTGACTTAAAACAATAAAAGGAGTAGATTTTTAAGTTTGTTGCTAAGAATAAAAGTCAGAAAAGATTAAAATGTCGGAAAACTTTGAAAGATGTAAGATGCAAGGGCAAAGACAGGAACTTATAAAGCGGGTTAAGCTCAGACTAACGATGGTGAGACGGTAATGGATCATGCCAAATTTTTCACAAATAACTAAAACTAGTCTACGACTGTGAATATTCGCCTGAATGGTTACACAAGTTTAAAAACAAACATGGTATTTCATTATGTAGTGTGTGCAGTGAAAAGCTAAGTGCTAACATGGAGGCTGAAGCAAAGTTTGTGGATAAATTTGCACAGTTAGTGGCAACAGAAAATTCATCTCCAGAACAGATGTACAACGCTGATGAAACAGCGCTGTATTGACGTCGCATGTCACAAAAAACCTTTCCAAAGATATTGAGGAAGATAAATAATCGAACTTAACTGCATTAAAAGTTTGCAATGAAAATAAACTGATCCGAGAATTGGCAAGGTATGCTAAGAGCATGACAGACCCAAGGTGTCTTGAAGTAACCATAGATATGACAAATAAAATCTGGAGAAATGGATGAACGTTCATGGAGTGCCAGTGGTTTATAAACCCTCTGAAAAAAAGATTACAGAAATGGTTCAGCTAGATGAGAAGAAACGAGAAGGTCGTGAAGAAAATGCAGATAAAGATGAGAAAGTGGAAGTATTTTTATCAATGAATGTATCCAGATGATTAGAAATTTAATTACAGGGCTAGAGCAAAGGGACTTTATAAGAGAAAAGAAATTATGTCTGTTCATTTGAATCAAACAATACTAATTAAAGAAAAACCAAAGTACATAAAGCAATCTACCTTGCAACAGTGATAACACGTTTGTTAAGCTTACTGAGGACCAGTACAGTGTAGACAATCCACTTCCCACACTCTCTTCTGCCTCTGATGTACTTCCAATGTAATCTGAACCACTGTGTTGTACAACACATTGGAAGTAGATATATGGCAGCATTAAAAGTAATTTTTTTTTTCTGTTGTTGTTAAGTTTTATTACACTGTACTGCATTATATATCGTTAAGTTTCAACAGCATCATACAGCTGTAAATGTAAAAAGCAGTACAGTTTCTCAATTTATGTTTCTCAAAACAAAAACTATCTAACAGCATCCATAATAATACAGTACCTGTATTGTTTTAGGTCTTATTATGTATCAGATAGAAATGTGTTTTAACAGCATTAAGTATGTAAGAAAGTATAGTAGAGTTTTAAGTTTTACATTACCGGTACGTAAAACAATAAAAACCTTTTCTAGCAGTATTAATGATTGTGCCCAACATGGTCCAATGGGTTAAGGTGTTCGACTTGTAATCTGAGGGTCGCAGGTTCGAATCTCAGTCGTACCAAACACGCTCACCCTTTCAGCCATGGGGGTGTTATAATGTTATGGTTGATCCCACTTTTCGTTGGTAAAAGAGTAGCCCAAGAATTGGCAGTGGGTGGTGATGACTAGCTGCCTTCCTTCCAATCTTACACTGCTAAATTATGGATGGCTAGTGCAGACAACCCTCGAGTAGCTTTGTACAAAATTTAAAAAAAAAATGTATTATTTTCTGTTTTGAGCTTTATTCTACTTTTTATGACATAGCAATAAGTATGTAGGCAATCTGGAAAGGCTAGGGATAAGACATATGTTTACATAAGTGGTTCTTAGGGGACAAATTCTGTGGTTTGGCATTTTCCATTTTCTGTAATCTGGCACTTGTCAGGTCCCAATTGTGCTAAACTAAAAAGTTTCAACTGTGTTCTAAAACCATTTGTTGTTTATTATGAAACATTTCTACTAAAATAAATACCCATGTTTCTGGAATGCAACTTTATTAGCTCTATATTTCACTACTACAACTTCGTCAGAAGCTAAAATATCATACACTTTCACTAATCCAGTTGAATCTATATTGGCCTACAATTATTTTATTTACCTTAATAGAAATATCTCATAATAAACTCTGATATGCATTGAACAAATTTAAGAACAATAACTTATCTTAACAGCATGTGATTAATAAAGCAAACAATTCATTTAGTTTTTTAGTAGATATTTTCATAAATGCAATGATAGTTACTTAAATCTATTCTAGTCCAAAAATACCTTTTTTAGACTGACCAAGAAATAACATTTTACTGAATATAAAACAACAAAGACATTTTGTCACAATAAATACTGTTAAATTTGTGTATCACAAAATTGTGAAATCCTTGTTAAACCACATCATTATATTGGTAAACGCAAAAATTTTATTGTTTTCATAAAAGCAAATTTCAATGTAACCAACAAAATTTTGATAAAAACTTTTTTTTTCAGAAATAATAATGAAAAATTGAGTTCACAAACAAATCATTTACAAGAGCAATGTGGTTAAAATAAGCAATCATGCAGGAAATTCAAATCAGAAAACTTAAAAACCAATCATTTATTTTTAAAGTATTAATTAAAAAGGTTTACTGTTTGACAAAGCCATATTAATATTCATCAGTGCTAAAGAGTTGACATTTTCTAAAAAAGTGCTGTCTCAGTAATGAAATTTTTTTAAATCCCTGCACACACATATTGGAAAAACATGATAGAAAGCATGTGTACTATTGTACCAGTGTTAATTTCATACTGTTCTTTGTATTTAATCATAAGGAAACAAAACCAAAACTATACAAAATAATTACCATGTTGGAATGAAATATTAAATTAAGATTAGCAAACAATGAAGAAATGAGTGGCACATTGTAAAGAAATAAGAAAATAAAAACAATATTCCTGAAAGATCAGTTTGAAAGCAAATAGCATTAAAATTGAAACTGACCGAGTAACAAAGCTGTAAGTTTTAACTTGAAATTATTACAACACAAACAAAAATGTACATGACATAAGCTTGTATCATTGACGTAATATTTCACAGATCAAAAATATATTAAATTTCTTTTAAACGTAAGTACAAGATAAAATCTTGACAGAAATGTGCCAATTTCAGGTGAATCCTAACCACTGATTCAAACGGTCATTAAACCTTGTCCACCTCTCATGCCAGTGGAGCTCTGACCAAGAAGGCTCTTGATGACTTTCTGGGTAAATTTGTGGCTCTTCGTCTTGGAGACAAAAATAAGACTGAATGACTCCTCGACACATAGGACAGGTAGAGAGTCTTGGAAAGCATGCCATACACACGCACGTGTGTCTACAAGGAAGCAACACCCTAGAAATAGGATTAGTCTGACATACAACACATTCTGCTGGTGTTTGGGTACTGCCACTAACATTATCTGGATATTGATGCTGGTATGAACTGGAATCTGTAGGCATGTACAGAGGCTGGATAAAAAAACAAAATATTTTAACATTTGGCAAATAATATGGAAATTTACATCTCGGTGACATTCTGAAATACAATTTCACTACTAATAATGTAGCTGTTTGTTATGTACGTCATACAGTGTTTCCTGTAAGCTGCAATAAAGTTTGGCTGCCCAGCAAACTGACAGGTACCATACATCAAGTCACTTACAAGCTAGTCATTTGGTAAAAGTCTCCTGTGCAGAACACAGGCCTGCAGTTGAACAATACCACATACAAATATAAAGCAGGTACCAAGTGCTAAAAAAATTTCTGAACAGAAAAGTACTTTTCAAAGAAGTTTGGAGTCTGTCCTGTACAAAGAAAAAATTAGAGAACATTGTAACACCCCTCCGCATTGATGTCCAAATGTCAATGGAAAAACTACTCTTATCCAGCTAGGGACAGATAAAAATATGCACCATAGTGCACTTACAACTTAATAATCCCACTATGTACTTTAAAATTAAACATGTGATAATCACCATGTGACATTGCATTTGATTCTTACCTTCAAACAACATATCTGCTCACTAGCCTGCTTCAAATACTGTGCTATAACAGTGGTACTTAATGTGCACACTGGATCTTTGATATGTACAACGGTTACCATGGCTACCTGTGAAAACAACATCCATGTTAACAACTATTTATGATCACCTTTACAAAGTTGGCAGCTTTCATACACAAGTGCAGAGATTAATCCAGTTATTTACTATAATACTCAGTTAAAGAAATAAAAACCAATTCATTAACTATTGTCCAAGTACACAGATGTTGTGAATTATGAGCTTGAAAACAACTACACAGATTCATATTTGTTCCAGAATACTAAAAGTTAATAACTTACTTAACACTTACTGGAGAATATCAAACAAATGTTAGTACTTACTCGTACTTTTGCTACTTAATAAAAACAAAAATGGGCAAATAAAGTTCAGAGTTTGAAGTGTATTAGAAATTAAAACCCCAGAAAACTGAATTTTATGAATGCTTTATTGCTTTGCTAACATATTCCCCTTAGATGATACTGCTTCCGAAAATAAATTTTAGATATAATATATTGCAGGTTTTAGTTTCACCAAAATAACAAACGTAGTAAACAGTGAGTAGCACAGTTAGAGACTGGTATAATGTTTGAGAGTTCTAAAATGCATTGTTATACCACACTGTTCTTCTGATCATCATCTTCAAGTAGAAAATCTTTCCTCAGCATCAGTACTACTAAAGGAAACCTTGTTCGAGGTAAGGTTCCTAAATCAGCTGCCATAATGGCTCGGGTTGGGACAATTTTAAGCACATTGTTCTCACATATGTCTAATCTGAACTCAGTGTGAAGATTCAACAAGGACAAATTTTAATGTTATCTATATGACTTTTTCATGACATTAACTATTTCAGTAGAATTAAGATACTTATGTACCATTGTCAACCAAACCATTTTCATCATCATAATTACAGTTCAGATAAAATACAGCTTCTAAGTTAATGGATACTGGTGTGAGGTTATGGTTGTAAATTGATCAGACAACAATTATTATAGTGTCAAAAGACATACGAATATGTCATCAAATATGCATGTTTTATTTTAATGCTGAGTACAGTCAGAACTGTGTAATTACTTTCAAACCACTTTTATACTGAATATTTATATTTCTCTTATATTTCACTAAAACACTAATTTCAAGGTTTACGTTTACAGCTTGAACAAAATTACCAAGCAAAGAACTAATTTATTTAAACCACGTAAATATAACATACAGGGTGTCCCAGAAGTCGCGCACCATACATACATATAATAATGTCAAAGGATTAGCACTGCAACCCTCAACAAAGTAAAAGACAGTTTTATAAAGAGAATTGATGAATGTATCAAAGCAGAGGGTGAACAGTTTGAGCATCTGTTATTATTATTATTATCAATAAAATTGTTATTCATATGTATTAACATAAAAATTTATATGGTGCGCGACTTCTGGGACACCCTGTATAATAAGGCACATGAAAAAAAAAACTTTTCACTGGAATCTTGCTTGTCGGGTTTTTCTTTGTACAAATCAATTACTCTTTTTTAACATTTCTGAAATAGGAATTGAAGTCATTTACTCCTACAATTTACATCTAAACTTTGAAAAAAATTAATTTCATAAAAATAAAAGGATACTCTTCCATTTGGTTTCTACCCAAACATCTGATTTCTTGACCATCATTTCCCAAGAGAACTTTCTTCAACTGAAGCCATGACATATGAATCATTTTATCAAGTTCTTCCATGCTAACACCCCAAAATACTTGCATTAAACAGGGTGTTTGACATGTGATAGAACAATCTATGCCTGAAAAATACGTAAATAAAGCATAAAATTTCACATGTCTACACTGTGTTAGTCCTGATAATTAGTTCTAACTTTGAGACTGTTGATTTGTAAAGGTCAAATTTCTGAAGTCATAATATTGATTGTGTGACATGTGGAGTCTTCATTCTTCTAATGAGGCTAAAAAGTATTTCAGAGTATTTACTGTCTGATAAATCAGTGTTTTTACATTAAAAATGTACTGAATGAAGCACAAAGAACCAAGTTCTTTAGAACAGAACAAAGTACACAGTTTCATCAGTTTTTTGTCAAAAAACTAAGAACATACAACAAAGTGAAAAAAACCAACAGAAATACAAACCCATCCTTTCAAGATGCATCATAGAAAATTCAGTCAAAGCATTATAAAAAATGCAAACAAACCGTTTTGATCTTTACATCACAACAGACCAATGACCATGGAGCACTGGGGTGAGTTGATGGTCTCATACTGAAGTTCTGGTCAGTGTAGCATTTCTAATACCCTGATGTCTTAGAGCCTAAAAGTGCTTTAGTATAATACCCATGCATATATGCAGAGATGGGGGGGTCAGATGAATCCCCTACTTTTGTGATGTAAAATATATTATCCTTATACAGTTATAATGCAACTGCTTATGATAACAAGCATATTCTACATGGTGTAGATTTTTCTGATATATTGTTAGCATTTTTTAGCTTGAAATAGTTACATGCTACCAGACTCCTGTAACATTAGCATGCTCATTTTAGTTCATACTATAGGTGTTACTTTATCTCACAAATTATAACCCTCTCCTCTATGCATACAGGCCCGATAACATCCGCAAAACATAGGAGGCTCACAAAGTCATAAATATATAGGAGAGAAAGCACATAGTAATTAGAAAGAAAAAAAAAGTTGATTTTAATATTACAAAAACAAAAGCGATGTTTGATAATTTGAGATAAAAAAAACTGTAAACACAAAGCAAAACCTACTGAGAACAAGAAAGAGTAATATAATGATAATTTACACACAGTCAAAGATTCATCATAACGGGAAACCCTGTAAGGAGTGAGAGAGAGTTTGTGACTTACGGATAACTTACTGGAAATAACTATACAAGTGGAAGCCACTTTTTGTTGCACTATTTTAAACAAGGAACTAAAAAATAATCACAGAGTAAAGTGGAATAAAGCCTATATTAACAACAATGACCACTTATATCTAAATCCAGATGAATTATTTGTTGAAACAATTTCATTTTCATAATACAGTCTGTTATTTATTTCATTACTATAAATAAATAATCAAGATGTAATATGCTTAACAATACAAGTAGCTATCATATAAGACAGGTTGATGCTTTAACAGAGTGATAAAAATTTGTTATGGTTTTACTTTTCATCACAACTTACTATTTGTTTAGACTACATATTAAGAACACATTTTCAAAAATTTCAAGGTTACTAAAAATGACCTTGCTAACCAGAACGAAGAAACATGTCAGCAGAGGTATCTCCCCCCCCCCTCCACATCACCTAACACGTGATAGAACACTTATGAAGGATGTAAAAAAAAACATAGTTCCTGGTTCAACAGTCGTAATGAATTAAATATTTCTGAAATGTACAACCGTCTTTGTTTTTTCAATAATGTAATTTTAGCAGTTAGTGATGATTGGGAATATTATTTATATTAATATAAAAAAATAATACAAGAAAGCTGTCCAAATTAATCCAATATTACACTTCAATTATCTCACCAGAGAGAGAGCTATCCTTCATATTAACAATCTTCAATGTGAATGGATTTTGTACTAGAATCATTGACTGCAACATTTGTGTTGGTGGTTTGTGTACCACAGTCACAGAGGTAAAAGGACCATTTAAGTTCCTGAAACTAAAAGAAAATGATTTTATCTTAATGTAGATTCATGTTCATTTCTACCAGTTACATGTATTAGAACATTAGTTGAAGAATTTTCTCATACTTAAAATTAATTGCTTTAATCTTTTAACATTAACCATACATGCACTCAATAGGGGTTCAAACAGACACCCTATTTCTGTTATTTTACAAAATTACGTTCATATAGTTATAGCTCACACGCTTATGGTATTTATTGTTTTCTGCACAGTCTACATTCTGCTGATGAAGTATTAGCATTTTTTTAGTTTAAAATAGTTGCATGCCTCTAGACCCCCACAGCAGAAGCTTGTTGATTATGCTTGATAGAGTACCTGTTGGCTTTCAATCTTATAAATTATAAGCCCCTTTCAAACATTCTGCAAATGAAACTAATAACAAAAAGAAATTATTTGGTCTTTCAAGGCTACCCTTAAATACTTGTTCTTAGGAAAAGCAAAAACTTAGACACACCCTTTAATTTTTCAGGAAATTACCTGTTTCCTTTTTAAGCTCCCATAAGGTGCTGGCCACCATTCCTGCTAACAGTCAACCACTCTTTTAGGAAAATAATGTCATCCTAACTAGAGCCCAGGCTGTTTTATCTAAACCTTGGATACTTAACTTGTGTTCTTTCGGTCTATTATCATGAAGAAATCAAAAGCTTTTATCCTAACATTCCCCAACACAATCTACAATATAAAATGAGTTGAAAGATCTCTGAAATTATCCACACTATTGCAAGTAATGCCTAACTAGTGACTTGTTTAGAGAAATAGTTTCCTATTTTTAACTGGTAATCAATTGTCATAATTTATTACTGCAGCTCTGCTACAACCAACATAGCACTGTCTCAATAGCTTGAGTAACCCACCTACCACCAAGCCAACGTGTCATTCAGGTTTAACAATCCAAAAGTAATCACCTTGCATTTATCATAACTAAAGCTAAAAGAAAATCGTCTTCCACATATTTGTCCAACTTAACAATTCAATTCATTCTGTAACAGTAATACCTCAAAATTCTCAATACACCTAGAAATACCTAACAAGTTGATGTCATCAACAAATTTAAATAATTTACTAATTATGCTCCTACCAGTATTTCATTACTACAAATAAGAAATAGCAGAGTCCTAAGCTACTCCATTAATAACAGTGGCTTAGGTCAACTGAGCTCCTTTAATATTAATAATAGCCTATTGCTTTATCTCATCCAACAACCAACAAGTTTTTTCTGCAATCACTTTTATTGCACCTTATTAAAGGCTTTTCTTTTTTTGAAAGAAATTAATTACATCAAGTCCACACTTTTTCGATCACCAAGTTAACAAGCAACATGCCAAAGGAAAAAGTTCAGTGACTAACCCTAATAGAACAGTATTAATAAAACATTTTCCTTTAGGGTTTCATTTGGGTTATGTTTCACTAAGTGTTAGCATTAACTGATTATCAAAATCTTCTTCCCAATACACAAGTAAAACTTGCAACTTCTTAATATTGCTACATGTACAATTTATAAATTATAAGCCTAATAGTCACTAGGCCTACTGTCAATTATCATCCACCAAGTTTTCTTTAAATTAAAGAGAGTAGATGTTCAAACCAAAACATATTATACATAATTACTACAGCTCTATTGAAAAAGTACCATACTGATAATGATAGAAAACATGACCAATAATCTAGCCCAACGACAGTCCTGGCGTATGACTGCAAGAAAAGCAGTGAACACAATGAATAACACAGTCCTTTGTAGTAATAAAGTACGGTCAATAACTTTTTATATAGTATTCAATTCTTACTCTTTGTAGTCTTAGTCTAAATCATTCACCATTAGATACTAAGAGATAAATTTTAAAAGTTTAACAAGCCACGCAAAATATAAATAATAATTTCTGACTTCAACTTGAGCTTTACTTCTAATAGTAGTAATAGTTAACAATTATACTTAATAGTTTACAGCTTACATTACCGCAATGACTTATTAAGGTTTTATTTTTTTATTTAATTGTAATGTATTATGAGTACTTTATTTAATGAAAACAAACATTATAAAAAAAGTGAGAAACCTCTGATTAAGCAACGACTGAACAGTTTTTACCGTAGAAGAAAAGTCATCATCGTAAAAAAAGAAATTAAAACAATAAAAACTGCTACAACGTTAGAAGCTCCTGCTAAAGCTGCTAACGTGGCCATTTTTAAGCTTTTATATCACGTGATAAAACGCTAGTTGTAATTGGATAAAACGAGCGCCTTTTCGAGTATGGCGAAATTTAAATTAGTTTCAGGTTTAATTTTGTACTAAGAATGTGGGTAGAAACTAAATTACTTGCTACATGAGAAGAAGAAATTCTAACTTATGAAAATATAGAATTAACATATGAAATATTAATTTGCAAAGGTATGTATTTTGATGATATTTACTTTCGTGTATAATATAGTGTAGAATTTTATATGCAAAAACGGCTCTTTTAGGTTGAGAAAATATTTCAAATAGAAGAGCGAACAACGTTTCGACCTTCTTCGGTCATCGTCAGATCAAGTTAAACCGACTTGCGAGTTGCAGTATGACAACGAGTCACAATTGTGTTTATTTTATGACATACTGAGTGATTCTTGATAGACGTGAGGCTATCTTAAGTTAACTAATATTACTGCAGTGTAAAAGTAAAAATGTTACAACTTACATAATACTTACGATATTAGTTTCAAAAATATATTCAAAACATCCGTTATGGTACTATTACTAATAGCATTGCTGATGGTATTAATAAACAAACAAAAACGCTACAGTAGATTAGATAAGTAATAGTTGATCATATCTTCTAATCTCACATAGTAACAGTAATGTTAATTTATTAACACTTAAAAGTTGTAATATTTCGAAGAATAATAATCATAGTACTATAAGTCGCAAATGTAAAGTCGTCTTCAGTTAAGAGTTTCCTTTTTTCCAACGGCAACATTGTGGTAGGACTTGGGTGTTGTTAAGACTAAATTTAACGTTTTGTGAGTTTAATAGAAAGCTTGATACCTATGTAAATGATAAGGGCTATTTTTAAGATTGTTATAAAATTGATTTAATAGTTTTAATTTAGAAACTAGAGGCTGAGACATTTGAGATGGACCAATAGGTCATTTGTTGTCCATAAACATTATGTTGTTATATTATAAAACAGTTAAACATGTAAGAAACTGTCTTTATCAAATTAGCTTGCCTTTTGTTTACAAAATCCTTAAACTGTACATGATGTTGTAATTACTTTGATTTAATATTCATTTTGTAAGGCTAATAAAAATTTCACAAGCTCCTTAAATTGCATCTGTTCCCATCAGTTAGTGCTCCTACCAAAGTCTTTTTAAATATTTTAATGACATTCTGAGATGAAATTACATGTATTTATTTATTTAGAATATTTGTGAAAATAAAAAATAGTTGTGGTAATAATTTGATTTTATTCAGGATTTTGTGGAATATTTAAAATAAATTTGTTTCACATAACTCTTAACAAATAGAGTTAATGGCATTCAAAGAATGTTTAATAACATTTGCCAACTTTTCTTCTTTTATTTATGTATAAAACCTTTGTTATACAAACCATGGGTCAGATTTATTATATAAAAAATTATTGCAAAATACTAAAGTTAATTATTTTTTATTATTTTAGGAGAAATTTACAGCTAGATGTAGCATTATCAGTTTTTGATTTATGCTTATAATAGATTTAAATGTGTCGTTTTCTTTATGCAGATCACTAGCACAATTGAAGGACAAAATAGAATGAGTTCCAATAAAAACCAGAAAATTGGTCACTGTGATTCAAAAAGAGGTTAGAGGTTTATCAGTACTTTATTGTATATATACTAAAGAGCCAGTAGTTTACCTTGTTACAACTTAAGTTTTATTATTAAAAGACAAAAATCATAATTTAAATAATTTATTCTCCAGTTTTGTAATATTAGTTGAACAAATAACAGAATTTCATAAGTAAATTTTTGTCACAGATTATAATTAATCCTACTGTCATGGGTTAAAGACCATGTCATCAATTTTGTTGACTTGCATTCAAAATTTTATTCAACTACAGTTTTATGAATGTTTATTGATAAGTTTGGTATCAGAATTGTAGATTATGATTCAACTTTTAGTATTATGCATTAGTTAATTTAATATAAAAGTAAATATTAAAAAATACACCTAAATATTGATTTTTGTGAGTTTAATGCAGCATTGGTTCAAATTAGATGTCTGTTATGCCAAAATACCAAGTCTTTAGTTTCATATTAATCTAGAACTCAAGTTACCAATAATGACAAGCTAAGACTATCAGTAGGGGCATCTGATTCAGCCTCTTGCACCACTATACAGTAGTGTATTGTCTGTTAGTATATAAATGTCCTGTTCATATATAGTTTACAGTTTACTTGTGTTCATCTGTGCTTTGTTCTCTGAAACCCAAAATGATGCTTTATGCATTAACAAAAACAGATGAGTGAAATGTGGTTTGATTGTGTAGTTAATTTGATATTTTTATCTTTGTCAGCACCTTTAATGACAAGGTAGGAAGTATTTTTCACAGTGATAAATTTTCTAAACTGGAGTCTAAAATAAAACTAAAATAATAACACTAAGCATTTAAATGAAATCATGGATAATAGTGATATTTACTATAGTCTTCCTTGTACAGCTGTTTGCATTCTTTGTGAAACCAGCTATGAAGAAGAATTGATGGTTGGAAAGTTTTTTCACCATGATGAATTTTCAGTACATCACTTCTGTATGGTAAGATTGTATCTTACAATAAAAGAACATATTGGAGTACTATTAACAAGTTTATTTTTATTTTGTTTTTAAATTAGATTTGTGTATGAGCCTAAGTTTGTTTGTTTTTTGTATAGTTTTTTTATTTTTACTTTTTTTTCTGGTGTGGAGACTAAAAGAGTTTGGAAGTTATTTTATTCTAAATTAAAACATATATAATTTTTCAGAGTTTTAAAATGAATATTTTTCAGTTGTTATCCAGTGGTCTGGAACAAAAAGGGCAAACTGACAAAGATGGAATTGTTGGGTTTCTGCCTGAAGACATTTGGTTAGAAGTAAAGCGAGGAAAAAGACTGGTAAAAACCATGAGGTTTCTTCCACCATTTCTGTGCACTTTATTGAGTAGAAGTTCTGATACTGTTTAAAGCTATTATATGGTGTATATCAGACCTGAACAGTGCTGGATAAACAAAGATTCTTTATTCTCAAGATGGCTGGTGTGGGTGTTAGCACTTTAATTCAAATAAAGTACTGAACAATGTTTTGATCTTCTTAGGCCATCTTCATGTAAATTAAGAGAGAGTGTAATATACATGTAAAATGGCTCTTACGGGTTGAGAAAATATTTTATATAGAGGAACGAACAATGTTTCGTCAGGTTCCTTATGATCGAAGGTTGAAACGTCGTTCGCTCCTCTATGTAAAATATTTTCTCAACCCAACCAAGCCATTTTTACATATATATTTTTCTCCATAAGTGGGTTTTGTCAACATTAAAGAGAGAGTTTGCAACTTTGTTAACTTGAAGGTGACCTGAGAAAGTCAAAATGTTGTTCTGTTCAAGTGTTAATACCCATACCAGCTGTCTTAAAAATACACTTTTACTTCAGTCAAAGATTCTGGTTACGATAACACTTCCCAGAGGACATATTGTTAACTACTTCTGTATCATTTATAATAACAGTTTTAAAAAATAATAAATGTGATAAAAGGAAAAACAATAAACTCTATAATAATAATTAAAATGTGAATCACAGCACAGGTGGCTAATAACTGAAGCTTGCTGATGGAGAGTTGTAGCAGGGCCATAAAGTTATAATGAGCATTTTTACGTGGAGATATGGAAATTTCTGATTACAATAGTTTTTTGAATGCAAAGATGCAGGAAAACAATTTTTTTACTTTGAGGATTCCATTAGAGACTACCCTGTCTTAACTTCCTTCATACCTTTAATGCTAAACAAGTTATCTACATGACTATAAATAAATTTTATTGTAATGCTAGAGAGTACAGAGAGTATTTTCTGAACAAATAGCTAATTACATAGAGCCTCAAGCTGAGTAGCTTTCATTGGGTGACAGTATTGATGTTTACCGAAGATATTCTGATAAAGTCTAAGCCTTGCTCACACAAGGCTATCTCAATTTTTTTTCTGCCCTCTAAGCATTACTAAAACATTTTTGCACCCAGAGCACCGGTCTATGTACTCCCATCAATTTTGCTTCATTTTTGAACATGTGACTACTTTCTTCCAATAATATTGCACCCACTATATTTATACTGCTAGCTCTCTGCTATTCTTACTCAGTTCTCACTTTCTGGATTGGCTGAACATCAGGTTGTTGGATTGTATCAGTTAGCTGGAAAAACCTTGTATCAATGGATTTTCCACCTGTTGGAACACCAAATTTCCTTCTTTTTGGTTCCCAATTCTACACCTGCCATCTCTGAGGGTTGCTTTCAAGTGGCACAGGGGTATGTCTGCAGACTTAGAAACCAGGTTTTGATAGCTTTGGTGGGCAAAGCACAGATAGCTTTGTGCTTAACTATAAACCATTCTCTGAAGGTAGGTGTGCTCAGTAAGAATTGGATGGACTTTCACATGTGTTTATCCTCCTGTTTGACTCCTCTTCAGAGTTCTGATCTAAACCATTGTATCTAGTCCTTTTAACTGCTCCATATTGGCCTACCCAACCTTGATTCTCATGGCTATGACCTTTATCTGCACAACTTTCCCTAACCTTATCGGTGTCTTAGTCTCCATCCCATCAACTTCTGTTTGGCACTGTTCTTTCAGATGTCACCATTCTTCATCTTTGTGAATGGATTTTGTCAGGCTAATTTCCTAAGCCCTGAGACTGACTTCAAGTTTTCTCAGTTTCTCCAAGTTGCACAAGGTGTTTGTCTCCCCCTGCTATTTCTTTTGAGTTGTGAGCCCTTTATGTTTGTTTGATATTTACCTAACTTGGTTCTCAGTGTGGTCATTTATGTATTTTCCCATCTTTTCTTATCTACATGTTTCATGTACCATCTCTTCATCAAAATATGTTTCTTTTCCCTCCCTGCTGACATCATTGATCAGACATTTATGCCATTAATGTTACCCAAATCCTCTGTACCATTTCTCTTTTGTCATCTTTTATCCTGACTGATCATTCTTCCCTTAAAACTCTGCTACTAGTGGAGAAGGTTTGTCTTTCACACCAAATTTCTTACCTTTAATCTCCCATCATTCTAATCCTGATTGACTTCTTTGTTTGATATTTTTTATGGTGTTACGTGGCACATACTAAGTCATTTTGAAATTTACATTCCCATCTTTTATTTGCTGGAACTTGTCTGTTTTTGTCATGTTATCATGTTTATCACTCACTGTAGTGGTGTATTCAGGCTTATCTGTGTAAGTAACTGTCTCCACAACATTTATTCTTGTGAACTATTACCATGTCTTTGGCTGCTTGCCTTTGCTATCTGCTGGAGAATATTGTATCCTATGACCCTGAATCTAAAGTATCATCATGCCAAGGTTGTTTGAGATTGTCTCAGTAGGCTGGGAGTGATTAACCAACAGGCTTTATGAAACAGCAATAGGGTTAAGTTTAATTTTGAACCCCTTAGGACATTACCCATAGTTCATAGTGTTTACATGCAAATTTTGGTTGAGTTTAGCCTAATAGGCTTGGAGAAATTAAGGTGCAAACAAACATACATTTTGTCTTTATATATATAGGTTTATTTCTTGGCATCTGCAAATGTCATTCACTGGTAGGTCCTCATTTCCAGACTTCAGGAGTAAAACCTGTCCCTGCTGATTCTTTGATTGAATAAATTGAGATCAGACTGCTTTTTGAAATTGGGAATTGTGGACACCCACTGCCCTTGCTGTGATGTGATGTTCATCCATACTCTCCACCATGTTTGCTTCCAATAGAGCAAGAGAGTTCTTACTGGTTCCAAGTCACTAGGGTGGTGGACTGTGATTGTGATGGCTCCACTGCCCTGAGTTTTTTTGTAGAATTTTGTATTCCCTTACAAACTTGTGAGAAGAAGGCAAAGTTGGTTTTCCCCCTCCCACTTCCCATGGATGTTTTTTTTCCAGACAGACAGCTGTTGATTGGAACAGGATTACACTTGTAATACTGGATTTAGATGATACCAACCTGTTTCTGTGGTTGAGTGCAATAGAAGTTCTTGTTAATTCCAGTTGCAGAAATTTCTTTCCCTGTTGAGTTTGTGGGACTTTATCTGCCTTGTAATACCAGCAACATGTAGTGCATTACTTCTGTAGTTAAATGAACAGTACAAGTTCTCCTCATAATTCTATGTACAGGATGTCTCTTTTTACTTTGTATTTCAGTGACATATGATTTTTTTTTGTAATAATGATTACACATCCTCCTCTGTTCTTCCAGTTAAGTTGATACTGTAATGCCAGGTTCACTTTGTTTGTACTTTTTTGGTCCTACAGTGGTTTTGGGAGTTTTCCAGTTTAAGGCAAATGCTCTCTTCCTCTTCATAATTCCAGTTACTTGATGTATTCCATTCTGTTTACATATGGTTGAGCTTGGGGAGTATATATATAATATGATCCAAGTGTCATAGTCAGTATATTTATGTTGTACTAATTTTCTTATATGATTTCACCTTCAATCTCCTTATGACAAGGATGAGTTATGCAGTCTTATCTGACTGGTTGAAGATGTGTAGCTACTTAACTCATTCAGCTTACATTTTACCATAGATTGCACCTCTTAGACCTTATTGGGCTTGTTCACATCCTTTTTATCCCACCCATATCAGATTCATTTCATCCCCCTTGGAGTGGATTCCTGTACGTGGTGAGGGGACCTCCCAGGGAAGGTTCTGTTCTGTCTGGTTACCTTCTCTGGGATCTAAACATCCACCCACGTGTTTGCCGTGCGTGGCGACCCATGAAGGGGAGGAGAGGATCCTGGTGGTTGAGGGGTCCAACCCTAACACACCACTTTGGCCTCAAATTCCTGTAGACGGGCGGCCCTTGGGTGGCCCCCCTTGGGTCAACCGGCTGGTCCACCTGGGCTAGAGCCAACCAAGTACCAGTGTTGGAAGTTCTCAACGGGTGTTGTGGACATTGTGCCTGATGCTGGTGTTTGGGTAAAGTGCTCACGAAACCCTGGCATTGCTGCATTGTCCTTGCATGACTTTGTAGTGCGTCCCCTTGTACGGCTCCATGGTGGGTGGGGTCAGTGAGTACCGAAACTTTTCTCTTTCCTATGGATCCTTCAAAAAATTTAAATAAAATTGTAAAAAAACAGTCAATGGGTAAGCGACCACGTCTTGAATACTCAGAACAGCAATCTCCAACATCAGTAACACACGTACCTCATTTTCTGCTATTGCATTCTCTTTCAGAAAAACCTTTAGGGCAAATGTCCCCTTTTTTTATTCAAAAGGGGCTAGAGGGACTTGCTGGCTCTCCAAAGTCAGTAAAGAAGCTTCGATCTGGTGACATACTGGTTGAAACATCCACATCCCAACACAGTGAACTCCTCTTGAAATCAAAGGTAATTGGCGATATACCTATTGAGGTTACACCCCATGCTACTTTGAATACTTCACGAGGAGTTATTGTTGAAAGGGATTTGAAGAATGTTCCTGAATTGGAGATTCTCGCCGGTCATTCCACTCAAGGAGTTTCTGCAGTGAGGCGCATCTCCACTCGCAAAGATGGAGTTACACTGCCAACAAATACCCTTGTTTTAACATTCACTTCACCACGAGCACCCGCCACCATCAAAGCAGGTTATCTCATTTGCAGGGTTCGGCCATACATTCCAAACCCTCTTCGATGTTTTCAATGTCAGAGATTCGGCCACTCAAAGACATCTTGTCGTGGTTCCCTGACATGTGCTCGTTGTGGAGGCAAGGACCACGATGCCTATGATTGTGACATAAACCCACATTGCGTCAACTACAATGGTTCTCACCCCTCTTACTTTCATTCTTGTCCAAAATGGTTGGAGGAAAAAGAGGTGCAGCATTTGAAAACGACACATAACATTAGTTATCCTGAGGCTCGGAAATTGATGTCCACAATCCCATCTCGGACATATGCTGCTGCACTCCATTCCACAACTACAGTGGAAGTGCAGACAGATCTCTCTGTGCCTCCAAAAGAATCGTTTTCAAAACAAATGAAAAGCCTTTTGACCTCCGTGGTTAAAACAGTAGATGAATCGACTTCCACACCCATCTCTGTTCCTCCCATAACTTCCAACAAACCTCAAGATCCATGTCCTTCAGTTTCAAATACAGGCATTTCTTCTGATACATCATTTTCTCCCACCACAATAAACAAAACAATTATTCGTCCGCGTCCTCAGTCGCTTGATTCCTCTTCCAATAACAAAAACCTGCCCACTCGACCCAGAGCAGGATTCATGGAGGTTAATAGACCTCCTCCGAAGAAAGACAGTAAAGACAAAAGACGAGGTCGTAAACCGAAGGGTTCTCCAACCACTTCACCTGCCCATCCTTAAAAATGGCCACCTTGATACAATGGAACTGTCGAGGTTTACGTTCTAATCTGGATGATATCAAAACGCTGATTGCTTCCTACCATCCTGTTTGTCTTTCTCTACAAGAAACATTTCTCAAATCTGCTGATACAGTCTCCATTCGGCAGTTTTCTCTGTACAGAAATGACAGGTTGTGTGATGGTCGAGTACATGGAGGGGTGGCACTTTTGGTTGATCAACATGTGCCCACCCTGTCTTTGTCACTCAATACACCCTTGGAGGCCGTAGCCATCCGTTTTTCCTTGGGTCGTACCATCACTGTTTGTTCTCTGTACCTGTCCCCTGGAGAGACATATGATCAATCAGACCTGGATGCTCTCGTTGAACAGTTACCATCTCCATTTCTAATCCTGGGGGATTTTAATGGACACCATCCCCTCTGGGGAAGTGCTGTTATTGATGGGAGGGGTCGATCTGTAGAGCAGATGCTCTCTGATCACGATCTTTCTCTTTTCAATACTGGTTCTTCCACTTACTTTCATGCACCAAGTCAGTCATTCACTGCCATTGATCTCTCAGTTTGCTCCCCTTCATTATTCTCCCATTTTTCATGGAGGGTTGACAGTAATCCACTAGGCAGTGATCATTTTCCGATCCTTTTGAGAGAGACTGGCCGTGGTCGATGCCACCCTACCCGCGTGCCCCGGTGGAAGCTGGATCAGGCAGACTGGTCCACTTTCACTGCTCTCGCAGAACTTGATCCGGCCATCGTAGATCAGCCATCAATAGACGACTGTGTAACAGCGGTAACTGACTGTATTATACATGCAGCTGCTCAGTGTATTCCTAAAACCTCGACACGTTTCCCACGATATCCTCATCCATGGTGGAATTCTGCTTGCAACTTAGCACGGAAGGCTCAAAAACGGGCCTGGGACACTTTTCGCAGATATCCCACACTTTCAAATCGGGTTGCTTTCCAGCGGGCCCGAGCACATGCTAGGTGGGTAAGACGTCAAAGCCAGAAGGAATCTTGGATTAAGTTCACAACCAGCATATCTTCTACCACCAGTTCCAAGATCGTATGGGACAAGATTCGAAAGGTTAAAGGTTAATCGCTAACACTCTAGGTGAAAGCTTTTGCCGGGTATCTAGCACTTCTGCTTGTTCCTCCACCTTCCTGGCCATCAAGACTCGGGCAGAGCGATCACCTCTTTCCTTTCAAACTGACTGTTTCTTTGACTATAATAGTCCCTTTACCCTGGTGGAACTAAAAATGTCCCTTCATCGGTCTGCCAGTACATCTGTTGATGATATTCATTATGACATGCTACACCATCTCTCTCCTGATTCTCTTGATGTCCTTCTGACTATCTTCAACCGGATTTGGCAGGAGAATGTTTTTCCTGATGCCTGGCGCCAGGCTATTATTTTACCCTTCTCTAAGCCAGGGAAAGATCCGAAGATTCCTTCAAACTATCGTCCAATTGCTCTGACGAGCTGTCTCTGTAAGACCTTAGAAAGGATGGTTAGTGCTCGTCTTGTTTGGTTCCTTGAATCAAACAACCTCCTCTCACCCACCCATTGTTTTTCGTCGACAGCACTCCACCATAGACCACCTAATCCGTCTTGAAACATCTATCAGAGAGGCCTTTCTCAACTGCCAACACCTTGTATCGATATTCTTTGACATAGAGAAGGCTTACGACACAACATGGAGGTATGGCGTTTTGCGAGACCTCCATACATATGGGTTACGTGGCCATCTACCCATGTTTATTAAAAAATTTTTAATGGACAGGAGATTCCAAGTTCGTGTAGGTTCGGCACTTTCACGTTCTTTTGTACAGGAACTTGGAGTCCCTCAAGGCTGTATATTGAGTGTCACACTTTTCAGTATAAAGATAAATGCCATCACTGAACAACTCCCTCTCACCGTTATGAATGGGCTACATGTTGACGACTTTCACATCTCATGTCAGTCATCAAACATGAGATATATTGAGCGGCAACTACAAACTGCCCTCAATCGTGTACAGAAGTGGACTCTTGCGAATGGCTTTAATTTCTCTCTTTCCAAAACTGTATGCATGCACTTTTGCCGCCGACGAGGTATTCACCCTGATCCTGAACTTCATATCGGTGAAGTTTTGCTGCCAGTGGTCCCAGAGACAAAGTTCTTGGGGCTTATCTTTGATCGTAAATTGACCTTTATACCACACTTAAAGCAGCTTCGGGTCAAATGCACAAGAACACTGAACATCCTTCGTGTCCTCTCATCTACCAGTTGGGGGGCAGATTGCCATACAATGTTAAAGATATATCGTGCTCTTATTAGATCGAAACTTGACTGTGGATCAATGGTCTATGGCTCTGCCAGACCCTCGGCCTTAAAGATACTGGACCCCATTCATCACCAAGGTCTTCGACTCTGCACCGGAGCTTTCCGTACCTCTCCAGTTCAAAGCATATACATTGAATCTCATGAACCTCCTCTACACCTTCGCCGTTTGCAACTGTCTTTACAATATACTTCGAAACTTCGTTCCTTACCAAAGCATCCCACCTGGGAATGTGTTTTCCTTCCTCGGTGGGCAGTACTTTTTCAGAACAGACGATCTGTCATTGCTCCATTTGGCCTTCGCATCCGGGCGCAATTGGATGAATTGGGTCTGTCCTTGGATAATATTGCAGATTCCACATGTTGACGCATCCCACCATGGCTTATTACAGCCCCCAAGTGTGACCTTTCTTTCAATCACCTAAAAAAGGCGGATACTCCAGACTGGAAGTACCGTCTTTTATTCAATGAATATCTTTCAAACAATCATTCAGTTCCCATTTATACAGATGGTTCCAAATCAGGAAATTCAGTGGGCTCTGCTATGGTTTGCTGTGGGTCAGTAGTTGCACACAGAATCCCCTCTACAGCTTCTGTGTTCACTGCTGAACTGTATGCAATATCTCTTGCCCTTGATCATATTGCAGCTGAGCAGTACTCCAACTGCACTATTTATACTGACTCGCTTAGTTCTATTCTTGGCTTGGAATCACTTCACATTAGCTCACATCCTATTCTAGCAGATATTCGAAACCGACTGGCCCATTTCTCATTAGCAGCTACTTCAATTCAGTTTTTCTGGATACCAGGCCATGTTGGTATTCATGGGAACGCTATGGTGTTGTCTTCAAGGCTCGGCTCCGTGCCAGTTGGCAGTCAATTTGAAGTGAACAACGCGACAATAAACTTTTTCAAATTAAACCCAAAACTGGAGTTTGGCCATCTAGCTTCCGTAAAGTTCGGAGGGAAGAAGTTGTTCTCACTGGGCTACGCATTGGTCACAGTTTTTTAACTCATCATTTTCTTTTATCTGGAACTGATGCACCAATGTGTAGTTTGTGTAACACTCAAATCACTATCAGCCATGTTTTACTTTCTTGCCATCGTTACAATCCTCAACGACGGCAATACTTTAAACATATTTTTTCCCAGCGTCAATCTGTAACATTGGACAGAGTTATTGGTGATGGTGACTATGTCCACCTTAATAACGTTTTTAATTTTTTAATGGCCATTAATCTTTTTAATCTTATTTAAGTGTGGTATATTTATTTATTACATCTTTTTAATTGTGGCTCCTTTTTAAAGTTTTATTCTCTCTCATTCAATGCAACATTAAACAATGGCCAGAACAATAAATAACTCGACACCAGGACTGGAAAAGCCAACTTCAGGTGACTAACGCTTCTGTTTGAACTACTCATTAGTCTTCCTGGCGAGTTACTGTTATACTTTTGCTGCATATCATTTCGTACTTTTACAACCTTTTTGTATTGGCTATATTGACTCATAACCTGGAACCAGGACGGAAAGACCAACTTCAGGTGGCTGACGGTAGTTTATATACTACCTGTTAGTCTTCCTGGCGGGTAATGATCATTCCCATTCTGCTACAGGTTGTCCTTTACAACTTTGTTGACTGGATGTCGTCATTGGTTTTTGCACCATTTCCTGTTTTAATTGCCATTTTGTTTTTATCTTCAATTACCTTTACACATTTTACTCCATTTACTTGACTTTTATCTTTTTACTGGACATTTGGCTGCTCTTTATTATGATTTTGCTGAGTGTCTTTTTAAACTTTTATTCCATTACATTTTGATAATAGCTACTATGACACATAACCCAGAACCAGGACTGGAAAGGCCAACTTCAGGTGACTGACGGTGGTTCTTGCACTTGTTCGTTAGTCTTCCTGGCGGGTTATGATCATTATTATTATGCTAGAGTAAATAGTTTATAACTTTGAAGACTGGGTGTCACCATTGGTTTTTACACCATTTTCTGTTTTAATTGCTGTTTTGTTTTTACCTTCATTTTCCTTTACAAATTTTACTCCATTTACGTGACTTTTCTCTTTTTACTGAACATTTGGCTACTCATTGTTGTGATTTTACTGTGTGTTTTATAATACTTCTATTCTTTTACATTTTGATACTAGTTGCTATGACACATAACCCAGAACCAGGACTGGAAAGACCAACTTCAGGTGACTGACGGTGGGTCTTGTACCTGCCTGTTAGTCTTCCTGGCGGGTTATGGTTATACCTTTTTGATAGAATACCTACCTTACAACTTTTTACACTTTGCCTTCTATCTTAACCTTGTAGACTAGGTGTCAATACTGGTTTTATACTTTTTTTTGTTTTACCTACATTTCCATTTATGTCTTTTACTACATTTTTACCGGTTGTTTGGCGCAGATAGCCTCGTTGCTTTGTGCCATAAATCACTAAATCAATCAATTCATTTCATATTTCAAGGGCAAAAATCACACCTGTTCTTGATGTAACATAGTACTCCATTCTGGGTGATTGCTTTTCACTTGTTAAGTGCCTACACTGGCTAATTCACCTTTACAATGTGAGATTTTAGTTTTGTGTGAAAAGGGGTAAGACTGTATCGATGATTAACATTTTTCTTGCACACTTCCCACTGCTGGTGTTATTTTTTTAGAGCTTGCCAATTCTTGAAAGTGAGGATTGAAATGGAATAGCAGATGGAGCTAGCCACTATAGGTGTCACAATATTATGGGTGGAGAGCAGTCACATGATACTTACATGTTCAAAATTACAGTGAAATTGATGGCGTATATAATACTTAGAAGGCAAAAAGAAGATTGAGATAGCTTTGTGTGAGAGGGGTTAAGTACCTGTTAGAAATACATTTCCATTGTAAGATAAATACTAACTTTAATTACTGTTTACACTGCTCTTAAATTGTACTGTTTTAATCTAACACAATGTACGTGTTTTTCATTTTCATTACAAGTTTTCATTTGGATTAATTTTCTTCTTTGTAGCGATGTTTCTTTTGTAAAAAGAATGGGGCAACAGTGGGCTGCTGTAATAAAACCTGTAAGAAAGTGTTTCATGTGCCCTGTGCTTACGGACGAGGTGTCCTCCACCAGTTCTTTGATAATTTTTCGTGAGTATTTTGGTGATAAAATATTCGCTTCTTAAGTTGTGAGGAGTATCCTTAAGGCTGTGTATCAGTGTTAGAGACAATAACTTTCATTTCACATTCATCGTAAGGTCTTTGAGTGATTTAAAGACAGCAATATGTTTTGTAAATGCAGATTTCTTAATTATTGCATACTTTAGGTTCTTTGAAAAATCTTGCAGCTGCTTAGTTACAAGTGCAAATAATCATGTCTGTGATCTTTTTATAGGTGTTTTGTTTTAAACTGATGAAATATTTTTAAATGTAAAGTATTTCTAACAGTATTTAGAATATATTCACAAAACGTTTTTCCATAAGCATATCTATATAAGCATTTGGTTGTAATGAATAATTCATTAGTTGTTTATAAAATTCAAACTTATTTTGGATTAGAAAACAGCACTGTCATAGTTATGTATAGATGAATTATAAATAATTTTGAATGAATGGGTGGTGTGTTTTCTAGAATTTTCACTTCTAATTGGTTTTATGGGAATGTTATCTACTTTTGAAAGATGTAATTACAAGAATGGTTGATTTATTTACAGTGGCATGTTCTAAATGATTATGTGGTTTTTAAAGTAATGTTTACTAAAATATGCATCGATGTTTTAGCAAACGTCTACTGTCAGTCAAGACAAAAAAATTAAATGTTGGTGATAATTGGTGAACCTCGTGTGTATGTTTAAACTGCATTTCAATGGATTTTGCAGGTCTTTTTGTGCAGACCACAAATGTAAACAAAAGATACCAAATAATTCTCATATGATGTGTTCGTGCCCAATCTGTCTGTGTCCTGTCAATAGTCAAGAAGTTGATCACATCATACTTTCTCCATGCTGCAAAAAATTTTTTCATCGACAGTGCATCCAGGTTTGTACTTCATGCCATTTTCAGGTTTTCAGTAACAGTGTATTCATTGTTATACTTTGTTACTTTCAGGTTTTCAACAACAGTGTATCCATTGTTGTACTTTGTTACTTTCAGGTTTTCGACAACAGTGTATCCATTCTTGTACTTTGTTACTTTCAGGTTTTCAACAACAGTGTATCCATTCTTGTACTTTGTTACTTTCAGGTTTTCAACAACAGTGTATCTATTGTTGTACTTTGTTACTTTCAGGTTTTCAACAACAGTGTCTCCATTGTTGTACTGTATGTTACTTTCAGGTTTTCAACAACAGTGTCTCCATTGTTGTACTGTATGTTACTTTCAGGTTTTCAACAACAGTGTCTCCATTGTTGTACTGTATGTTACTTTCAGGTTTTCAACAACAGTGTATCCATTCTTGTACTTTGTTACTTTCAGGTTTTCAACAACAGTGTATCTATTGTTGTACTTTGTTACTTTCAGGTTTTCAACAACAGTGTCTCCATTGTTGTACTGTATGTTACTTTCAGGTTTTCAACAACAGTGTATCCATTGTTGTACTGTATGTTACTTTCAGGTTTTCAACAACAGTGTCTCCATTGTTGTACTGTATGTTACTTTCAGGTTTTCAACAACAGTGTATCCATTGTTGTACTGTATGTTACTTTCAGGTTTTCAACAACAGTGTATCTATTGTTGTACTTTGTTACTTTCAGGTTTTCAACAACAGTGTATCCATTCTTGTACTTTGTTACTTTCAGGTTTTCAACAACAGTGTATCTATTGTTGTACTTTGTTACTTTCAGGTTTTCAACAACAGTGTGTCCATTGTTGTACTGTATGTTACTTTCAGGTTTTCAACAACAGTGTCTCCATTGTTGTACTGTATGTTACTTTCAGGTTTTCAACAACAGTGTCTCCATTGTTGTACTGTATGTTACTTTCAGGTTTTCAACAACAGTGTATCCATTCTTGTACTTTGTTACTTTCAGGTTTTCAACAACAGTGTATCTATTGTTGTACTTTGTTACTTTCAGGTTTTCAACAACAGTGTCTCCATTGTTGTACTGTATGTTACTTTCAGGTTTTCAACAACAGTGTCTCCATTGTTGTACTGTATGTTACTTTCAGGTTTTCAACAACAGTGTCTCCATTGTTGTACTTTATGTTACTTTCAGGTTTTCAACAACAGTGTCTCCATTGTTGTACTGTATGTTACTTTCAGGTTTTCAACAACAGTGTCTCCATTGTTGTACTTTATGTTACTTTCAGGTTTTCAACAACAGTGTCTCCATTGTTGTACTGTATGTTACTTTCAGGTTTTCAACAACAGTGTGTCCATTGTTGTACTGTATGTTACTTTCAGGTTTTCAACAACAGTGTGTCCATTGTTGTACTGTATGTTACTTTCAGGTTTTCAACAACAGTGTATCCATTGTTGTACTGTATGTTACTTTCAGGTTTTCAACAACAGTGTCTCCATTGTTGTACTTTGTTACTTTCAGGTTTTCAACAACAGTGTGTCCATTGTTGTACTGTATGTTACTTTCAGGTTTTCAACAACAGTGTGTCCATTGTTGTACTGTATGTTACTTTCAGGTTTTCAACAACAGTGTGTCCATTGTTGTACTGTATGTTACTTTCAGGTTTTCAACAACAGTGTGTCCATTGTTGTACTGTATGTTACTTTCAGGTTTTCAACAACAGTGTCTCCATTGTTGTACTGTATGTTACTTTCAGGTTTTCAACAACAGTGTCTCCATTGTTGTACTGTATGTTACTTTCAGGTTTTCAACAACAGTGTGTCCATTGTTGTACTGTATGTTACTTTCAGGTTTTCAACAACAGTGTGTCCATTGTTGTACTGTATGTTACTTTCAGGTTTTCAACAACAGTGTCTCCATTGTTGTACTGTATGTTACTTTCAGGTTTTCAACAACAGTGTCTCCATTGTTGTACTGTATGTTACTTTCAGGTTTTCAACAACAGTGTATCCATTGTTGTACTGTATGTTACTTTCAGGTTTTCAACAACAGTGTGTCCATTGTTGTACTGTATGTTACTTTCAGGTTTTCAACAACAGTGTGTCCATTGTTGTACTGTATGTTACTTTCAGGTTTTCAACAACAGTGTATCCATTCTTGTACTTTGTTACTTTCAGGTTTTCAACAACAGTGTATCTATTGTTGTACTTTGTTACTTTCAGGTTTTCAACAACAGTGTATCTATTGTTGTACTTTGTTACTTTCAGGTTTTCAACAACAGTGTCTCCATTGTTGTACTGTATGTTACTTTCAGGTTTTCAACAACAGTGTCTCCATTGTTGTACTGTATGTTACTTTCAGGTTTTCAACAACAGTGTCTCCATTGTTGTACTGTATGTTACTTTCAGGTTTTCAACAACAGTGTATCCATTCTTGTACTTTGTTACTTTCAGGTTTTCAACAACAGTGTATCTATTGTTGTACTTTGTTACTTTCAGGTTTTCAACAACAGTGTATCTATTGTTGTACTGTATGTTACTTTCAGGTTTTCAACAACAGTGTCTCCATTGTTGTACTGTATGTTACTTTCAGGTTTTCAACAACAGTGTCTCCATTGTTGTACTGTATGTTACTTTCAGGTTTTCAACAACAGTGTATCTATTGTTGTACTTTGTTACTTTCAGGTTTTCAACAACAGTGTATCTATTGTTGTACTGTATGTTACTTTCAGGTTTTCAACAACAGTGTATCTATTGTTGTACTGTATGTTACTTTCAGGTTTTCAACAACAGTGTATCCATTGTTGTACTGTATGTTACTTTCAGGTTTTCAACAACAGTGTATCTATTGTTGTACTTTGTTACTTTCAGGTTTTCAACAACAGTGTATCTATTGTTGTACTGTATGTTACTTTCAGGTTTTCAACAACAGTGTCTCCATTGTTGTACTGTATGTTACTTTCAGGTTTTCAACAACAGTGTCTCCATTGTTGTACTGTATGTTACTTTCAGGTTTTCAACAACAGTGTATCCATTCTTGTACTTTGTTACTTTCAGGTTTTCAACAACAGTGTATCCATTGTTGTACTTTGTTACTTTCAGGTTTTCAACAACAGTGTATCTATTGTTGTACTGTATGTTACTTTCAGGTTTTCAACAACAGTGTATCTATTGTTGTACTGTATGTTACTTTCAGGTTTTCAACAACAGTGTATCCATTGTTGTACTGTATGTTACTTTCAGGTTTTCAACAACAGTGTATCTATTGTTGTACTTTGTTACTTTCAGGTTTTCAACAACAGTGTATCTATTGTTGTACTGTATGTTACTTTCAGGTTTTCAACAACAGTGTCTCCATTGTTGTACTGTATGTTACTTTCAGGTTTTCAACAACAGTGTATCTATTGTTGTACTGTATGTTACTTTCAGGTTTTCAACAACAGTGTCTCCATTGTTGTACTGTATGTTACTTTCAGGTTTTCAACAACAGTGTCTCCATTGTTGTACTGTATGTTACTTTCAGGTTTTTCTTGCTTTTTACTGAAAACTTTGATTTTTATTAGCAGTTTTTTTATTTTACACTCGTAATGTTGCTCAGTTTTGATATAATATTGAAAAAAAATATTTTAAAGGATTAAAGCTTATTCAAAATAATATTTTTTGTTGTTGTTTTCAGAGAAATGAACGAAATTCAGAATACCTGTGGGTGTTATACACAGTGCTTTCCTTGTTATTTATGTAATAAATTTATCAGAAAAGCATATTTATAAACCAGAAGATAAGGGACTGAGAGAAAATGAAATAAAACCCAAAATTTATCAAACATTTTAAAATGAAACAGTTTTACACCTGAAACAGTGGGGGTGCATATTACATAAAGAACAGTTTTATAATAATTTGTGCCCTGGTGTTGAATGTTTATATTGCTGTAATTATACTTTTTATTATTGAAAAATTTATTGACAAAATTATATATTACTACTGGATGGTTTTTGTCAGCTGTTAAATCACCACTTGATTGTACCCAATGCTTTTCAATCAGTTGTTAAACCACCACTTGATTGTGCAATGCTTTCCAACAGATGCAGGCTCTGTGTGCAGGTTACTTTTTCAGATGCCCTATCTGTAACAATAAGGAAAACTTTCAAAACGAAATGCTTACATATGGCATTTACATACCTCAACAGTAAGTGTTTACTTCTTGTTAAATTAGGTAGTAACTATTATAAAGTTATTTTATTGTATTGTTTTGTAGTAAAAACATTTTTGTAATTTTTCCTTACAAATATAAAAAGTGTGTCATCAGTACCTACCATGTGGGAAGGGATTTTTGATTTTTTTTTTTAAAATTTATTCCTGCAAGTAAGAGAAATAATTATTAATTATATTCTTTTCATGTAAATCGTTTGCAATTACATTTTTATTGTCGATATCAAATTGAATCCAAGACGTCTTGCCCCGGGGATCAAATCCTCTTAACCCACTTTCTACGGGTAGATCAAAATGTGTCACAACTTCTTTTGGAGTTATATTCAAAGTTTAATTAAAGTACTCTATTATTAATGTAACAAATAAGCTTGACATGAAAATATAGTTAATGAACCATATTTTAATATTACATGTTTTAATTTCTTAATTTTAGAAGGAAAAAAACTAAACTAAATCATCTATCTCTCTTTCATTGTTTGTCTAATTTACGTACCATCCTTCACTGAAGTATACAGTTAAATGTAAATTACCTGATATAACATAGATATTACTCAGATAAACTTTAATTTCTTTTATCCGTGATATAATATTACAGAGATGCAGCTTGGGAACTGGAAGATAATGCATATCAAGACCTGTGTTTCACATATGCTCGATGTGATGTTTCTCTTTGTAAGTGTCCCAAAGGACGATTGTATGGCAGAGATCATACGTAAGTTTTTAGGCTAACATTGTATTTTTACATTGCATTCCATGAATTTCTTGTTCATAAAAAAATGAAATAAAAACCATGAAGTACTTACTTTTAATTTAAAAAATAATACATTATGTTCTACAGTATATGCAATAAAGATTATGGTAACAGTTAACTGAAAAATGGTATATTTTAATCCAAATTTAATTTTCTTGGTTGTATTAATGAAGTTTGCTATACATTTAGGTTCTAAGTACTACAAATGTTAGCTCTACTGGCTAGAAAGCAATATTAAATTACTATGTATCACTATTAACCCTTAAAAATGCATGATTTCAGTTGAATAGGCTTAAGCTTATGATTTTAAAAATTCTGCTTTTACAATTATTATGAGAATTTTTAGATCTTGTTTTATGTGGAAGTGTTCCATTACTTGTGGAAATATGAAGAGAGGCAATAACTTGAAATATATCTCTTTGAAAATTGATTTAAAATGAGTAGTAAGTCTGAAGGCTTGTAATGGTTTAAAATGGGTTTTTATACCCATTGCAGGCACATTGCAAATAGCCTATCATGTAGCTTTGTGCTCAACAGAAAATAAAAAAAAAAATCTAAATATAAGAAATAACTTTTTTTACCTTATATTTTTAATTGAAATAGGTTGATCAAATATGGAAAACGTTTGTAGATTGGTTGTTCTTAAGCCTACTTTGAATATTTTAAGGATTTAGCCCACACAAGTCTTCCAAAACCAAGGAACATAATATATATTGCATAATAATTACACACACACACACACACACACATCACATCAATACTGTTTTTAATCATTACCCCTATGTGTAATTTCTTGTACATGGTGAGGAGACCTCCCAGGGAAGGTTCTGTTCTTTCAATTTATCTCCTCTGGGATCTAAACATACACCCACATGTTTGCCGTGCATGGTGACCCGTGAAGGGGAGGAGAGGATCCTGGTTGTCGAGGGGCCCAACCATGACACACCATTTTGGCCTTGAATTTCTGTACACGGGCAGCCTTGGGGTGGCCCTCCTTGGGTCAATCAGCTGGTCCACTTGGGCTAGGGTTAACCTTAACCAAGTACCAATGTTGGATGTTTTCAACAGGTGTTATGGACATTGTATCTGATGCTGGTGTTTTGGTATAGTGCTCACAAAACCCCTGCATTGCTGGAGTGTCCTTGTTTAGCATTGTAGTGTGTTTCCTCATAGGGATCCATGGTGGGTAGGGTCAGTGAGCACTGAAATATTCTTTTTTATTATTATTATGGATCCTCCAAATAAAAACTTAAATAAAATATTGAAAAAACAGTCCATAGGTAAATGATTACATTTTGAAGATTCTGAGCAGCAATCTTCAACATTTGTAACACCTATTGTACCTCATTTTTCTATACTACATTCTCTTTCAGAAAAATCATTAGGGCAAATGTCTCCCTTTTTCATTCAGAGGGACCAGAGGGGTTTGTTGGCTCTCCAAAGTCAGTAAAGAAGCTTTGCTCTAATAACATGTTGATAAAAACATCCACATTTCAACACAGTAAACAATTCTTGTTGCATTGAAAGGCAGTTAAGGATATACATATTGAGGTTATACCTCATGCTACTTTGAATTCATCATGAGGAGTTATCGTTAAGAGGGATTTGAAAAACATTCCCAAGTCAGGGATTCTTGCTGGTTTCTTGACTCAAGGAGTTTTGGCAGTGAGGCATATCTCCACTTGCAAAGATGGAATTACAATGTCGACCAATTTCCTCATTCTGACACTTACATCACCACGTCCACCTGTTACCATCAAGGCAGGCTATCTTAATTGCAGGGTATGGCCATATGTTCCAAACCCTCTCAGATGTTTCCAGTGTCTGCAGTGGCAAGGGTCACAATCCCTATGAGTGTGAAATGGACCCTCATTGCATCAATCATATTGGTACTCACCTGTCCTACTTCTGTTCTTGCCCTAAATGGTTGGAAGAAAAAGAGGTGCAGCATTTGAAAACAATTCAAAACATTACTTATCACGAGGTTCGAAAGTTGCTGTCCATTACTTTTCTTGGACGTATGCTGCTGCACTTCATTTTACTACTACAATGGGAGTGCAGACAGATCTCTCTGAGCCTCCAAAAGAATCGTTCTTATACAAAATGAAAAGTCTTATGACATCCATGGTTATAAAAGTTGATGAATCAACTTCAACACCCATCTCTGTCTCTAACATACATTTCAGCAAACCCCAAGATCCACTTCCTTTTGTTTTAGGTATGGACATTTCCTTGGATACATCTTCTTTTCTCACCCCAAATGCAAAACAATCATTTGTTCACGTCCTCAGTCGCTGGAATCCTCTTCCAACAGCAAAGACCTGCCCAATAGACCTCCCTCAAATGAAGACAGTAAAGAAAAACAACATGGTCGTAAACAGAAGGGTTCTCCACCCAATTTGCCTACACGTAAATAAAAATGGCCACCCTGATACAGTAGATCTTTCGAGGTTTACGTTCTAATTTAGATGATATCAAAACACTGATTGCTTCCTACCATCCTGTTTGTCCTTCCTTACAGGAAACATTTCTGAAAACTGCCAATACAGTCACCTTTCGGCTGTTTTCTTTGTACAGCAATGACAGGTTGTGTGATGGTCGAATGCATGGATGGGTGGCACTGTTGGTTGATCAGCATGTGTTCATCCATGTTTCCTTGGGTTGTGTCATCACTGTTTATTCTCTCTACTTGTTGCCTGGAGAGACATATGATCAATCAGACCTTGATGCTCTCACTGAACAGTTGCTGTCTCCCTTTTTTATCCTGGGGACTTTAATGGAAATCATCTCCTCTGGAGAAGTGCTGATATTGATATGAGGAGTTACTCTGTAGAGCATGTGCTCTCTGATCATAACCTTTTTTTTTTCAATACTGGTTCTTCTAGTTATTTTCATGCACCTAGTCAGTCCATTACTGCTACTGATCTCTCAATTTGCTCCCCTTCATTATTCTCCCATTTTTCATGGAGGTTTGAAAATAATTCATGAGGTTGTGGTAATTTTCCTGTAAATTTGAGGGAGACTGGCCGTGGTCGATGCCACCCGACCCAGGTGCCCTGGTGGAAGTTGGATCAGGCAAACTGGCTCTCTTTCACTTGTTATGTATATGTGTAAATATTTTGTAAACGACAACATGTCGTGTTGTGTTTGAATTTTCATTTCTATTATTCATTTTTCCATATTGATATTATTGTTTAGAAGTTTAAACTAATATTTTGTTATTCATTTAGGGTAGCATTTAGAACTTTCTTGAATTAAGTAGACCAATCATATGTTTGTAAATGAGTGCTGGTGACTTTGTGTCTAGACGTGTAGTCTCGTGCAAGAACGGACACGCGCGGATTGCTCTAGAGTTGTATGGAAATTGCAAGATTGTTCGAGAAGTAGGCCTATCGGTATAAAAGACGGTGACGCGAGATAGATTCAGTCATCAGATTTTATTCGAAAAAAGAAGATAGATTCAGTCATTAGTTTTATTCGAAGAACAAGTGTGAGATTCAGACATCAGTTATTATTCGAAGAAAAGAAGAGAGTCAGTTATTTGAGAAAGATTAAGTGTTTGCTGTGATTATTCAACTTGGATTTGTGTCTGAAGTTAGATCTACTGAAGCTGTGATATTATTTCGTCAATCTCTACGATACATCTGAATTACTGCCTGTGCTGAGAGTCGGCGAATTTATTGAACTGTGAACTGTTTCGGAATCTCTTTGTGGGACCAAATTCACACCCTAGACTGGAACATGAGACTTTAATTTTAGATCATTACATTAGATACAGGCCAGTACCGTTTTGTATTGTGATTTATTTTGAAGTTTGAAACTAATATTATTTTGTTTTGTAATTAATTACGAATGTTATAACTTAATATCTGTCACTGTTATTATATATAATTTGTGTTATATCTGTTATATTTGTTAATAGTTTAGTGTAATAAATTACATAAGCTGTTATCTGTGTTTTTCTGTTGCGTTTAATCTACGAAGAACTTAGAACATAAAAAATACGTAACACACTGCTCTTGCAGAACTTGATTGTGCCATTGCCTGTAAGTCATCAATAGACAACTGTGTAGTAGCAATAACTGACTGTATTATACAAACAGCTGCTCAATATTTTCCTAAAATCTCAACACATTTTCCATAATATCCTTGTCTATGGTGGAATCCTGCCTGCCATGTTACATGGGCGGCTCAAAAACGGGCCTGTGATATCTTTCTTAGGTATCACGCACTCACACTCCGCATAGCTTTCCAGCAGGCCCATGCACGTACTTGATAGGTAAGATATCAAAGCCAGAAGGAATCTTGGATTAAGTTCACAACCAACATATCTTCTACCACCAGTTCCAAAGTCATATGGGATGAGATTTGAAAGGTCAGTGGGTAATATAATTCTGTCACCCTTGCTGTCTGATGGCCAGGAAATACCCAGAGCATCATTGATACTGTATGTGGAAGCTTTTGCTGGGTATCTAGCACTTCTGCTTTTTCCTTCATTTTCTTATCCATCAAAACTCAGGCAGAGCAATTACCTCTTTCCTTTCGAGCTGATTGTCTCTATAACTATAATTGTCCCTTTACACTGTTGGAACTCAAACTGGCCCTTCATTAGTCTGGCAGTACATCAGTTGGACCTGATGATGTACACTATGAAATGCTGTGCCATCCATCTCCTGCTTTTCTTGCTATTCTTCTGATTGTTTTTAACTGGATCTGGCAGGAGAGTGTTTTTCTTGATGCTTAGACCAGGCTATTGCCCTACCTTTTTCTAAGTCTGTGAAGTATCCCAAGATTCCATTAAACTACTATTCAATTACTTTGATGAGCTGTCTCTGTAAGGCCTTAAATAGGATGGTTAATACTTGTCTTGTTTGGTTCCTCGAATCAGACAACCTCCTCTTACCCACCCAGTGTGGGTTTCGATGACAGTGCTCCACCATGGAACACCTGATTCTACTTCAAACATCAATCAGAAAAGCCTTTCTCAAACGACAATATCTAGTATTGATATTCTTTGACATTGAGAAGGCTTATGATACAACATGGAGGTATGGCATTTTGCAAGACCTCTATATATAGGGTTGAGTTACCATTTGCCCATTTTTGTTAACAAATTTTTTAATGGACAGGAAATTTCAAGTTCGTGTAGGTTCAACACTTTCCCTTTCTTTTCTTGAGGAACTCCGAGTCTCTCGGGTGCGTTTTGAGTGTCACACTTTTCAGGATAAAGATTAGTGCCATCACTGAATAACTCCCTCTCACTGTTGCAAAGGGTCTCTATGTCGATGACTTTCACATCTCGTGGCAGCTCTCAGTCATTTACTAAAATGGACCACAGCAAATGGCTTTAACTTCTATTTCTCTAAAATTATTTGCATGCACTTTTGCTGCCAACAGAATATTCACCCTGATCCTGAACTCCACGTTGGTGAAGTTGTGTTGCCTGTGGTTTCTGAAACAAAGTTCTTGGGCTTATCTTTGACCATAAGCTGACCTTTATACTACACATCAAGGAGGTACAGGTCAAATGTACAAGAGTACTGAACATCCTCTGTGTCCTCTCTTCCACCACTTTGGGACTGGATTGATGTTTTATGCTAAAGATGTATCATGATCTTATTAGATCGAAACTCGACTATGGATCACTAGTCTATGGCTCTGCCAGGACCTCGGTCTTAAAGATGCTGGACTCTATTCATCATCAAGGACTTTTGTTTTGTCTTTACTTTATGCTTCAAAACTTCGTTCCTTACCAAAGCATCCCACCTAGGGTTGTGTTTTCCTTCCTTGGTGGGCCATGCTTTTTTAGAAGAGATGATCTGCCATTGCTTCTTTTGGCCTTCATGTCCAGGCCCAGTTGGATGAATTGGGTTTGTCCTTAGATAACATTGCTGTATCCATTGGTCAGCCCATCCTACCATGGCTTCTTAAAGTCCCCAAATGTGACTTTTTTTTTAAGTCATTTGAGAAAAGCAGATACTCCCAATTGGAAATACTGTCTGCTATTTGCTGAACATCTTTCAAACCATCCTTCCATTCCTATTTATACACATGGTTCAAAATCAGGTGACTGTGTGGGCTCTGCCATGGTTTGTTGTGGTTCAGTGGTTGCATCCAGAATCCCCTTAACAGGTTCTGTGTTTACTGCTGAACTGTGCACCATGTCTCTGGATCACGTCGAAACTAAGCAGTACTCAAACTGCACTATTTATACGGACTCGCTTAGTTCTCCATTGGCTCTGGAATCACTTCACGTTAGTTTGCACCTTGTTCTCGCTGATATTCAAAACCAATTGGCCCATTTCTCTTTAACATGTACTTCTATATGGTTTTTATAGACACCAGGGCATGTTGGTATTTGCAGGAACTAGCTCATCAACACCACAGCTAAGTCTATTTGCTTTGGCACTATCACCACTGTGTCTGTTCCATACATGGACTATGGTCCTGTATTCAAGGCTCAGCTCTGTTCCAGCTGGCAGTTGACTTGGAGTGAGCAATGCGAAAACAAGCTTTTCCTAATAAAACCCTGTGTTGGACTTTGGCCATCTCGCTACCCTACCGTAAGGATTAGAAAGAGGAAGTTGTTCTAACTAGACTACTCATTGGTCACGGTTATTTAACTCATTGTTTTCTTTTATCTAGGACTGATGCACCAATGTGTTGTCTGTGTAATACTCAAGTCACAATAGGTCACATTTTACTTTCTTGATGGCACCATTTTAAACATGTTTTGTCCCAAGGTTTGTCCATAATGTTAGCCACTGTTATTGGTGATGGTGACACTGTCCACCTGAGAAATGTTTTTAGTTTTTCAAAGGCCATTAATCTTTTTAATGCCATTTAAGTTTCTTAATTTATACATCAGACCTTTCTTTAATGTGATTCCCCTTTTTAAGAATCACAGTCCATCTAGTTTGATTTGAAATTAGAAAATGGCCATAACATCAGATAACTTGGAACCAGGACTGGAAAGGTCAACTCCAGGTGACTGATGATGGTTTTTGTACTTACCTGTTAGTCTTCCTGGAGAGTTAGGATAATTAAAATTATGCTACAGAAAGTACTTTAATGCTATTTATCTTCTTTTTTAAAAAAACTTTGTTTTGTTTCACCTTAATTTCCTTTTATGAATTTTACTAGATTTATTTTAATTTTAACTTTTCACCAGATGTTTGGTACAGATAGCCTAGTTGCTTTGTGCCATAAAACACCAAACCAACCAACCAACTTGAAACATTATAAGTAACTGATCTATCTCTGTTTAGTAAACTAAATTAGTTGTTTTCTTTACATGTTTAACTCAACTGTTTCTCTGAATTGTATTCACAGCATGATGTGGTTATTTCTGAGAAAGAAATTGTTTATTTGCAGTGCTTTTGTTGGTAGATATTAAACTTACAAAATTAGAAGTTGCATGCGATATAAACACGTAAAAGCTTAAATCAGAGTTCATCGAGTAAATTAGGTGGTTCAACTTTTTAACACTCACTTTTAATCAGGAAAGAATAAATATTGTTAAAGTGAAGGTTCTGCTAAGTCTAAAACATTTACTGCAGTGTGGGTTCTACTTGTGAAATAAACCACAAAAGTAAGGTACATTTTATAATCCTATGCTGTAGCTTATACCCTAGGATTTTTTTTGAAAAAATGCAGTGTATTTTGTTTAATGAGTTTTGTTTTGGCTTCAAAAAGTATGGTTATTTTTTACTATAGGTTGTATATATGATCTACATGCCTTATTATAGGATGTAACACCATAGAATAGGATATATATATATGTTCTACTACAGGATGTTTTGATTTTTTTCAACCAGTTAAACTTATCAATAACTAAGAAAGACTGGTAAGTATTAAGGAAGACAGATTTTCATTCATAATATCAGTGTATAAAAGTTGCAAGTAAAATGGTTAACATGAGGCTTTAAGAGTAATTACACTGTGTAACAAAATTTTTACTTTTTTTGTTCCTGGGCAGAAAGTGTTATTTCCCAATTGCTTATGCCTAAAGTAAATGGAAAAGACCTATTTTTCTCATCACAATTTGCTTTTGTGACCCGGGAGCATACAAAGAAAACGTGATGGGAGGCTATAATTGGGGGGCTAATATGTGAAAGTGATTTACATTACAGTCACAAATCTCAAAAAACTACTCACTTCTAAACGATTTTGTTCATTTTTGTATAACTTTAGTGTAAATACATGTAAATCTTGAATCATATGTTGTTTTATTCAGACCTTGTGTGAATGAAAATGTGCATTTTGCTCATTTTTACGTAGAAAATAGGTTAATTTTTCTAAATGTTGTTATGCAGGTCACAAAAGCAAAATGTGAAGGGAATAATGACCATTTTTGTACTTTTACAACGTAAGCAATTAAGAAATAATACATGCTATTCAGGAACAAAATTTGTGTTACATAGTGTTATTTTTCTCGTAACCTAGAGGTACCACTTGTTGTCTGTGGTGTTTGAAGTATCCTTGTAATACACGCAGTATGTGTAAGGGGAGGTAATTAAATGGTTTCGTGTATTTAGAGATATTCGTAATTAGTTGTAGTGCTAACAGTATGTTTCTTATAGCCTCTGGGAGATCATGATCTGCTACATTTGTGGATCTCAAGGTTGCCATGTTGGCTGTGGAGATTTATCAACCACAATGATGCACTGGGAATGTTCAGAATGTGCAACTGTCTGTTCCAAGGGTAATTATTGCTCGTTACCAAGAAGAGAGCTTATAGTTAATAGCCAACTACTTTCAGAGTTAAAAATAATAATAATAAAAATTAAGGTTATATAGCTTACAAACAATAATCTTTATGGACTATTTATGTGTGCTTCTTTTTTTTGTAAGCTAAAGCTATGTTCCTTTCAAGTTGTGTTGTTTTCTGTTATTCCACAGTGGATGAAGGACGTGCATCTTTAGCTAGTTCAATAAATACTGATGTATCTGAGTCAGATTCTGTGCATGAAGTCCTGAACCTTAAAATATCCTCAGATAAGAGTATCTTTGGTAGGAAACAGCTAATTGTAAAGGAAGAAGTTCCACAAAAGAAAACAAAAAGAAAAAAGCAAAAGAATTCTAGACATAAAGATAATCATAAGTTTCTCCCAGGCAAGATGGATTGGACATATGTTGAGGGTGAGTGGTGTTTTAATCAGTGGAACTTAGTAGTGACAAATTTCAAGTTATAGTACTGGTGTACATTCCATTTATATAGGATGAATTCTCGCACTCTATACTTTCTCCATAGCCGAGTGGTTCAACTGCTAATCTGAGGGTTGCAAGGTTTGAATCCCCTTCACACCCAAACATGCTTGCCCTTTCAGCTGTGGGAGGCATTATAATGTGATGGTCAGTCCCACTATTCGTTGGTAAAATTGTAGCCCAAAAGTTGACGGTGGGTGGTGATGACTAGCTGCCTTCCCTCTAGTCTTACACTGTTAAATTAGGGAGGGCTAGTGCAGATAGCCCTCATGCAGCTTTTCACAAAATTCAAAGAAAGACAAACAAACCTTCTTCATGTTGAAAAGTAAGTGAATATAACTCAACATTGAATGTAAACTTGAGTGCCAAAGTTGTATAATTAAATCAGTTTTTGTATTGTAAGGTAAAATTGTCTTTTCTTAATATCTTCATATTCATAATTTTTGGCAACCAAATAGGTGTTGAAATTCATGCCTAGATTTTTAAATAAAAAAGAAGTCACTGGTTACCTAAAGCAAAGCACCCTTTGTCCTCTCACTAAAATAATTTTTTAAAACTCTTGGAACTTTGATCTAAAGCTTTAACATGATTACCAAACAATTGGAGAACCAAAATAATCTAACAAAAAATACTGTGGTTAAAAGTATTTTTAAAGTGGTAAAATGAACCATTCTAAGATCGTATATAAATCTTGCATGTTAATCAAAAATTAGTTTTCAACAGATATAAACATTCGCATTTAAAATTGATTCACAAATTAGCTGTGTCTTGAACATTGAGACTTATTTTTCTATAATAGTTGTCATCAAAACTAGTTGCAACAACTTACTAAAACCAAAATGCAAATAACTGAATCAAAATGTTAAAGGATTTTTTTGAAAAAGATAAAAGTGGTTTAACACTGAAGTTGTGTTATGTGTTACTGTTATTTTAACATATGTAGAGGGTTCATTGCATTACAGCCCCTGTTACAACATTTAATTATGTTTTAATCTTACAACCATCCTGCATCAATAGGTTTGTAGAAAAGAAGTTCCATAATAAGGCTGTTATATGCAAAGCACACCACTCCTCCATATGTGCTTTCCATAATCCACTTGTTATTTAACAGCCTTATAAAGGGTAATATCAAGCAACTTAACAAGTACATCTTTGTATGAATAACATTTAAACCCTGTTTAATTCTACTGATGCATGAACTTTGAAATGGAGCTATGGTAATTAGACTCACTTCACGATGGATATCCTTGATGATGGTTCTTATTGTTTTCTGGAACATGTGGACAGTTTCTTCCATTGTCATTTGTGGATTCTAACCTGTTACAAAATATCAGTTTGTTGTAAGTCTCCTTCTGGATGTTTGGTACCTTAAGTTGATCTGTAGTCATCTGTTTCCCAATGCCTTAAAGAACAGGGATGTTTCCCTTTTGGAAATTCTGAACACATTATCATGAACTGTGTATGAATGTTCTGCACTGGAAAGGGCTATTAAATAAATTTCTCAAAAGCAGTGACTTTTGGTACCATCCTGATTATGTTGGCTGTTGTCATGCGACTTTCTGAGATGCATAATCAAAATCATTTTAATATTGTACCTTGTACAATCAAACCTCGATTTAAAGTGGCAACATTCTGAAGTTTCTACATTGTACAACCGATTATATGAAACTTGTATGCAAATAATTCTGACAAATTACTTTTGTTGTTGTTTTGCACTGAACATGGTGTGTTTTGCTTTGTGTAAACAATAAGCAGTTCTTTACATAACTTACAAGTAATTAAGCATCGTTGAATGTTTTGTATACAAGGAATACAAAATAACATTTTGTTGAAACATATAATATTTTCCCCCAGAAATAAATCACTTCATTACGTCTTAACGTGTTTACTAACTTATTATTAGCATGACAAGTGTGTTCTACAGCAGTTTGAAAGAGTTCTTCTGCAAAAGGGTGTTAAAAGAAGATAGTACAATAAATCTGTGTTTTTAGAAATAGTGTGTAGCAAATAACAATAACTTTAAATGTTTCACAGTAATTTGAGTTCAATTCCATCACCTATATTGAAAATTAAGTTTTTTTCTTTTATTGGGGTGGATAATTAACGTGTGAGTACTTCGTTCATATTTGCTTTATATATTTTGCCATCTTTTGTTTATTATTTCCAGTCTGAGACAGTTCTTTACTTTTCACTTGGAATATATTATTTTACAAAACACCTAATGCATTAACTTCATTTAAAATATCAGGAATTCTATCCAAGAAATACATTAAAGCCATTTGTTGGTTTATTTAGATGAAAATGATCCAATTATCTGTTTGAGATTCCCCTGTGGGAATTCTAACTGTGGCAGTTGTTGTTGTTTTGAATTAAGCACAAAGCTGCACAGTGGGTTATCTGTGTTACAACTGTGGCAGACCCATGTATTTGATTATGTAATGGTGAAAGGGACATAGGACCAGTGTGCTTCCAAGGTTATAAGCATGGTAGCTAGTTTATATGCTCATAATATTTCCATAATTTTAAAGACATTATTTGATTTTTATAAACATTATTATGTTTACTGTGAAAGCATATTACCTTTGTTGCATGTGGGTTTCATAAAACAACCACTAGGGATCACCTCAAGTCTAGAAGTTCCCCAGTTGTTAAGTGAACTGTGTTCTAACTTTGACATCTTTAACTAATTTAAAAGATACCTTTTCCTAGCATAATGTTTCAGTGTATTTTCGTGTTTTAAGCACTGTTTGTTAGATCACCTTTTTTCACAATTCCCAGTCAACAATGATATGAGTAACATCAAGTTCTTGGCTTCTCAAATGTCTTCCAACATAGTTTTGATAGTGTGATCTTGACACTTACCATTCCATCGTTAGGTCCCATAGTTCTGACACCAACTCTTAATAAAGTTCTTGCTGCATTTTTTGACAAGTCTTTTGGTCATATTCCAAATGTCTTGACTTTTGTTACAAGCTAAGACACAGTTTTGTTAGACATTTAAAAACTTGCTGCAAGATTTGTAACATGGGTTTGAAATGCATCCCTTCAATGACAGTTATAGGTCTCACCTTACTGGTTTTCAAACAAGACCCAAGACTTTCAAATGGTTCACCGCTCTTCTTCAATCCTCCATAATCATGTTTCCAATCTGTTTACTCTGGTGCCACTAACTTGTAAGTTTTGTGAATAAAATTGTAATTATGAAGTTGTTTGGTGTTGCATCTTTATTGGTGTTTCATAGTAAATTTTCTCAAGAATGTTGACTACCCATATGGTCGTGCAAAACTGGTAGTGTTAACTGAGTAACTGAGACAGTTTTGACATGTGCTACATTTTATTTCTTGCCCTCTTATTTTTGAAAAGAAAGACATAATTGGTTAAAATTCAACTGTTTTGAATAGAGGTAGCCAATTTCACTCAGTGAGGACTTGAAAAAAATATGCACAAACTTTACAAATACAGTGACGGGTTAAATCACTGTTATAAATACAATTTTACGTTATCACACAAAGACCTAAATTTGTTCGTTTATTTTTTTTTACCAGTACTCTCTTGAGGGGGTAAAAACTATAAATTTTGACATGTTTAATGCTTGTTAAATATCCATTTGTAAATTTAGAATGTGATTTGGAAGTTTTTGGTTGGACCATTTGTTACGTACACATGTGCTTGTGTCTGTTTAAGTGTGCAATATATTTGACCTGTCCTTATTTTGTCTTTCATTATCTCACAGTGAAACAGGTGAAATCCTTTACTACTGAAGCTGAAACAACTACAGAAACACAAGAGGTGGCAAAATTACCATTTAGAAGTTCTGTCCAACTTGCAAGGAATCACCTGTCTCAAAAATCCAAGAAAGGGAAGAAGAGAAAAAAGTCACACTCGTATGTTGAAGAAAATTCTGTTTTGAAGTACAAAAAGAAGCAAAAGGAACTAGTTGGATGTAAAAAATCAGGCAGTGGAAATATTGGTACATTGCAAGACATCTCACACATTTTAAAAGAGAAAACCTGGGCCTTTAACGAAGAAACATTGACTGGTCATGAAAATTCCAAAGAACATCTGCCGAAATCTTTAAACTCTGATGGTTACATTTCAGCTCATTCGACAGAACCTAGTAGCAACAGTCATGCTCTAGCAAAATGTGAGGAATCAAAAATGTATCCTAATAGTAGAGTAAAATATGTAGAGTCCACTACAGACAAGAGTAATGACACTGTTGAAATAAACCATGCAAAACCTCTGTCAACTGATAGCAATAAAATTGACTGTGCCAAGGGTATAGAAACTTGTGTTTGTCAGATAAATAATACTATGAATAAAGACACTTGTGTTACCAGAACAAAGAAAACTGTGAAGAAAAATAAAAAAAATCGATCAAAATTTGTTAGTTCTCTTGAAAATTCCACCACAATTCAAACTAACTCCAACACACTTTTAAGCTTGCAAAATGTTCCATGTGAAATGAAAATTAATCCATTTGTCAATATCAAGTCTTTAAATCATATTTCCTTTAGTTGTAAAAAACATTCTCCAGCACATGACATCTTAAATCAATTGGAATTTAAAATCCGAGAATCGTCAACATTTGATCAAAGGTGCATCCTAGAAGTTTTCAGGAAACAAAATGAGAGAGGATGTTCAGTAAAAGTGGGATGTCACAACATCCTTCTACATGGTAGCCAAAAAAGCAAATGGCCTAGCAATACCAGCAAGAAAGAAGGGCCACTATTAGAAGAAAAAACTTTAACATCGATTATTCCCATAAATAGAGATTTTAAGCTGAAAATGCCTCAAACTGCCCGGAAAAGCTTTCCAAGGTCTCAGGTATCATTTCCCATCAAGCTCTTGCATCAGAAAAGAAAGACTAAAAAAAGATTAGCTTATGAAGGCTTCTTCAAACATATCCCTAGAGCTTCTTCATCTTCAGTTAAACAAATATCTACAAGTAACTCATCTTCATTATTACCAACAGTAGAAATGAAATATCAGGAAATACCTTTTGTTAAAACACCAAAGTCTAGGAGAAAATCCAGTTTTGAAAAAGGGTACAAGAAATCAGAATGTTCTCAAGTAGATGTGAAGATGGTTCACAAGCAGGGTGGGGTATCAGTGAAGAAAAACTCTTCTAACAGAAAGTGTTATTCAAAACAGTTGTCGATATTAGATTTTGTCATCAAAAGTGCTTCACCTGTATTTCTTAAACAGCAGAACGGTAAAGATGAACCATATCTAAGTGCTGGGCGTGTGGACAGTAACTACGATACCATGCAGGAGGTGAGAAGCCTGCCAGGTGAAGAGAGCTGTTCCAAAAAGATGGGGTGTCTTCATTGTCAAAAGGAAATTCCCGATGTAATTAAATCTCATGTTTCAGCAGGACCATCACACCAATGTTACTAAAAGTTACTTTTCACAAACTATTAATTATTCTTGTAATATAAGTAGTACAGAGGATTATTCCTCTGCAAACGTATCTTTTTATGATTTTTAAAGTTTCTCTTTAAATGTTTTGCATGCAAATACTTTAAGTTAGTTACCTGAAATTACTTTCTCTGTAACAGTGAACTGTGAAAAAATTCACAAACTACAGAATGTATTAATAACAGTCGACAACTGACCAAACACAAAATAGTTTTATTTATGTAAGGTTCATACTTTTAGGAATGAGTGTATTTCAGAAGGTTCAAATCTTCTGTAAATAAGTATAATCCATCAACTCTCTTCATCTGTACTGTAAACATTGTTTTTCCTTGTTACAAAACATTTTTGTCGTTGGTTCTTGTTATTTCTCACAACTCCTTTTACAGTTGTTATAAGATTTCCATTGTGGAAGAAACTTTTAAAAGTACTTTGTAATGATAAAACACGTGTTTAAATGTTTTATGTATCTCTTACAGAAAAGGGTGCAAAGATGTGTTCTTTACCATATACATGTTTGATCTCCTTCAATAAACTAAATATAAATTGTTTTATTTTCTAATAGTCTGTACAACTATATGTATTAACAAAATTAAAAGCTAAAATATTCCCTAACACTTTTGTTTTTCTAATTAATTGTACAAAGTTTCCACTTACTTTAAACCTAGTCTTCTGGTTAGCAATCATTCTATAACATTAAGGAAATTTTAACAGATCTGTAGATGTGGAAAATACGATGTATTTAATAGTTTTGTGGGAGAAAAAAAATTGGATTTTAGAGATGTTATAAACATTGTATCATATTTCTAACAGGAGCAAATAATTATACTTATTAGATTTTTAGCAATGTCAGTATTTTCATTGGGAGTGTTTGTTGTAACCACAAGTTAAATTGTGTTTCTCTGTAATGCATTTAACTGTCTACCAAATCTCATTAGTTAACCTGTAAGGATTCTTTTAAGAGAACTGAGTTTGTAAGACTTCTTAGAAAGTTATGTACTTCTGATGACTGACATAATGGCTATTACCAGTTTTTAATAAAAACGTATTTTTAATAAAATACTAAAATCTTGGGTGATATGGGAAAAGATGTGCATTTGATAGAAAAACTGGGAAACAGTAAAGGAATTTCTTACCATTACGTATAGGTACTGAATTTTACACTTGTTTTATTTAAATTTAATTTATGTTGAACTGTATAAAAAAAAAAAAAGAGTGAATATTTTATTTGTGGATGACTCTCAGCACATTAAAAAGAAATACATCTTTTAAAATATTTCTTTTTGTAATGCTGTATTTTATAGATAAATATTAACAATTTATTAGTCCAGCTTATGTACCCATCCAGAAGACAGAGATCTCTACTCATGGTACATCTTAGTTGTGTATTTTCTGGTTGTAGCAAGGCCACACCTCTGATTTTAGCATTGCAAGTCTGTAGACTTACTGCTGTACTAGCAGGGGACACACCTTAATTGTAAAACATACTCAAAACTTTAGCTTTTAAAATTTGATACAGTTTTGCCATATCCCAACCCAAGAAATTGATTCTTTGATTTTAAGTAGAATTTATAAACATTTTCAAGAATATTTAACTTTTATAGTGTGTACTAATAACCACTGAATGTCTTTACTTTTTAAGAATTTGCTCACACTTATATGACCATTTAACATTAATGGGTTCACGTTTTCTAAAATGTGTTTAGGGTGGTACTATTTTGTGTGCATGTCACAAGGTGATTTTTTTTATATGTGTATTTTCATTTTGATATCAAACACTATTGTAGAATTTGTTTGATATAACTGGAAGGCTTATGTGGAGATAATGTAATTGTTATTCCTTGTACAATGACATGATTGTGTTTTCTGTTTGTTCATGATGTATAAATATGATCTAATCTGTTCTCAGGTGCATCATTAGATCAAATCATGGTAATTTTGTAATCTCCAATTAATTTATGTTGTACAGTGGGAAAATATGCTTTGAAAATAAAGTCTCTTGCAGAAGAAATTAAAGATTTCCTCTTTACAGCAATAGAAGCTTTGAATTAAAAGGCCAGTTTGCAGGTGAATGCATCATGTCTCTCCCATGTTATCCCAACGTGATCAATTTAGACACGCACAAAATATAAAATTGTGTATTTGTACCAAATCTGATGTAACTTAGTTGACAAAGGTATGAATGGTCCACAAAAAAAATGTAATTTCCTTGGAGAAAAATTGAGAAGACAAAAATTCCAAAATTGTTTGGGACCTGCAAAGAGTATTTGTACCATATTCCACGTAAATTAAAAGTAAAGTAATTAACCAAAAGTCCTAAAATAAAAAAGAGCATATCTGACAATAGTGTACATACAACATATATCTTCTACCAAATTCCATTCGTTAAAATTGCTAAGATTATATTTTTGTGGCATCTTGATCCACCATTTATGTCCAAGTGCGAGACGTGAAAAAGTTACCTTGTACCAAATACCGTGTGATTTAGTAAAAATATAAAATATGTCCAAGTGGCTGACTCAAACCCCCAAATTATGCTTTTTGTGAGGTCTGGACTACTACTTCCTTTTAAAAAAAGGGAGGGGTCATTTTGGTATGTTATTTTGTTGGTCACGTATGTAAAAATTTGTATTTGTGCCAGTTTTCATTTTGGTATGTTAATATGATTGCACAGGTTGTTTAACACTTGACCCCATAAAATCCTTTAAAAGGCCTAAACCAAAAAAAAACAAGTGGGCATGTTTAACCAAGGTATAAACCTACCAAGTTTCAAGTCAATATTGTAGAAATGAAATGGTGTGAAATTGAAGTGTTTGGAAAAAGAAATAACAAAGAGTACATCTTTTTTGGATACAAGTATGTCATAGCTGTCAATTCTGTACACTACAAAATATCTTTTTGAATTACTGTACAAGAATAAATTGTTTTATACATGCTAGAATCAGTCTTGTAAGACTGGTTTCATTGCTTTGAATTAAAACATTATCATAAGTGCATTTTGATCTTTGTGGTAATTAAACCTAGCACAAACCTGACTGTAGCAACTAGAGAAATAAAGATGCACTGCTTGGTGCCAGGTGGAGATTTACGTGAACATGAGATAAAACTAACCAGTATTAATCATGAGAACAACAGGTGAATGTATAAAGGTACAGACAAGAAAGACTTCCATTATGACATTTATCTCCACATTGTACTTAATTTTAACCTCCGTTTAGTTTTTAACATTTTCACTGAATTAGATTGCTAAGTGAATATTGGTTGTTTCATTTTTATAATTCAATTGTAATATGTATGGTTTGTATCATATCATAGTTTCTTCCTTGGGTACTGACATAATACAGTTGGCTACAATACATTATCAATCTAATTATTGAGACAGTATTGGAGAAGCTACAGTAAGGTAGGAATACATCAAGTGTATTGCTGGAGCATTTATATGTGCATTCTTGTTGGTACTAGCATTTCACATGTACAACTGTTTTTGTTCTGCGACATATTCCCCTAACTGAAAGTTGATATATGAATGTGTTTTTAATAAAGTTTAACATGTATACCCTTTTTTTCCTCATAAGCCGTAAAATGCTCAGTAATAACAAGCAGGTGCTAAAACAAGACTAATTCAACTCTCGGTTATATCATAAAGTAACAGACAGAATATGGCACCTTTTTTTCATGACCCATACATATGTACTTTATTGGCTAATTCAGTACTACAATAAACACAAAATGGCTCCATTAACCATCATTTTCACTCAAAGTATCAAAGGACACAAACGTGCTTATTTGGTGTTTCAACAAAACCTGGTCAGTGCAACAATCTCATTTGTTTCCTTCAGCTCATATTACACATTTTCTACTCACGTTCTTATGTCTATTTGAAACTACCATTTTTTTAATTTTTTAACATAGTAAACACAGAAGTAAAAGCATACGTTATTCAATAGATTTATTTCACCTTGCGATTTCCAATTTTGAATGTTAAAAACTAAATGCTGGTAACCTATGAACTTCATGACGCTGTAAATAAACGTACACAATTATACACGTATAAAAAAAAAAATCTATTCACAACTGCACGGACCAATTAATCTAAAGTCAGCTTTATTTTTAAATACTGTTAAGAAACCTTCAACATAACAACAGTGTGAAACAAATAAGGATAACTTATTTGGTGTGATTTAAACAGTATTTCTTCACAAGACATCAATATAAAAATTAGTGATATTGAAGTATTCGGCAGGCATGGAAATGAATTCTACTCAACACAAAGTAAACTACAGTTTTAAAGTTTATTTATAAGTTCATAAAGTATTGAAATGACACAGAGCTGATTAATATATTCCAATTGACCAATCACTAGCAATATACATAAAATTCCAAAATGATAATCCAACAAATACCCATTAATAATGCTTAAATACCTGATTAATCATCACCGAAATATTTAAAACTAACGACCCAGTCAGGTAGACAAAAGTTAACACCTGCCAACTAGTAATATGATGCTAGTAAAATAAAGCTATTTAATTAATGCTTGGAACTGCAAACTTGTGTTGATAAAAATTCTAAAACTTGTAGTTAAAGAAGGACATCATTTTCTGCCCTATGCGAGTGAATATTTTCCAACTGGTTTGTGTCTAGTAAACATGTACACTTAATATTATACAAAATGTGAAATATATAAACATTACTTTAAACACCAAAACCAACGATAAAGTGTAATGCCTTTACGATCATTTGGCTGTAAGTGACCCAGAAAAACTTTAAAACCCAAGATAAAATATACATGCTCATAAGATAAACCATATTTCGATCTGTTATTACCAGATAATTTACCTTGCTGCTATCTTTACAAAAAGGTCCATTCTTTTTCATCCAGAATAAAAACCATAAATGGGTTTGACTAGGTAAAATTTGCAGAAATATCTAATTGAAAAAGCGAACTTTTTTCCTTCTTATCTGTACAACCTTTTCACCAACAATTCCTATACTTTAACGGTGAACCCACAGCCTGATCTGCAGGTTCATGGAGTACACTTGCTAACCTATATCACAAACTCAAAGCTCTTAAATTATAATTAGGGCTTCTGATTTTTTACTTGCTATTTGCTGCATGGAGTAAATTTAGTTTCTATTATGACTCACTATAGGTAAGAAAATTACTTCTGTGTTAGTTTCACTTCTGCCACTCCTTCAGTATGAGGTATTCAGGACAATTTAATGCTGCATACAGTTCAGGATGGAAAGGCACTACATAATTAATTGCACTGGTAAAGAGGTGAAGTTATGCAAATGTGAAATAAGTATCTGCTCTAGTGGGTTTGTTTGTTTTTGTTTTTTTTTCCTTCATCAGTTAAAACCGAATATCAGAAGTCCCACTTATAATTTATGCTTTTATACAAACTTGCTGGAACAATAACAAGACAGAGATTTAAATGACATCACTGTGAGCTCCTAATTCTTTTATTCACCTGTAAAACTACCAATAATATAAATGTCAGAATTAGTTTGCTTGCAAAACCAAAAAACATGCAATCAACTCTATTATGGAAACAATCAATAGTGATTAAAAAATCTCATCCTCTATGAAATTCCAATTGACTAGATGAATTTGTTCAATAGAAAAGGGCAAGAAATTTCCTGCATAGACTATGAATAATGAAACAATCTATTAAACAGCTGTATAGATGTCACGTGATGAGTGAAAAACTACTTAAATTTAAAACTAATAATACATGAATTTAGAAAGACAACTAAATAAGTAATTCAAAATAATTTTTCAATTGCAATACTTCGGTGTGTATTTCTTAGTCCACAACTGTGTCAACTTGCTTTTATTTATAGAACATCGATGTCTTAGTGTTTCATTACAGTAACTAGTTCTCTTATTTAACAGTTACTAATCCAAGTTTCTTAAAAGCTATAGCATAATTACACCATACGATATCCAGGTCCAAGTCACTTAAAACAGATTATTCATGATATAAACAAATTATTTTTATTGTAGTTCATTCTAATCTCTAACCACTGAATCACAGATAGCTTACAAGTTAATATTACTTTTTTTTTCTCAAAGACTATCCAAAAGCCACTGGTCGAGTTATTAGAGATATAGTAAACCTGATAATTAGGTTTAAGTAACTGACCTTAAATAAATATCTCTGGAAGAATTTTGTTCGAACAAACAATATTTTAACAATTAAGCTTCCAAAGAGAAACTGATGTGAACAAAGGTTTCATCACGTGGAACACAGCAAAGATTAAACTCTGTACAACCTGTGTATGTGTTGAAGTTTTTTATGTTGATCAAAAGTTTAAAAAAAATGTATAATGTTTGCATAAAACAATCTGGCAAGTACAAGCATATTAGTTTTATTCATTCAAAATAATTTGTAATAAACAGATTTGTGTTTAGAATATAAAGAGAACTTCTCCAACATCTCAGTATACATATGAAAAGTTTTTTTTAAACTTGGAGCACACATAGTTGTGTAAAAAAACCATCTGTTCTTCTCTACTGAAACCTGGAAGAATGATGGCCACAAAAAGAAGGAGGTGGCTTCTAGAGTAAGTGTAACTAGGACAATGTGTAATTTTTCACAAAAGTTTCCCTCCAATTTTGAAATCTGAGCCAAATCTAAACTTTGTTGGCTGTATAAGTAAGTGTTTTATTAAAAGCTCCATCTGGAACCTATACTTCAAAAATCCCCTATTTTTGCTTTCAATCATAGGTTATGTTTATCATAATCATTAACAAATACTCAAAGATCTTTCTGGTTTTGGTGTTTTTATCTTTAGAGGAAGTCAGAATTCCATTTATCAAATATAAATAGACGTAACTGGGAATCATTCCATCTTGTTTCTTTCAAACTTTGCTGTCATAATTTCCTAGTGGAAAGAAAAGATTGGAGTAAACTTTCACATTAAACAATAGAAATATTATGTATACATAAGTGTAAGAAAAACACTACTTTCAACAAAAACAAATCCATAGGAAAATATTAGTGCATGTATACACAAGTCAAAAGTATGAAACCTAAAAACTTCTGCACTTTGAAAAGACAAACATTTTTTCAACAGAGGTAAAGTAATGAAGTCCACTTTCAGAAAGTGATTGGGTTTAGTAGTTTCGGGCGAAGTTTTGAATTGAGATGCATGTGTCATTACCTTGAAGTTATGAGTAGCAGAAAAAATAAATATCTAAAGATTCCCTTTATATAACAAGTTTATCTGGGTCCAAACATAAGGTGAAAATAACCTGAAACAATAGCCTGCTATGAAATGCCTCAAATATTAGTCAAATTTAATACAATGTATTTAAAGAGCAATATACTATTACTAAAGGAAAAATGTATGACAGAAGTTTTAAACATTTTAATTCTAATAGGCTTTCAAACTATTTACAGCATTCACCAATGAGAAATAAAACATTACAAAACACATTATCTAAAGAAATGCAGCACAGAACAAAACTTGATAAATGATCAGAAATATCATTTTATTTAAATATAATAATAAAAATACATCCATGAAATTCTAAATTATCAGAACTCCAGTTTACTACTTGCTGTTAAGCATAGCATCCTTCAATGTCAGTTTATTTCCTTACAACAAGGTAAGTTATTTTGGTTACATCCTTGTACCCTACTTGTGGTTGGTCAAATCACTGCAATCTACTTTAAAATTATTCAACTTTAACCTATAGCTTTACCCTGGGAAATTATAAAAATAATTAATACACAAATAAAGTTCATATGAAAAACGAAATTTGCAACGAATTGGATAGAGTTATCCACCAACACACTGTTCGGAAGGAAAACTGAATAAAACAAGTCCTGCATTACAAACAAATAGAAACCTATGGTTACATGCAATAGAACATCATTACACAAGGAAGTTAATATCTTTTAAAGTTATTCTTAACTCACCTCATCAGAATCTAGGAAAGTTGGTAAAGCACTGAAAAGAGAAAAATGACCATTCTTAATACTGATAAAACATTAACAATAAGCAACAATAAACAACTTTATTTTTAAAATCTAATATATGCATTTTTAAAGTATCATTATCCAAGTGTTATTTGTAAAATATTTGCAAATAACTGCTTTTAAAAAATTCACATACCTGTCAGAGACAGAAGATGGAATATTTTCTTCTACCCATTTGAGGACCTCATCCTAAAAATAAAAATTAAATTAACTAAAAATGTAACTTAATGTATTAAACCAGACACTCAACATTTTAATATACTCTTGACACCAGATAAGTTTTAAAACTAAACTCAAAATTTAATAAACAAGAAATTTGAAACCATACTTTAATAAATAAAAAAATTTAATTTAACTGGAAATGTACAGTGGCTTAAAAAATATGGTTTATGTTCTCTGTGTGGCATTGTCAGGTTTATGTTCTCTGTGTGGCATTATCAAACATACCATGATAATCAAAACATTAAGCAGTTCATAATTATTAACTTCTAGAAAGTAAGCTGTACTACACAAAGTACAAAATATGAACTCCTAAAAAACGACCTGTATTGATGAAACTTTGTAGAATGGACAGCAACTGCCTGTTGTGGAGACACAAGTGTAGAGAACGACATTTCGAAAGTCTTCAGGAAGGCTTTCGAAACATCATCCTCTACATTTGTGTCTCCATAACAGGCAGCTGTCATCTAATTCTACAAAGTTTCATCATGAATCACGTGCCTAAACAATCTAAGTACAAAATATGAACTTCTAAAAAGAGTTGTATTATACGAAACTAAGTACAAAATATAAACTTCTAAAAAGAGTTGTATTATACGAAACTAAGTACAAAATATAAACTTCTAAAAAGAGTTGTATTATACGAAACTAAGAACAAAATATAATGATCTCACTAGAAAAATTTCTTATACTTCATCAAGTAAAAAGAAACAAAACATTCCCAAATCATAATTTTTTACTTTATTTTCTTTCCTGTATGATGACAATTTCCTCTTATCATAAAATTTCATCAATTTTCCTTACAGCATTATTGGAAACTTCCTTCTGTCTGGGAGAAACACTATTCTGGGATTTTGTTGATCTCAACTTTGTTCCTGCTGAGCAAATAAAACGGTTAGCAACGAACATTTTAATGTCATACAACAATATTGATTCTATGGCTAAATAAACTTCACAAAACATAAATGGATCACCTACCAGTACTAGTGAACATTAAGCACAAACTTTTATTAAAGACTTACCAAAAGCATCGTTAGCCAACGTCTTCTCGAGATCTTCATCATCATCTTCGTCGTCTAAAGCGTCCAACAGCGGAGTGAAAGCGTATCTAGCAAATCAGAAAGATTACACGTTATGTTTGAACGAAGAAAATTGTTCAGGCACTTGCAATACTTTGCTTTAAGTTAACAAGTATTTTTAAAGCAGATAAATATAAAGCTTAGAGAATATCAAGCACTTTCTTACACTTACCTTTGGTTATTAATGGTGGGCCTCCAGAGAATCATGATCACCAACAAAATAACAGAAAACAGAAGATGCCAATAGGCTTCATCTACCCATAGTTCCTTCCAGTCCTAGATAAAAGAACACTTAGTGCATAAACATCACACTAATACAATGAAAGGAAGTGAAAGAATAATGTATTTTATGCGTGTAAATATTGGTTTTTGGTCAACCAGCATTAACATGCCTATAAACAAAAATATGTAATAACACAACTAATAAATAGAGAAGTTCTAACACTACTCAGAAGATGCATAATGGTACCGTAAACAATAAGGTATGGAATCAAAAGTAGTTTTGTGATTCGTGAACATTTGCACATAAGATACAAACAAATCTGGATTAAGTTTACATTTCTTTCTCCTGGTCAAATTTCATTAATTTTGATTGGATTGCTGTTTGCTTTGTTCCTACATGTTTTGTTTGTTTAAAAAGTTAATTTTACCTTTCACGCTCTTTATTGAAGAATGTAAGTGTTGTGAAAATCAGTCTGAAAGTTGGTGAAGACAACTACAGTCAATAGTAAGAAAGTAACATCACACTGTAATAGAACTCTTGCTTGAATGATACTGGAAAAGCTTTTTTATTACATAATATGCAACCTTCAACTTCACAAACTTTTTATCCTGTGTGCATGTAGGTTTCCAATAAAAGTCATGATTTTCCTGTTTTGCCTCCATTTCCTATCATGGAAAACTTTATTTTTCTCCATTCTCAGGGTGCAAATATGACGTCATGAATACATCACATACAAATCTAATGCACTAGTGCCATCTATATAAATATAATAGTACTGTCTGTTGTTTGTCTGTTATCTAAATATCATGTAAACGACAATAATGTCATGTCGTGTTTGAATTTCCATATTTATATAATTGTTTCGAGGTTTAAATCAGTGAAGTTTAAAATACCATTTTAGAATTAATTAAAATTCATTTAAAATTATTTATGTAAAAATTTCTAGAACTAGATAGATTAATCATTTGTATTGGCCTGGTGTCTGTACTCTGGAATTCTGAGAAGTTACGCGATTAGTATATAAACAGATGGCGATGCGAGGGAAGTAAGTCATCCGTTTTTACTCGGATCAAGAAGTTTGTCTCGTTTGAGAAAGTTTGAACGTTTGCCGTGTGATTATTCAAATTGAATTTGTGAATAGAGCTAGATCAACTAAAGCAGTGAATTTATTTTATTGCGTCAATCTTTATAATTCAGTCGAATTACAGATTATACCAAAAGCCAACACGTATTGGACTGTGAATTTTTTTCGAAAATACCCATTCAAACTTCGTAAATTTCTCCGTGGGACTAAATTCCCCGCCTAGATTGGAACTTTGGATTTCGGATTTGGACACTCATTCTGGATCATATTATTAAGCACAGGCCAGTACCTTTTTGTATTATAAGTGGTTTTGTAGGTTGAAACTGGATATCTGTTATTGCTATTGGATAATTTATTTTGTGTCTATCACATATAAGTAGATCATCGTAATAAAATTATACAAGCTGCTACCTGTGTCTTTCTGTTGCGTTCAGTCCACATAAAAAACGTAACATTGTCCATGTAAATACTTCACAGGGTGTGGATGGATCTTCAACAAAATTGGTGTGGAAGTTCAAGTCCATGGGAAAATGCACGCAAAATTTCAATTTTGCATTTTCTGTTTTTAGTGTTTTACAAGTTTGTTGTTTTACCGCTACTTCACCCAAATTTTGCATGAAGGTTTGTTGTGGCCATGAAGAGATACATTCAAAATGACAGTGTCACATTTTGTGTTTTGCTATTTTCATGGGTGTTTTTTAACATTACATATAAAGGAAACAACTTTTCATGTCCTATGATAATCTTTCATTAATCATGAATTTATGTGACTTCTGTCCAGGGTACAGGTACCCCCAAAGCTAGTGAAGGCATAGTTTAAAAACTTCTATAACATTTAAAGGCAGGATTCTTTCCCCTAAATATTGTACTGACTGTCTTTTCATACCCAATTCACATTTTGTGTGACACTTTGGACAGCTATAACAATATTATTCCAGAACAAGACTTCATTTATAGATATTAACAAGTAAAGCAGGGTACACAAGTAATGTGAAACTAACTAGATAGTACAAATATCTTTTTATAATCTTGAATTTTAATACAGTTTCATATTATTGCTTTGAAACAACACATTTACAAATACTATAATCCCTTATTCATAGAAAGTAAATTATTAATACCAGACATAAAATGATCTTGACAGAAAATAGTTGTCAAAATATCATTACATGATACTTGATAAAACCAACGATGCTATTCTGAAAGGAGAGAATGTGTAACTAAGGTTTTTGAGTCTTGTCTTGTTTTTATGGTTTATAGTTCAATAATTAACCAAACTGAAACATTTGTCACTTAACTGTTAAGGTTAAAAATTTAAATACAGAATTCTGAATAACTGTAAACAGGTAAACAGCTGTTTAATTCCTTATAAATTACTCTTTATTATATGTGTTGTTGAATTGAAATAAATGAAAATATAAAATTAATTTAATCTCAAACACATTTTTGATACCAATTTAACTTACTATAATAATCCTTAATATTCCCTAGTACAGGGCTTTATAAAGAAAGGCTAATTATCTAATACAAGCTGCATGATCAACTGTATTATTTCTGTCTAGCACAGGGCTTTATAAAGAAAGGCTAATTATCTAATACAAGCTGCATGATCAACTGTATTATTTCTGTCTAGCACAGGGCTTTATAAAGAAAGGCTAATTATCTAATACAAGCTGCATGATCAACTGTATTATTTCTGTCTAGCACAGGGCTTTATAAAGAAAGGCTAATTATCTAATACAAGCTGCATGATCAACTGTATTATTTCTATCTAGTACAGGGCTTTATAAAGAAAGGCTAATTATCTAATACAAGCTGCATGATCAACTGTATTATTTCTGTCTAGTACAGGGCTTTATAAAGAAAGGCTAATTATCTAATACAAGCTGCAAGATCAACTGTATTATTTCAGTCTAGTACAGGGCTTTATAAAGAAAGGCTAATTATCTAATACAAGCTGCATGATCAACTGTATTATTTCTGTCTAGTACAGGGCTTTATAAAGAAAGGCTAATTATCTAATACAAGCTGCATGATCAACTGTATTATTTCTATCTAGTACAGGGCTTTATAAAGAAAGGCTAATTATCTAATACAAGCTGCATGATCAACTGTATTATTTCTGTCTAGTACAGGGCTTTATAAAGAAAGGCTAATTATCTAATACAAGCTGCAAGATCAACTGTATTATTTCAGTCTAGTACAGGGCTTTATAAAGAAAGGCTAATTATCTAATACAAGCTGCATGATCAACTGTATTATTTCTGTCTAGTACAGGGCTTTATAAAGAAAGGCTAATTATCTAATACAAGCTGCATGATCAACTGTATTATTTCTATCTAGTACAGGGCTTTATAAAGAAAGGCTAATTATCTAATACAAGCTGCATGATCAACTGTATTATTTCTGTCTAGTACAGGGCTTTATAAAGAAAGGCTAATTATCTAATACAAGCTGCATGATCAACTGTATTATTTCTGTCTAGTACAGGGCTTTATAAAGAAAGGCTAATTATCTAATACAAGCTGCATGATCAACTGTATTATTTCTATCTAGTACAGGGCTTTATAAAGAAAGGCTAATTATCTAATACAAGCTGCATGATCAACTGTATTATTTCTGTCTAGTACAGGGCTTTATAAAGAAAGGCTAATTATCTAATACAAGCTGCAAGATCAACTGTATTATTTCAGTCTAGTACAGGGCTTTATAAAGAAAGGCTAATTATCTAATACAAGCTGCAAGATCAACTGTATTATTTCAGTCTAGTACAGGGCTTTATAAAGAAAGGCTAATTATCTAATACAAGCTGCATGATCAACTGTATTATTTCTGTCTAGTACAGGGCTTTATAAAGAAAGGCTAATTATCTAATACAAGCTGCATGATCAACTGTATTATTTCTGTCTAGTACAGGGCTTTATAGAGAAAGGCTAATTACCTAATACAAGCTGCATGATCAACTGTATTATTTCTGTCTAGTACAGGGCTTTATAAAGAAAGGCTAATTATCTAATACAAGCTGCATGATCAACTGTATTATTTCTGTCTAGTACAGGGCTTTATAAAGAAAGGCTAATTATCTAATACAAGCTGCATGATCAACTGTATTATTTCTGTCTAGTACAGGGCTTTATAGAGAAAGGCTAATTACCTAATACAAGCTGCATGATCAACTGTATTATTTCTGTCTAGTACAGGGCTTTATAAAGAAAGGCTAATTATCTAATACAAGCTGCATGATCAACTGTATTATTTCAGTCTAGTACAGGGCTTTATAAAGAAAGGCTAATTATCTAATACAAGCTGCATGATCAACTGTATTATTTCTATCTAGTACAGGGCTTTATAAAGAAAGGCTAATTATCTAATACAAGCTGCATGATCAACTGTATTATTTCTGTCTAGTACAGGGCTTTATAAAGAAAGGCTAATTATCTAATACAAGCTGCAAGATCAACTGTATTATTTCAGTCTAGTACAGGGCTTTATAAAGAAAGGCTAATTATCTAATACAAGCTGCATGATCAACTGTATTATTTCTGTCTAGTACAGGGCTTTATAAAGAAAGGCTAATTATCTAATACAAGCTGCATGATCAACTGTATTATTTCTGTCTAGTACAGGGCTTTATAGAGAAAGGCTAATTACCTAATACAAGCTGCATGATCAACTGTATTATTTCTGTCTAGTACAGGGCTTTATAAAGAAAGGCTAATTATCTAATACAAGCTGCATGATCAACTGTATTATTTCTGTCTAGTACAGGGCTTTATAAAGAAAGGCTAATTATCTAATACAAGCTGCATGATCAACTGTATTATTTCTGTCTAGTACAGGGCTTTATAGAGAAAGGCTAATTACCTAATACAAGCTGCATGATCAACTGTATTATTTCTGTCTAGTACAGGGCTTTATAAAGAAAGGCTAATTATCTAATACAAGCTGCAAGATCAACTGTATTATTTCAGTCTAGTACAGGGCTTTATAAAGAAAGGCTAATTATCTAATACAAGCTGCATGATCAACTGTATTATTTCTGTCTAGTACAGGGCTTTATAAAGAAAGGCTAATTATCTAATACAAGCTGCATGATCAACTGTATTATTTCTGTCTAGTACAGGGCTTTATAGAGAAAGGCTAATTACCTAATACAAGCTGCATGATCAACTGTATTATTTCTATCTAGTACAGGGCTTTATAGAGAAAGGCTAATTACCTAATACAAGCTGCATGATCAACTGTATTATTTCAGTCTAGTACAGGGCTTTATAGAGAAAGGCTAATTACCTAATACAAGCTGCATGATCAACTGTATTATTTCTATCTAGTACAGGGCTTTATAGAGAAAGGCTAATTACCTAATACAAGCTGCATGATCAACTGTATTATTTCAGTCTAGTACAGGGCTTTATAGAGAAAGGCTAATTACCTAATACAAGCTGCATGATCAACTGTATTATTTCAGTCTAGTACAGGGCTTTATAGAGAAAGGCTAATTACCTAATACAAGCTGCATGATCAACTGTATTATTTCTGTCTAGTACAGGGCTTTATAGAGAAAGGCTAATTACCTAATACAAGCTGCATGATCAACTGTATTATTTCGGTCTAGTACAGGGCTTTATAGAGAAAGGCTAATTACCTAATACAAGCTGCATGATCAACTGTATTATTTCAGTCTAGTACAGGGCTTTATAGAGAAAGGCTAATTACCTAATACAAGCTGCATGATCAACTGTATTATTTCAGTCTAGTACAGGGCTTTATAGAGAAAGGCTAATTACCTAATACAAGCTGCAAGATCAACTGTATTATTTCTATCTAGTACAGGGCTTTATAGAGAAAGGCTAATTACCTAATACAAGCTGCATGATCAACTGTATTATTTCTATCTAGTACAGGGCTTTATAGAGAAAGGCTAATTACCTAATACAAGCTGCATGATCAACTGTATTATTTCAGTCTAGTACAGGACTTTATAGAGAAAGGCTAATTACCTAATACAAGCTGCATGATCAACTGTATTATTTCTATCTAGTACAGGGCTTTATAGAGAAAGGCTAATTACCTAATACAAGCTGCATGATCAACTGTATTATTTCGGTCTAGTACAGGGCTTTATAGAGAAAGGCTAATTACCTAATACAAGCTGCATGATCAACTGTATTATTTCGGTCATTATTGTCAACTTGATTTCTAATATTAGGAAAAACATGTTGGTTCCAAAACAGACTTAAAGTCAAAAATAAAAAAATCTATAACTCAAGCATGTTTGAAATGCTGCTCTATTTTACATCAGGAAAACTGGATGAAATCATCAGGACTACAAATTTTAAGTGGGGTCTCTTAGTTTCTGAACAGTTAAGGTCCGAGGACCCTTAGAAAGAAAAACTGTGGGCACACTGCAAGTCTTTTACAATGCTTACACATTAAGAAACTTTGGAAAGAGGAAATTATGCAACTTATTTTAATTAAATAACATCAAATAAATATTGAATGCGTGGTGCTTTGTTCCACTGTCTGTATCACAAATTTATGAACTTCAAAACTACAGATACTCACAATAAATGTTTTTACAAAGCCATATTTCCCCACGTATTAAAAGTTGTACCAACTACATCATGCTATACAGTATAATTATAAGTAACTCTGGAAAATACACATCTTTATAAACTGTTAATACTTACTTCCACACATGTGGTGAGTTTGTGGTTATAAATTGCCCAGATCATGAAAGCCACGGATGCTGTAAAAATACAAATATATATGTAAATACATGTATGTGTATATAGAAACAAATACACATGTGATTTATTGGTTTTTTCTGTGTATTTATGCAAAGCTAGCTATCTAGGCTAGCTCTCCCCGATTTTGAACTGATACACTAGAGGGAAAACAAGTGGTTAAACAGCATTCACTACCAACTCTAATCAAACAGTGGAGTTTGACCATCATTCATAAATTGCATCCACAGTCCCAAAGAGGAATATGAAAAATTGTGACCGTTTCTTTTTCAGGATACAAGTTAATTTTCTACGTCCTGTTAAAATCTTGTTTGGCAGTAAGATACTTAAGTATGAAATGTCGGCTAAAAACCGAAGACCATATCTTAACTATACAGTTGTTTCCCTTCCCAAGTATGAAATTTTAAACCTTTATGGTTGATTCAAAGTTTTTTTCTTAATTCATTCTCAGAAGAAAATTTCTAGGGTTATAAAATTAGAGGTATGATCCCCCCAGGTGACCAAATGCAGACAAATAGTCCATTATATGGCTTTGAACTAAAACAGAAACACAAATCTCATGTTTCTACTTTTCTCCTTGGATTCACTAGAACATTAATTATAATGATAAATTCTTAAGATACCTTATTGAAAGAAAATTATTGTGTAGTTTAAAGAAAAAGAATAAATCTCCATAAATAATATAATTATTTGTTTCACCTCCCTGAAGTTAAGAAGGGCTTGGCTCATAATGGTTTTCACTAAAATTTACAAATAACTTCTCAGAACCAGTACAACAGCTTTGATTCCTTCAAATCACTGAGAGCAAATATTCGATGTTATTTTAATGTTTCTGACATATTAAGTACTAGCATCTTTATAACATGCTAGGATTTATTTAGTAATCACGTTTTTTTTTTTACACTTAATGTTTGATTGTTACATATACAAAAGGTTCCATGTAAAAACAAATAATTCCCTGAATGTTAATCAGATAAAAGTAACAATCTTAAAACAACTTCCACATCACTGATGTAGTTTGATATACATACTTAAAAATATATGTTTATAATTAATTATTCTGTCAGTTGTTTATCTGAGTTTAAGATAGTTACTTGCTAATAACTTGTAAATAGTTAGTGGAGTGTGAAGTTTGTGATATTTTGATGTACTTGGGAATACAAAGCTACTAATAAAGTATTTTTAAGATAAACTTTGCTAATGTTAACTAGTTGATATTTGATTTTTATGAACACTATAAAGTAAATTAACCTGATATTTTTTAGAGTAAATAATACTTCAACAATAAATTAATTTGATAACACATCATTACCTAGTAAGATTAATATTGCATAGAAGTTAACAAAAGCTTACATCCTGAAGTACCTTTATGGTTTAACATAAACATAAGAACACCATATCAATGCAAGTGGTGGTGGACAAAACCTAAAGAACTATATCTATGTGATGAAGGACATAGATAGTTCTGGTGTGTCTTCACTGTAAAAATGGACCAGTGTTATCATGTGTTATTTCACTTATTTAAGCTAGAAGAGAAAAATCATACCAGTATAAAAATCAGTAATTATTTTGTTCACAAGACAATATTCTGTGGTGACATGAGCCATAAACTTTACCACTTTGAATCTACAAATTTAAAACTAATTTTAGTGAGTCATAACACTAATGGTATTAAATTGAAGAAACAAAATAATTTACAAAATCATAACGACAGTGTTTGACTTACTTCAAGAGACAAAGAATAATCAAAATCAACAGTGCAATTACTATACTAATTATTATTAGTTTTCTGTGACACTGATTAAAGTTATGATTAAATCTATGAATGTAATAAATTATTAAATATAATTAATACTCATTGATGATCAAGTTAATTGCCTAGTTCTAGCCATTTTGAATAACTATGTATTTTTCTTCACATAAATACAAACTCCATGCTACAAATATATACAGCATTTCAAGATAACTCATCTTTTTTAACATGCATACTTCATATACAAATAAAATAATTTAAATTTTACCTAGAACAGCAAAAATAAGCGTGTTAGTGAAATGTTTGTAAAGAGAAAGTTTCACAATGTTTCGACGAAGGCGAAGAGTGCGGGTGGTCTGCACTAAGCAGCTGAAAATGTAACTATGTCAAGGATGATACCAAATTCTGAGGTTAGAATAATAACAAAGTAATCTAAATATATTAATAAATACATGTTTTTTTTCTCTTTTACATAAGCAAAACTTAATTTATAGCAAAAGATACAAAAAACAATTAACACGTTATCATCAGAAAAGTCACACATGTAAATCTATATTCATTCATGACTCACAAAACAACTGGAATACTAGTTACTTTATACCAAGTTATATCAAGTGTGCAATGTCTATTTTTCACAGGTTATATCAAGTGTGCAATGTCTATTTTTCACAGGTTATATCAAGTGTGTGATGTATTTTTTCTAGGTTATATCAAGACCTAAAATAATGTGCTTCTCTTACTTATTCATAATTAGTAACCATGTAATATTATCCTGAACTTTATGAAATGCATTTCAGTGCTTTAATTCCCAACATGACTGAAAACATAAAACACATAAAAACAAAGGTTGAAGAGTATACAGCAGATCAGATTCTCACCTTCAATAATTTTATAAACTAAGTTTTATCCCATAACAAACAAATTTAAAAATAAAAAAATACAACTATTTAACAATGGAATGTAAATAATTATAATCTTTATAATCTAATAAATAAAAGGATATCCACCAACAGATGGCACTGTCTAACACAGCAAGAGGGATTCCAGCCATGAGGACTTGATGGCTTGGATCTGTTTTAGGCTGTAAAGGAAACCAGGTAAATATAAAGGATCTTCAGAAACAAAAAGTACAAGAAGAAATGTTTTATTCTTTATATAAAAAATACCATGGCTTTTATTTAAACAAAAAAAAAACATTTATTAAACACACATTATTTTATGCAAATACCATTTAATGTAATAAAGCCAAACTTTATAAAATCAGTAAGAAGTATCATCTGAAGATAACAGTCATTAGACAAAACAGTTTTATGCACCTATCCTATTACTGTAACACACATGTATCAGTAAAGTTGACTAAACTCTGTAATACCACCAAGATGTAACACTTATTAAACAAAAATTTGAACTTTTATTACACATATACCTTGTTACCATAGTGCAATGGGATCAGTAAAATTACCATAAATCTATAAATAACATTTATTAAATGCAAAACGTAGTTCTGCTCAGCTCACTCCACTAGCAAGTAACACTTAACACCAAAGTAGGTACGGCATGAGAGTGACACAATTTTACATTGTAAGAGAGAACTGATTAAATTACTGGGAAAACAACACTAAGTAAATTACTTTCAAGGTTTACATAAAACTTTGATCACAAAGTGGTTCAAAAACACTTGAATCAACTGATGACTCATGAAGTGTCCATACGGATTCTTTTATAAACATTCAGTACCAAGTGTTTCATCCACATAAAATCAGATTTTGTAGTCAAGTGTCTTTACTGAAAATTTGTATGGAAATCAAAAGGACTCGGACTCTGAATAGTCTGAGTGCAAATGTGATTTTTTCATGTTAAAATTCAATATATGTTTACACCTTAGTTTTCAAATTTCATTTGCATAACCTCAAGACACTAAATAAATAAATAAATATCTTTTTTATTCAATAAAACTTTATATTTCATCAATTATTTTCTCTAACTTTACATTCGCTCGATTAACTTAACTGCTTAACTACAACAAATAAAAAATCTTAATAACCCTTTTCTGTTTCAAGAAAAACTAAAGATTGCACCAGAAAATTACAATTATTTACCATAAACAGATAAAAGCACATAACAAATTACATATATTTATAATTTTAATGCTCTTAGAACTTGTCTAACTTACAATCCTGTGACACAAGTTGTAAATCACACATCAGTTGAATGACATAAAACAAAAGCTACTCACAAAGCATTACCTCATAGACAAATTTGTCATTTTTTTATTATTTAACCTGATTTAAACCTTATCTAATTTACAAAAGTTTAACATTCACATCTTATTTACTTTTATAGCATTAAAAAGAAATACAGATAACAACTGAGAAGTTTAGTGTTTAAGTATGGTTTCGTTTCCTGGCTCTTAACTCAAAACTTTATCCCATTTTACTGTAAAAGCAGTGACAGTACAAACAGTCATCTTACATTTTTTTTCAAATATGCACTTAAGATTATAAAAGCACTATAACTATTGTAATTTAACTGACTTTCTAGCCAAGAAACAATTGTTTTAAAACACTTGAAATAACTAGTTGATCTGAATTCAGTGATAGCAACTTTGAATCTGTACAAGAAATAACTAGAAAACTGTCATGAAACCAGGCTAGTATTATGAAATATTCTGTGAAATAAAACTTCGTTTTTACATTAATAATAAATGATGTATTAGTAGCACAACAGCTTAGTAATATTATACTACAAACATGTCATTTATGTAAAACTCAGGACAATCAACAAGGACAATGACAAACAGAAAACAGGAAGGTTGGAGAAAACAAACAGTACATACTACAGAGAAGCAGAATGAAAAAAATATTTAAATATTTCCTTTTGAAATTAAGAACTCTTGGAAAAACTAAGCATTGCTACTACACAGGTTGGAAAAAGTAAACGTTACCACAAAAATTGGAAGAACTAAGCATTGTTACTACATTGTTGAATACACTAAACATTGTTACTACATTGTTGAATACACTAAACATTGTTACTACATTGTTGAATACACTAAACATTGTTACTGCACAGGTTGGAAGAACTAAACATTGTTACTACATTGTTGAATACACTAAACATTGTTACTGCACAGGTTGGAAGAACTAAACATTGTTACAACGCTGCTGGAAGTAAACATTGTTAATATTCAGGTTTCAAGAAGTAAACATTTTACTGGACTGTTGAAGAAATTAAAAACTTACCAAGTTGTCTTAAAACTGATTCCAAGGTTAACAAAGTTCAAGTAAATTCAATAAAATGCAATTAACATAATGTAATTAGAATAATTTTTTTTGTCAAAATACCATAAGTTGATGAGTATATCTGCTTACTTTGAGATAATCACTTACATTCATTAAAAATACTGTACACTAACATACAGTTACAAAATGATACTGAAATTCCAACGAAAAATCAAATTATAGACAAACAACAATTACAGAATCATAATTTCTTTGTTCATCTATATTTAGTCATACAACATACAGAAAACGAAAACCTACTTTAAAAATGCGAAGCCATGCCTCAACTGTCCCAAGAATAAAGTATAACGCTCCTACACCAACAACACGATGAAGCATTGGACCAAGCCTTGGCCTAACAATATAACAGTAAAAAATAAAATAATATTCAAAGAATACTTCTTTCGGTAGAACCAGTCCTACATGTTTAAGTATACACATTTTGTAAGAATAAAATTGTAAATTAGTTTCTGCACAACTGTAAGATTAAAAAAAACAGTGAAGGTTTTAAAATATTTTAGTTATTCTTTTTTGGAAGGTGTACGTTGCATGAAACAATCACTACAAATGAGATGAACTAACCACCTGCTACAAGGGTAAAAAGTTCCATTCCATTACCATTTTCAACTGTCCAGCATTTTACCTACTGCCTCAAAGGAACACAAATAAAAGTTCATTGGTCTAGTTTAGTTGCTGAATACATCTGTTTGATAACAATTAATATACACACTTCAAATGTAGAATTTGCATACCTGTTATATTTTCAGAGGTTTATTTAGTCTCACAATGACAGATTTTAAGTACTATATGAAAAAATTAACATTGGTCATACTGCACACACTCTGACATTTTATTAAGTTTAGTCTAACAAATCTGTCCTTAAAAGTAGAAAAATAAAAACAAAATCTTACAGCGCAGTCTCGGAGTTACTTCATAGTGGGTCACAATTTGTGGTTAATTTAAATGCAGCCATACAATTTATATAATTGAATACATTTATTTCAGACATTAATTTACAAGTATTAGCAAATTATCAAGTAAGGAAAAGGGTTTACTCATGCAACATTAGTGTAGAACAATAATTCTAAAATAAAACAATAGGCTTTTATTCTGAAACAGAACAGCCTAAAATGTTGTGTTTCTCATTCTGGTAACATTCAAAAAGCTTTGTTACAAGCTTAAAATATGTAAATTACCATGTATAAGAAATAAAAGAACAAAACAAGTAATATGTACTTATTAAAAATTTCTCAACTTACTTGACAATTCCAAATCCTAGACTAACGATGATCACCAACATCCGTGCTAGTGTCCTTTTTGCACAAGACAACAACTCAGCTAGCAGAACAGCACCTTTAACTGGAGATGTACAAACATAACACATACGATCTCTAATTACAACAGACTAGTGCAAACAAAAACTTAGAAGCATTTCAATAAATATGGATTCCTAAAAAACAGAGGGAAGGAAGCATTTTGATAAATGTGGATCCGTAAAACTTGTAGCAGGGAAGCATTTAGATAACAGTGGATTCGTAAAACTTAGAGGGGAAGAAGCACTTCAATAAACATGAATTTGAGAAACTTGGAGGGAGAAACATATCGATAAACATGAATTCAAGAAACTTAGAGGGGAGAAGAGTTTTGATAAACATTGATTCATAAAACTGATAAACGTGGATTCGAGAAACTTAGAGGGAAAGCATTTCAAGAAACGTGGATTCATCAAACTTAAAAGTGAAGAAGCATTTCAATAAACATGGATTTGTAAAACATAGAAGTGGGGAAGCATTTTAATAAACGTGATTTGTAAAACTTTAGGAGGAAGCATTTCAAAAAACATGAATTCATAAAAGTTAGAAGTAGAAAGGAGTATCAATAAATTTACAGATTTTTTTCTTTAAAAAATGAAATGAGTTTGTTGGTGTACATTTTAAATTTTTCCTTTAATGTAAGAATTTACTGAGACATTAAAACCATGGCACTAAATTACTTGTATTCTGAAAAGAAGTAAAAAATCATAATGGTACAAAGAAACTTGAACTTTTATAAACAAACACAACTGTATCAGGTTACCTGACTGTCCAGTGGAGTTGATGGACTGGTACTCAGAATAAAATATTGCCTTTTCTATCATACCTAACAAATAAGTTTGAATATTTGTAACCTCAAATAAAACACAACTGTATCAGATTCTTCAACAGTAAGTTACTAATATTTATATATAAAGTAAAAGAAATACAAACTATGATACAAGCATATATATCAGATTGTATTAATAAGATCATGTAAAGACAACTTATTATTGAGTTCTTAATAACTATAAGCACTTAACCATTATTCTTTTTCACAACACACTTAAAAATATTTTTGCTGATGTTTACTGTATCTCGACATGATTTATCTCGGTCACCAATACAATTAGCAGTAGTACACCAAGGTAAACAGGTTAGCAGCCATTACTAATTTTGGTGTGCTTTCAATGTATCCTTTAACAGCGTGCACAACTTAGATCTTACTTGTTTCGGTATGATTTTGTAGCAATAGTTTACAACAGTATACACATCTTAGTAACTGTCATTACCTACTTTGTGTTGTTTGAATATATTCTCCAACAGTATACACATCTTAGTAACTGTCATTAACTACTTTTGTGTTGTTTGAATATATTCTCCAACAGTATACACATCTTAGTAACTGTCATTAACTACTTTTGTGTTGTTTGAATATATTCTCCAACAGTATACTTATCTTAGTAATCGTTTACCCTTTAGTTGTCACTTAATGTTTTCCTTAAAAAAATATAAATCAATAACATTTTTTATTTATAGTTTAACAAATGTAGCACCAGTGTTTTGTTTATTTGTGTGACTCACCAGTCCAAAATAGATACAATAAATACGCATTTGTTGAATTTCATACAAAGTAAATGACTGCCAACTAGTCATACAATCTACTTTGATATCAGATAAAAAAAATATTTCAATCTAAACTAAAAGCACACTTTACCAAGGAAAATAACTCCCATAATCCAAAACTGAATTCTTAAGAGGTCTCTCCACTGAAGAGCAGAAACAAGTAACCATGCAACAGCAAACACCACATACACTCCACACATAACTCCATAAAACTGAAAGAAAATGAGTCGTTAAATAACTAAATCTTACATAGGAAACGTATACAGTACATCCACGTTATTTCAAGCTATCCCTTAAGTAAGCCTAAAATTATAATTAACTGATTAACAATACACACCTATATACCATAGAATATTGATTGATATTTTTATATTCACATCTTCACATGCTAAGTTATTACCATTATTTCACATGGTAGTAACATACCAGTTAGCTTTAACATTCAAAACCTTTCATTCATTATTCTCAATTACAAAACAAGGAAAACACAAGTCAGGACCATCTTTTATTTATTATTTATTTAATTCTTTAAATATTTATTTTTTCGTCAATTAAATTCTCTTATTTCTCCAACTTCACTGTTATTTTTAGTCAAGCATTGTTATGTAAATGTCATGTAAATGTTTTGTTAACGACATGTCGCGTTGTGTGGATTTCCATATCTATTATTTATATTTCCATATTTATATTATTGTTTCGAAGTTTAAATCAATAAAATATGTTGTTCTTCATTTAAAATAACATTTAGAAATTTCTAGAATTAGGTAGATCAATCATTTGTTTATAAATAGAATGTGTATGTCGGCCTGGTGTCTGGACGACGAGTCTCGTGCAAAAACAGACATGCGCGGATTGCTCTGGAATTCTGTGAAAGTTAAGCGTTTCTTCGAGAAAACAGTAGGCCTACTGGTGTATAAACAGACGGCGATGAAAGAAGAGTCAGTCAGTCATTCATTTTTACTTTCAATTCAAGAGATATTGTCTCCGTTCGAGAAAGTTTCAACTTGGATTTGTGACTAGAGCTAGATCTACAGAAGCTGTGATTTTATTTCGTCAATCTTTACGAATTAGTGGTTATACTGAAGGTCAACACATACAGGACTGTTTTGGGAGACCGGAAAAGTTGGAAAACGACAAATTTGAGACATTCATCGGAAACATCGGAAAAAGAACTTTGTCAAATTTATTGAACTGTGAATTGTTTCTGGACTTCTCCATTCAAACTTCGGAATTTCTTTGTGGGACCAAATTCACACCCTAGACTAGAATTTTGGATTTCTGATCTGGACTTTTGGACTTTCATTCTGAATCATTATATTGGACACAGGCCAGTACCATTTTGTATTGTAATGAATTTTAAACTGAATATCTGTCATTGTTGTTATGTAATTTATGTTATATCTGTTACACATATAATAGTTTATTGTAATAAATTATATAAGCTGTTATCTTTGTCCTTCTGTTGCATTCAGTCTACATAAAAAACAAAAAAAATGTAACAAGCATCCTTTTCTGTTGATAACAAAGATTTAGTGTATTACGTTCAAAGTTTTACTCAATAGTTTATGTTATATTAATTACTATAACAGAGAAACTTAACTAGTAATACATAATTTAATGGTTAATAAGTTTTAAGTTATTATTCCTACAAGGCAATACTTTTAAAACATCCGGAATTTCGCTAGTGCAACATTTTCTGTAGGCATCTTGTCTCCTCTATTTTATGAACCACCCCCTCAGAAAAGTCCAATAAAAAAATTAAATTATAAAACCATACCTTTTATAGTCTTTAATCTTGTTTGGTTACAGAACTATCAAATAGAAAATCAGAACCCTTGTGCCACACCCACCAGTCACATCCTCTCTTTCATGATTTGTTAATAGTTCTCTTACACAATTATGTTTTATCTATAACTAACAGAAAGTAAAAGTTTCCATCTATCAAATGACATTGTATTATGCTTTGATCTGAACATAAGTGCATCAATTTTACTTGTAATACATCTTCGATTCTAGCTTGTTAAAACTGGCTAGCTTATGTGAATTTGTAATGGCTCTTGCCGAATAGTTAAAAAATCAGAAAAATTGCCTGCTTTTTTGCAAGTTATTAGTCTTTGTTCTTTCATACATTATTTTGTTATATAAAATTATTTAGTGCATTACTAACACATTAGTATAAAACAGGTTTAAGTTTCACCAAGAAAAAAATAGCTTGGATACGTACGTTATTTCTTGTTTTTCATGTTCATTCTTCATTTATTATAAAATTAACTAAGTTATAAAAATGGGGATCTTTTTAGGTGAGTTAACATTAGATCAGATAAAATAAATAATAATAATATAATCAAATGGTGTATTTAGTAGTTCGATTTGGTTCATCTAAAAGTCAATGAAAATAAAATGTACATGTAAGTATAAACAGGTATATACTGTTACAAGCTTACTTTAAATATAGTTTCATGTTACAATTTGAAGTCATTCTAGAAAGAATAAATTTTAATTTTAGTTCAGTTTTTTTATTTTTGGTGACTGAGATCAGTCAAATTTTTTTGATCTTATTTTCAAATGTGTAGATAAAATAACATATACAAATATTTATTGAAAAAGTACATTTGATACATATTTAGGAGGCTTTAGGGATTACACAGAGAAAATTTGAGATTTCTGAGATCAGGAAAAGTATTCTTAATCTTGACATGAAAACAAAAATTAATTTGCACCCAGACTTACTCAAATCAAGTGCTCAGTATACTCATGGACAGATCTTTAGTTTTTGTAAGATGTATACTTTAATTTAAAGACTGCCAAATTTTGTAATGATAGACACTATAATGAAAATTAGAAGCATTAACTGTATAAAGATTTTAAACAAGTACAAAGAAATCACACATTTGGTCAAACTGACCAAGCCTGTGTTGACAGAGTCAACGTGTGTGTATGAACCTTCACAACTAGTAGCAGCTTGCTAGCTAAAAGATAAGGAGTTTTAATTTAGTTAGTGACCTTCAAGAAAAGTTTTATTTTTGTCATTTGATAACTCAAATACAGTTATCAAAAATCAGAACAAATAAACAACACTAAAAACTAAAAAAATAAAAGAGTTTGTTGCAAGTATAATCAGTAAGCCCTTTTTTCTTTTTTTTTGGTAAATAGATGTATATCATTTTGTCACCTTTCTTTAAAATCTATCAACTTGAGAACAAAAATATGCTTTATTCTCATGGTATTCCAGCATTTGTTTTACATGAGTGTGTACATATTTTAATTCCTGAGAAAGAATGTAATTATCACAAACAGATCTATAATTCAAGGCTATTATGTCCTTCACACTATATTCTTCAAACAGATATCTAATGCTAGCCTCCTATTCACACTCTAATACTGCTGTTATAAACTTAAATACTAACATGTAAAAATTAAAAGCTTTGGCCTATTCTCATCATAAATGCACTTAACTTTCATGAATAACGTTCCTATGTAAATAGAGACTAGTTGTATTTTTAAATGGATATTTAATTTTCTACTTATCTTAGCATCTACCATCAGAGTAATGGCATGTGTTGATGATCTCCTGTTAAAATTAAACTATGAAAATTGGGTTTATCATATTTCAAAACCATAATTATAGGGGCATGGTTCTATTACCTAGTCAGCAAGTTTTCTCTTAAAAACTACACAATTATATTTATATCTAAAGTAATATTACAATACTTATCAAAATAAGATATAACAAGGAAAATATAAATTAAAGTATATTTGATAAGAAACAAATAAACAGTCTTATTATGGTGTTTGTTTTGAATTTCATGTACAACCAGATGAAAGCTATCTCCACAAGCCAATCCTAATTTACTAACTTAGCAGTGTAAGACTAAAAAGAAAGGCAGCTAATCATGACCACCCACTACCAACTCTCAGGCTACTATTTTACCAAAAAAAAGTGGGATTAAACAAACCATTATAACACCTCCATGGCTGAAAGGGAGAACGTGTTTAGTTGACTGGAATTCAAACCCACAATCCTTAGACTGTGAGTCGAGTGCCCTAACCACTTGGCCATCCCATGCCAATATCCTTATGACAAGTAGTAAGTATGATAATGGTGTAAATTCGTTCAAAAATTGAATGGAATTAAAATATTTTATAAAATTGTTAAATAATAAAACATTAATAATAAAAAGTACTCACAGGTAAGAGAGGCCAGTCAATTGCAGACAAGAAACCATAATCCCCTTTCAACTTAATGTCAACTGAAGTAGAAAAACAATTAGTTATGACTTCAACTACTGATATTTTATCAGTTACCTGAAAATATTCACTTTTAATGCCAAAAATATGAAATTTCTAAAATTCTTTAATATTCTGATGTACAACCAAATAAGCATAGTTTGTCTAAAAATGATCTAAACCCTTTTCACTACTATGAAAACTTCTTTAAAAGAAACCATAGAAGTCTGTACAGCTTTACCTTAAATTTTTGAGCAAAATGTTCAAAATTAACTGCAATAACACATTTATGATAAACTCTATAAAAATAACACAGTTTTTTGGGGGGCATCTGCCACAAGGGCCAGCCCAGCATTTTTTAGTATGGAGCCTAGAACAGTCAACAGAGGAATGCAGGATGTCCAAAAACTGGTGATGTGGTGTTATTTCCACAGGTGTTTACAAATGAAGTTACACAAAACTTTTAAATTGAAAATAAATTAATTATTAGTGAATACATCATATGATAAAATCTTTGTGGGTTATAATAAGATGGCACCATACTGAACATAAAACATCTTTCTTATATTTATTCTTCATTATAGAAATAGTATTTGTAGGGAAGTCATTTTGTAGCATATTGTGTATCTGCACCTTTGATCTCTATCATATCATTAGCTTCACATAATACTGAAAGTAATAATTTCTTATCCATAATTCCAGTCCCCCTTTATGAAGATAGCAATACTATTGTGTGTATTGTTTTACATTTTACTTTCAATGCAGAAATTGACAAATCAATGATTCAGCTGTTATGACAAACTGATTGGAATTATCTTCAAACGAGTTCCTCCATGACATTTACAACCATACTCAGAACATTCAAAACCTGTTTCATTGTTACATCATTTACATTTACACATTAACTTCTCTATGTATCTCAGAACGACTGGTATGGGAATTCAGAAGTTAGGTCATCTTTGATCCAGGAAAGTCGAAATGTTGTTTTCTTCTTTATTAGTAAAAATGTTAATACCCATACCAGCCATTCTGAGAAACATTTTTAATTCAAGTTAGTTTCTCATCACCAAGAATTAACTTCTCCATGTTGGCTCACATGGCCTTGAATCAGATCCAACAACTTTGACCTTGAAAATAATATCAAATGTCTTCTTTCTATGTGAACAAAACAATCCAAACCTTTCCAGAATAACTCGTTTTTTTTAAATCCAAATTAAGATGTCTAGCTGGCTCATGTGACAGTAATAAATAAACTCTACAAATTTTACCTTAATGTTTTGTACATACAGTGGAAGTCAAAAACACCCTTACATTTTTTATAATGCTTCTACAAAACTGATGAATTTATAAAATGTTTAAATGTGAAATAATCTAAACTTGTAAACAAATACACACGATTGCATGCCCATATATACATATACTTACCCTAACTTTATCACAGTGCTCTTGTCATAATTCTCTACAGACCAATTAAGAAACGTTACTCAATGTACTTCTCCATCATACTTTAACTCATAAGAACAACAGTGTACATGTATGCAACAGTTTTAGTTCTTGGGTACTCACCTGTTGCTCTGAAATCTTTATTTTCACCAACAGACTTCAAGTTAACTACGAGAAGATAGACTCCATCTTGATCAACAGTGGCTAAGTAGTCTGGGGTCTGTGTAGGGAAATAAATCAGATTATTACACTAAAAAACATTCTTAAATTTTTTTATAAGCTCTAAAAATAACTACCCTTGGTTTAAAATGTATTCCTAAAACAGATAATCTGCTTTAAAGTTGTTCTTTGATTGTTAAAAACAATATTTTGAAAAAAACTGATTCTTTAACACAAAGCTATTTCAATACAAACACTTTCAGTGAAGTACCACTGTTTAGGCTTATCAATCACAATTAAAATCATGTTTGACTGCAGATGCTTTTATTACTACAATCCTTTTATTTAACCTCACTGTTCTAAGAGTTTCAATATTTTTACACCACAAAATTACGAAACACAGTTTAATGAAAATGCACATCCAGAGAATACTAAGTCTAATTTATAACCTGAAAACAATTAATAACATATATTTTCTTAACCATTTTGCTAAAACATTAATGTTTGGTACGAATAGTTTAATAAAAATACTTATCCATAGAAACTATTTGTTTTGTCACACGATGCTGACTTAGTGATGGTTTTGTGAGAGTAAAATAAATAGTTGATGAAATACACAAGGATACATACAAAATGTAGAAATGCATTTCAAAGTTTCTAGAGGTAAAGTGTACAATGGATAAAAGAATCTTTAATCTTCATATGAACAACTTGTCAGGACCAGACTGAAGTCATCGATTGACAGACAATATTTGAGAAGTACAATCACCTCTGTAACAGGCAAGTTTTTGTGCAGATCAGACTTTAACATTTTACTAAAAGCTTGCTGTACTTCATATGGATACACATAAATCCAGAATTATAGTCAACATTTTATTCATTAGGGAGTTGGTCTAAAGATAACATTGTAACAGATTTACTGTCATAGTTATTTCAATACACTATGTTACAAAATTTTTACTTTTTATTGTTCCTGGACAGAATGTATTATTTCCCAATTGCTTGTGCCTAAAGTAAATGAAAAAAACCTATTTTTTCTCTTCAAACTGTGCTTTTGTGATCTGGGTAAAAAAAAATTTCAAATTTACCCATTTTACAGAACACTGCAGGTAGATCCAGTGCTTAGTAGCTGATAGAGAATTTTCTCAAATTTTCTAGAATGTTGTAGAACTCCATTCAACAAGATGGGCTCTGCTTCTGCCACAATGTATTTAGTCTGTGCAAGGCAACTGGAATTGCCTGTAACCCAAACAAGTGGCACCTCTTCATTGATAGCTCATCCAACAGTCTCAAAGCTGTGCTACTCCATAAAAGGGAATAAGTATCCGTCTCTTCTCCTGGCTCATTCGGTGCACCTCAAATAGAAATACAACAGCATCAAGACCTTGCTAGAAGCCTTGAAGTGTGATGAGTATGGCTTGGAGGCTATTAGAGACTTCAAAATGGTAGCATTCCTGATGGGTCTCCAAGGAGGCTTTACCAAGTTCTCCTGTTATCTTTACCTTTGGAACAGCAGGGACACTGCAGCAAGAAGCACTGGCAACAACAGACCGAGTTCTCTGTGGGGAGGCACAATATCAAGTGTTGGCCACAAGTAGACCTCCAGAAGGTGTTGTTCCCACCAATGCACATAAAATTGGGTCTTATAAAACAATTTGTCACAGCTCTTGATAAGGAGTCTGCATCCTTCAAGTACCTTCGAGACTTCTTTCCTAAGCTGTGTGAGGCAACAGTCAAATCTGGTGTTTCGTTGGACCACAAATAAAGAAGATCCTGGAGTGCACAGAATTCCTCAAGAAGCTCAGTAGGAAGGAAAAAAAACTTGGGACAGCTTTACCGCAGTGGTTCAGGGCTTCTTGGGCGATCACAAGGCTGAAAATTATATGGAACTGGTCAAGGCTCTGGTAAAGAACTACAGCAAAATGTTTTGCAGGATGTCCCTGAAAGTCCATATCCTTGGCACTCATCTTGATAAATTCAAAAAGAACATGGGAGCATACTCAGAGAAGCAAGGCGAGCACTTACACCAAGATATACTGGACTTTGAACGTCGCTAGCAATAAGTGTATAATGAAAACATGATGGGAGACTATATTTGGGGGCTGATACATGAGAGTGATTTACATTACAGTCACAATTATCAAGAAACTACTCACTTATAAACGTTTTTGTTCATTTTTGTGTAGCTTTAGTATAAATACATGTAAATTTTGATTCATATGTTGTTCTATTCAGACTTTATGTAAATGAAAATGTGCAAATTTGCCCGTTTTTACATAGAAAATAGGTTAATTTCTAAATTTCATTATCCAGATCACAAAAGCAAAGTTTGAAGAGAATAATAGCCATTTTCTGTATTTTTACAACATAACCAATTAAGAAATAATGCATACTATCCAGGAACAAAATTTGTGTAACATAGTGTTATTTTTGTTTATTTCAGTTTAATACATATTTAGAAATGCATGTAATGTATATTTTTAAATGGGTATCGTGAACATTCCACCTATATTCCATAAATATGTAGAAGATTCTTGCAAGTAAGAATCAACAATATACAATTTGAATAGGTAAAATACTAGTGACTGCCAGTATTATTGCCAGCTGACCTTTTTAGAGAATCCTGCATAATGAATACAAAAGGTGGCCATCACAACATGTAAGGAAACAATTTTTTATATTGTTGGTTTGCTGAGCTAGGTATAATATAAATCTCAAAAGCTATAACTGTGATAAATGCTTATTAATAAAAAAAAAATTACAGATACTTGACTGGGAATATTTATAGGGTTCAAACACTAAAAACCTCAGTGAATTAACACTGGACATTAGATATTTTCATCAGTAAAATGTCTTCTTACAAGCAGCATGAGGCCAGCCATGAAGGGAAATGTGACAATATCAACATAGAATTCACTCCTCGATGAACCATCAATAAAATATTAGTTCCAGAACAGATAGAAGACTCAGTATTGTTTGCAAGTTTGTAAAATTTGTGTATATACATCATTATTGTAATAAATGTTATTATAAATTGTATTGTTGTTTGTATATTAAAACATATTAATGCTGCAAAAGAAAACTGTGCATAAATTTTGTTTGCAAATGTCATAAATTTGATACATATTAACACTTAATTTCCCACTATTTAAAACCATAATACATAACATAATAAATTAGAGACTTGTTTGAGATAAATCATAAAAAGTAACAACCTTGGTGAAACCTAATTCACTATTAATATGTGATTTACAAAGATATATAAATTGTATAGCAGTGGCTATCTTTAACAGATAGTTACTATACTGTATTTATCACAAGAAAAGGGAATGTCACCAGAATCATTGGGAATATTTTAAATACACATGGACAATCAAGTTATTTCTTAAGTGACTATTTTCAAATTAAATAATCCATCCAGTAGTCTGAAAATGAGCTGAACACTTTAGATGTTACCGAAGATGAATACTTTACTTTTGGTGATGCAATTTTGGCTTGAAGCTGGGGAGCTGGAACATTCTGCGAAGAATCAGATGCAGACTTCAGAATCTGAACAAGGCTTTTCCCCTCTGGAACTGATGAAAAAACAAGCATTATAATAATTAACTTTTTAAACTACTTACATAAATTCATGAAAAAATAAAGTTAGAATAACAATTTTCAATTACTTAATTAATCTAATTATTATAATGTTAATCTTTTCCACCAATCATGTTCTATACTCTATAACAGTGATGGCAAACCTTTTAGAGATTGCGTGTCTCAATTGTGACCCAAAATTATTTTGTCTATCCGAACGTGCCAGGATTTTCATAAAAATGACAGTTACTTTCCAATAAAAAAAAAAACAACTTTTTGATGAGTATCTTTATTTTAAAAAAAGTCGAATTACAAAAGTTTCAATGAAACTAATAAATAGCCTTGACTTAAAATTTGTATATTTTGTCTTGAATTTTATTAAATCAATGCGATCTCTGCTGTTGTGAACACTCAGATAACTTGTTGATTGATGGTTCATATTTTGTTGATTTGAGAGCAACACATGCAGCACTCAGTTCATCTGTAAGCTTGTTTCTTCTGTCTAATTTGATGAAATTCAAAGTTGAAAACAGCTGCTCACAAGCGTAAGACGATCCAAACAAAGTAAAAAGAGCTATTCCAAGTAATTTTATTGACTTAAAATTAATTGTCAAAGAATTCCACACTTTAAGAATTTCATTTTCACAACTCTTTGCAACGTTTTCTTCCAAGATCCCTCAACACTCTATTTTCTCAAGTTTTATGCAGGGCACAGAATTTATTGGTCCAAGTATAGTATTCCCGAAATTCTACATACTTTTTTAAAAAAGATGCAGGAATCCTATCACGTGCCAGCAATCATGGCCTTGCGTGCCATAGGTTTGCCATCACTGCTCTATAAGATTAATAATACAAAATCATGTGAAACCACAATCAGTAAGAGTAAATGTATGTACTATGAAGAAAAAAATGGCTTGCAACAATATTTTACTAGAATAAAAGTTAAATGATTTTTTAATATTTCTTTAAAGTAAGATAAGAATAAGCAATTTTGAACTACTTAAATCAATAACAGATAGAGACATCTACAAATATATCCTCATAATTCAAATTGTTTAAAATTTTGTACATAGTGCAATGCTGTCAAAAACATTGCTTTTACAAAAGATATGTAACAGCATACTCAGAAAATAAAAATGTATTTTATAACAAGAATTTCCAAGATATGGATATCCCCTGCAAATAGCACTGGAAAACAAAGGAATATGGATTAACTTGGGACACCAGGACAATTCAGAAAGACTTGCAACTAGTGGTAACCTACCTTTGAAAAACAAAGTATAATATTTCATAGCAGGTGAGGATACAAAAAACAGTCAAGAAAGATCTCCCACAGAAAAGACTTCAAAAGCTACTATGAACTGCTCACGTGTGTGCCTTGAGAAAACTTATTAATTTTATCTAAACTAACCTAAAAGTCCCCTATTTTCACACTTTAGTTACTTCTGTAATAAACATGAAAACATGAAATGAAGTACTTGCTCAAACTTTTTTTCTTGTTATCAGTTGTAGGTGAAACTAACTTATTTTCTTATATTAATGTTAGTAATGCACTGAAGTTTTATTTAACTATATTATATAATATACCAAAGAACAGACTAATAACATGCAGAAAAATAGACATTTTCCTATGACAATTAGGATTTGTCTAGCTTTCTCACTATACAAAAGGGTTTATTATAAATTCATTCAAGATAGCCAATATGATTCCTATGGGAACCAAAGTTATAAGTGAAATTTGTATTCGTTCAGAACACAACATTATACAGTACATCATTTGAGAGAGGAAAACCTCGACTTTCTATTGGTCACAAGTTATGTGTAATTAAACATACAAAAGAACTATTTACAAATTCTGGAAACAGCATGTGGCAGGTGAATGTGGCAAAAAAACATATGTTTTCAATAACTCTGTAACCAAACAACATTGAGGGCTATAAAAATTATGGTTTGTCTGAGCAATGACAATTTTATAGTGACTAATTTATATTCAATTTTGTACTTCTTCAAAAAGTGGTGGATAAAATAGAAAAGACAAGACATGTAGATCAAATGTGTGTACTAAAACTTGTATACTATTAAAATATGAATTATTAGTTATATTAATTGGTATAATATAACCAAAGTAGTTTAACAAAAGTTTGAATGTAAGACACAAACTCTGAATCATGTGCACAACATGATACCCAGGGAATGAGAGTTCATAAGCTATTCCATTGTTGTTTTTGAGGCTGAGTGAAAAACAATCCCCCATTCTTTTGTTAATATATAAATGTAATTATGGACTAATAATTCAACGCAATATGATCAATATAATTCTTATTTTCTTTACACAAGTCACTAAATTCAGTCTTTTTTTGTTTGGAGACTTGTATGAAAAATCCTCAACGTTTTAATTTTCCTATCAAACTTCAGTTCTTGCTTTGGTAAACTTTACTTGAAAATAGATGGCAGAGTATTTTATCACAAGTTGTATTAATGCATCTGTTACCACTGACACAAAAACTTAACAATGGTGTCTAACATATCAGTACTGTTTTAATATATTTATATATATAATAATTTCACTGTTGAAATCTTTAGATCACTTTATGTCATGTTGTGGGTCATTTTGTCCAACATGTCAACATAAGTATTAAGCATAATAATAAACTTAAGTCTTCTCTCCCTACAATGATCAGCAATAAATGCTTAATTGGATCTTTAATACCAATTATATATTGGAATAATTTAAAAAAAAAGGATAAAAATCAGAAAGGTAAACATTTTCAATTTATGTTAAAATCCAAAATTTCCCTTCCACAGTGTAAAGCTAACAAACTAGTAGCATAAAAAGAACTTCAGATACAATAGTACTTGTATTATATTTGCTTATTAACAAAACTGAAAACTTTGCTTAAGTATGTCAAATGCACACCAGGTGTTATATAATTACACACATTTGTTAAATTTTCTCAGTGACTCTTGTTATTGCTTCACCATATTCTCTTATCTTGAAACACATCTGAATTAAGAATCTGTTGACAGAAGTCAAAACCTATGTTTCCAGTACTCTTTAAGAATCCACTTTAATGTTAAGCTTGAAGTTAAAGAGAAAAAAAAGGGTACATTTCCTAACAGTTTATCTTGATATACAATAGTCAGACTAATATAGTTTTCTTTTATATATATGTTTTAATAATGTTTGGCACAACTAACGTTTAACTTCTCCCACCACAAACAAAACAAGTTACATGATGGCATTGGTTACAAACAAAGGTATATCAAGTAACACAAGTCAAGAGATTATTAGATCTGTGAAACAAAAGTACTTTGAGGTACAAGTTCACTGTACGAAGGATCTATAGCAATATTATGTGACAGAAGGAGCTGGAAAAAAAGTTTTAGGCTTAAGTCCTCCACACAAGAGCATTGATCACTGTCACAACAGTAGAAGAATAGGGTATTCCAGAATTTGATTTCTTAATATGAGAAAAGCTTGTTTTGGCTCCACTTTTGTTAGTATGGAAATAACCCAGGATAACAATAGAAAGTCTGGGGAGATTAGGGAGTATCTACTGATATTTATCTCTTTAGATCTGAAACAACTCTCAAAAAAAAGTTCACTTTTCACAAGCACTTGGGATGTAGGGTTTCGTGTTTTTATTTTAAATTGGTCCTTTAAAACTGTGTGTTTTCCTATCATCATGAATGGAAGAACTCTCATGTAGTAACTTACTGTACAAAAGTTCTTTAGGCCTCTAATGAAATACAAGCAAGTGGACAAACTGAGGTACGAAAGTTTCAGAACTGAATCATTAGGAAAAAGGGGAAGAACTCTCGGATGGGAAGGCAACGTAAACCAGACAAGTATCTCAAGGTAATCTGATTTAATAAAAACATTGATTTGTAGGAATAATATCAATGCTTCAATATTTTTCTTTATCAAATAATGTTACTAAACTAATTTTTTTTACTCACTAAAATAACAAATGTAATTAGAAATGGTCTTAAAGAATTTAAATTCTGGTATCATTATTACATCATTACATTTTGTTTTTAATAAAATCATTCACTGAGGAAACTTCTGATATTCATTTAGGAGATTTTAAAGGTTATAAATGAAATTAGAAAACTGTAAGATGAAAGGATTGGTTCAGTAAAATCTTTGTAACCTCACAAGCCAAATCTTTCAAGAAAATACAATTATATGTATACAAAACACTGATAAGTAGTTACTAGAAGTTTGGAGATAATACCACCAGTAGATTTAGAACTTTAACATGTTAATTCTTACACTTTCAAAGTTTGTCAAGATGATCCTTTTCATACTGAAAAAGTTAACAATTCTCCCTTAATGTTTTCAATAAATATCAGTTGTTTCCCAAAATGGGAAAGGTAAGAAAATGATTTTTGTTAAGCTTCATTAACAAGATAGAATTGCAAACGTTCTCCAAAGTCACCACTGTATGGACTAATGCTGTGGAAGATTGATGACTGTCATGCCTAAAACTGCCAAAAAAATGAAGTGAATCAACACTTTCCAGAAAATGGAAAACATACTACAATAACATGATATGTGGACTCATTATAACATGGAAGGAAGCCCATAAAGTCCAAAACATTTTATTAAATAGCCCATCCTACCTTTGGTACTTGTAAGAGCTTTACTCCCAAATTCTGCAGGAGGTTTGATTGTAGTTTCTTGACTAGCATAAATATCCTTATCCTTCTTATTTAACTTATTTTTATTCACAACCACTGGTGGTTGTGGCTGATCATCTTTCATATGAGATTCTGACTTTTCCTTAGCACCGAGCTTCACATCATCAGCTTTCCTTTTTCTTCGATTTTGGTCAGGATCCTACAAAAAAAAATTCCACTCAAACATTAACAGTAGCTATACTCACTTATTCTACAGTTAACAGAAAAAAAACATTTCACATACCTTGCTAACAAACTTCATCAATATGTAAGGATTTGTTGAAGTACAATTTCCTTTTGTAAAATAGTGTTTTTCCAGAGATTTTTTTCATACAAGTAGATTAGGTTCCAAAACACGTAAGGTCAATGGATTCCAATATAATATAAAATCTTTCCAGATATATGCATAAATTAAAAAAAATAAAACTAATGTCTGAAACTGTAAATTTTAATTCCTCCAATACAAACAATAGGCACAGTGGTGTTTCAAATTTCATCATTATCCACACACATACAGCTGACTCCAAGTTCTCTATCATTTTTGTAGTTAGAACTGCGATAACCTTTCGTCAACAATTTTATATTTCAAAATATAAACCACATAATTCAATCTAATGTTTTGTTTGTCTTTGAATTTCGTGTGAAGCTACACATGGGCCATCTACACTAGCTGTCCCTGATTTAGCAGTTTAAGACAGGAGGGAACCCAATGCAAACTCTTGGGCTACTATTTTACCAATAAATAGTGGGAGTGACCACCACAGTTTAATGCCCCCATGGATGAAAGGGTGGGCAAGTTTAGTGTGACGGGGATTCAAACCCATGACCCTCAGATTATGAGTCGAGCACCTTAACCACCTTATCGTGCCAGGCCTCTATTATTGTGTCTGAAAATATAAAGCAGGAACATTTACAGGACCACTTTAACTTCATTTTTGTCTACCATAGTATGTGGATGATTTTAAAATTTTTCAGAAACTTAATGTATAACAGAGAATTTTATACGAAACAGTGGACTTAAAGCAGCAAGAAATGAAATAACTCTCACAAGTATTGAATTAACAAAGAACCAACACAGTATTCTTACCTTCTCATTCTTCTGAGTAAGTGTATTATCTGTTTCATCAACTGGGACTTCTTCAGTTGAGATTGTTTGTTTTCCTTTAACGTTCTCAGTGGAATCAAGAACACCAGTGTTATTTAATACCTACAGTTAGTGACAAATCTATTTATGACTGGTAATAATTACAAAAATAAGGTTTATCTTATAATACTTGTTATATTGTGAACAGAAACATTTAATTACTTCGGTAATGATGAATCTAACTTAAAAAAAATAGTAGCAGGCAATATTAAACACATTAAATGAAAACCTCAACTATTCTTTCCTAAAAGAAATTCTCATCTTAGTCAATGAAGAAACAATTCTAATTTCAAGACTTGTAGTTTTGTGAAGTAAAACAAAACATGCAAACCAACACACTGGATTAATGAAGCAAGTCAAAAAACAAAATAAATTATTTCATTATTTCTGAAAGAGGATATCTTAAAGCCTTAAACATCAGCTCGATAAAACATTTAGTTTGTTTTGTGAACACAAGGTTACTTTTTCTCAACAGATCTACTTAACATGCAAGCAAAAAACGTTTAAACTTATTTCAAGCATTTCTTGTGACTGTTCACTATAAACATTATTTTTGAACCAACTTAGCATATGTTATACAATATAGTATAACTAAAGAGATAAAATATAAATGTTAAATTAGTGAGTACCTGTAAAACAGCGAAGGGCACTTTAAACATTATTTAAATCGAGATTAATGTGATTAATTAGTGTTTCATTCAAGTAAACAAAATGACAAATCACTGTTTAATTTTGCAAACTACTTTATAAGGAAAAGGCATGCATGTTATATCTTATTAAATAACTGTATGAACCAATAAATTTTATAACATTCAACAGACAAAAAACAACAAATTTAAAGCACAATTAACTTTTTCTGCTTCTCTGATACAAGTATTAATAATAAGCACAGTATTTGTAAAGAACCAATAAGATATTCACTTAAACTCTTTTTACACGACTAGCTGAATGAAAGTGACAAGCACACATTCTGTAGTAGCTGTATATAAAAAGAAAAATGTGGAAACAAATAACAGCCAGTCACATGTTCAATTCGTCCATACATGGTCAAGTCAGCTGGCTTTCAGGTAACCATGTCTACACAAACATAAGGTATGCTGATGCATCAGGAAAATTCTTGTCCACCTGTGTATTCTGATTACTACAGCAGCTCACTCTTTAGTCTTTAAAATTCTCTTTTAACTTGGAATTAGCAGCACATGCAACACTTACTGTTTTATAAATGAATAATATTAAAGATATTCAGAATGTTTAAACGCTGATTAGAAGAGAATGTCACAAGGAATACTATACACCCAATGAAAACTCTCTGTTAAACCAAAAACATTATCTAAATGTTATGTAAAATAGGTTTTCATGTATCAAATTTTTACATAGTAACAAAGAGTAAAATTCAATTCCTACCGCAGGGGAATGAAACTTGCTTGGTGCACTCTGAAAATAATGAAAAAAAAAATTGTTTCATATCAAACATCTTTAAATACATGTATACGTATTTACACACCTATCCACTTACTTTACTATACTACTTAGACTCTATATTTCAATCATATAAAAACAAAGGTTGTGTTTAAAGATAATTATTTCCCAGTCTACAGTCTATCTGATACTATCACACATATACATACACAATAAAAAAACTACTTGTGCATTTTACACACCTTTATTTTAGCTGTACATTTGCTATAAAATGGTAATTATTGTGGATAGTTAATCTTAGAAAACAGTTGTTTATCCAGGAAAGTCACAAATACAAAATGCTTAAATTCTGCCCAAGTTTTTTTTGCAAATTTAGGATTTGTTCTACCAAGTACAACCTTTAATATTTTCATGTTTTTTTAAAACAAATTTATATATCACATGCAGTTAAAGTGGTCCACGAACTAAATCATGTGTTATCTCACTGATCTCAGAAGGGAAAAAAAACATGAATTTTTAGTCAGTCTATTCAAATTTATATTATCTTCAAAGATTTCTTGATACACTTAACCCTTTTGCAAGGGATCAAGGGTCAAAGGCCATGCCATTATGTTTGCACTCAAAATTTTATTGAACTACAATATTATAAATTTATGTCAATAACTTTAGAAACAAACTGTAGACCATAATTCAAACTAATATTGCATACAAGTTAATTTTCTAATTTAAAAATAAATATTAAAAGAACACATCTAAATACAGGTTTTAGTGAGTTTCATGATATGTTGAATGCAGCACTGTTTAAAATTAGATGTTTGTGATGTCAAAATACCAAGCCTATAGTTTTGTATAAATTAGGAATTCAACTTACTAATATTAACAAGCTACAATATAAAATAAGAACTTCAAATCTTTATCTTGCTGAGATAATACTTATGTACTAAATCAAACGAGGTGGTCCAGTTCAATTCTTTCCATTTTTTGAAATGGTCTCTTATATACATTTACTTCTATATATATATGACATGTGAATAACCAATCAACAGCTTAGAATATCCCCAGAGTGGTTTTTCTCATCCATTTTAATTTTTGAAAATGCCACCATGTTCTTTCGATCCAAAATTTCAATGAGGCAAGTTGTGTCTTTAGTCTGCTCAAAGTGTCATTTTATAAAATCTAAATACATCTTAGTTACTAAGTTTAATAAATTCTAGTGGAATTCTATGGTATCAATGTAGTTATTTATGATTTTTTTGTTTATTCAGCTGTAAGGGTGGGTGTAAAAACCTGAAAAGGTTTTGTTTTATATCTTTCACATGCAAAATTTTAAAAGACTTGGCAACCAACATAAAATAACTGAACACAAAGCTTGTAGTTAGAAGAGATAAATGTTTATTTCTTGATTTATTGTTCTACAACAATTAAAGTGTGACTATATATTATAAAATACTAGTCCACTAAAACACCGCCAATACAGAGAACACTAATGAACAGTTTTATATTACTGGATAGCTGACCTGCATGCACGTGCTCTGCATTAACGCAAGTTATGTAAAGTTAGATAGGTATGACCGGAAGATCAATATATGTTCAAATATGGCATTAGGAGACTTAAGCTACTTAGACTAAACATTTGTATTTTCATGTTATTTGTAATCATTCTAGCATAAAAGAAGCATAATTTATATTTATTTCCTAATTTGTTATGGTAATTACAAGATTCATTATGTGACAGACCCCACACAGAGTACAGAAAATAAAATACAATCTTACTGAAAACAAACATTTCAGATGTATTTAGGAGGTTTTGGAGATTATGCACAGATTTTTGGGAGGAATCATTTTCAATCATATCATGAAATCACTTTGCTCTCAGACTAGTAATGAAACAGACTATTTTCACAAACAAACCTTCAGTAAAAACATTTCACAAAAAACTGATTTTTTTGTGTACAAAAAAATTTGTAATCTTTACTAAAAGTCTACCAATTTTCGCAAAGATACACAGGTTGTACCAAAAGTTATAATGCAAATACTTAATGTGTGCAAATGTGTAAATAAACTTGTGTATAATATACACCGAGTCTGTTAGTATTTTGAAAAAACAATGTGTGCACACAAACATATACACAGTTTTTACAAAATAAGCTCTAATTTAAAAGCTTTCAGTCAATATTAGTTTCTCCTTACTTTTTTCACGATAAGAGAGACGTATAATATTGTGAACAAATATCTCAGTACACATATGCATGTGATAAGAGAGACGTATAATATTGTGAACAAATATCTCAGTACACATATACATGTGATAAGAGAGACGTATAATATTGTGAACAAATATCTCAGTACACATATGCATGTGCATTTAAATTAAGTGATAATTCTCAAAGATAATTTTCTCGCACATTCTAGGGACTTACGAGTGAAATCAAAGTACAGAAAGGTATAAAATGTCAACCAGTTTACAGTTGCCACATCCAGTGCCCAGAATGCCTTTTGCCCAATGCCAAGGCTGTACAGACTGGTTAGAATATGATAAACTACTGGTTTGGTTTTGGTTTGTTTCAAATCTCACGCAAAGCTACACAAGGACTATTTACACTAGTCATCACCAATTCTTGGACTACTCTTTTACCAACAAATTGTGGGAATGACAGTCACATTATATATCCCCCATGGTTGAAAGGGCAAGGGTATTTGATGCAACAGTGATTCAAACTCACGACCTTTGGATTACACGTTGAGTGCCTTAACCAACTGGCCAAACCAGGCCTAAACTACTGGTTCAGGCACTATTTATATCATTAACTTTTGTGAATAATGACTATCATAATGGAAGTTAAATTAATTAAATGGACTGTATTCACGAATAACTTAAAGTTGTTAGTATTAATAACACATTTCAAAACTATAATATATCATCAACAATAAATGGTTACACTACACTGAATACTAAAATATATTAGTTATAATAACCACACTGAATACTAAAATATATTAGTTATAATAACCACACTGAATACTAAAATATATTAGTTATAATAACCACACTGAATACTAAAATATTTTGTTATAAAGACCACATTGCAACATAAAATATTCAGTTATAAAGGCCACACTGTGTCACAAAAAATTGGGAAGTTTTAAAGCTTTATTTGGAGATTGTACTTAAGCAACTAACTGCTACAAATTCAATAAAATTTATTTATAGCCTTACCAAGAGATATATGACGTCAGTACAGTTAAATATCATTTTATATTTAACATCCATATACCGTGGAGGTTTATAACCAAACTCACTGAGTGTAAGATCTGGATGCTTGTAATAATAACTCAGAATTGTCTCAGGACCCTGTAAAAGAGACAACTACTCATTATAATAGATGATAGATTTTGTAAAAACGTATTTCCCTACTACTATATACTGTTCATTCTCACTTGCAATATTATTCATAAATCAAGTTATCATAACTTGCAATCCTTTTTCCAGTTCCTTCCAATGATACATCACCGAATCATATCACTAATGACTGCAGCAATGTCACTACTTACTTTTTACAAACAGTGACACCCTGTAGTGGTGATAAGGTTCTGGAAAATTATAAAAGATACTGAAAAAATAGGTTTTGCAAGATTATTGCCAAAAAAGATATATTATAAACACAGCATGCAATCATGACAGCTTTGTATGTTACCAATTATACATCAAAGAAAAATAGTTGTTTTTGGGGTAAGTTAGTTTAATATTAAACCCTTACAGTTAAGAAACCTAATTTTTTATTAAATTAACACAATCCTGATACTTAACCACTAATTTTTAGCTCTTACATTTAATTATATTTTATAAATAACTGATAGAAAGTCAAAGTTTTCATCTACCAAATAATATTGCATAACACTGCATTCCAAACAAATACCAGTCAGTTTCACTCAAAGTACAAGTAATATTTCTATTAGAAACTTAATAAACAGACTGAATAAATTTGTAATGGCTCTTATCACTTAGTTAGAAAAGTCAGAAAACTTGAGAGGTATGGGGAATTTGTCTATTTTTTCAATGTTATTAGTCCATGTTCTTTGTTTCATTATTTAATTAAATAAAAAATTTAGTGCATTAATACTGTTAGTATAAAATTTAGGCTTAAATATCCCTGACAATAATTGACAAGAAAAAAAAAAAGATTGTGTAAGTACTTTTTGTTTTCCATATTTATATTTTATTTATTATTATAAAAGTTAACTTAAATGTAAAAACAAGGTTCTTTTAAAGTTTGTTAAGGTCAGATTAAGTAAAATAAATAATATTTTAAACATGTTTCACAAGACATGAGGCAAGCACACAAGTGGCACGAGTAATGCAATCCAATAGTGTAATGTCAGCTACAAATTGAAAATGATTTACAACTTAAAATGGTGTGGATAAAATTTAGACAGTTCACAGGGCAATAATATAATATTTAATTATAAATAGATGTGTAATTAAGATAAACAAATGCAATCGGTGATGTCAAGAAACCCACTTGTTGAGAATTTTCTATGCAAAAACGGCTCGTTTGGGTTGAGAAAATATTTTAAATACAAGAGCGAACAACGTTTCGACCTTCTATTTAAAATATTTTCTCAACCCAAATAAGCTGTTTTTGCATAGAAAATAAACAAATGTAGTTTAATGTTACAATCTGAAATGATTCTATCAAAATAAAAAGGGGTAATTTAAATTTATCTTGTTGGTTGTGTTATGTATAAAACATTTGGAATGCCATGTTGTTGTTTATATTATTGTCATTTGCCAAATGACTGGAAAACCAAATCAGGGGATTCCCAAAGCACCACTGCAGCCTATTCCTGCCACTGAAGAACCATTCTCAAGGGTCATTATCGACTGTGTTGGCCCAATGCCAAAAAGCAAAGCAGGAAATGAATACCTCTTGACAATCGTGTGCTTCTACACGTTTCCCTGAGGCTATCCCTTTGAGAAAAATCACTGCTCCCAACATTGTCAAGGCTCTTATCAAATTCTTTACCATGTTCGGGATTCCAAAAGTTGTGCAATCAGATCAAGGCTCAAATTTTATGTCCAAGCTATTTCAACAAGCCATGCATGAATTTAACATCCATCAAGTTTCATCCAGTGCATACCATCCTGAATCACAAGGTGTCCTTGAACGTTTCCACCAAACTCTAAAAGCCATGCTTAGAAATTACTGCCACAAGCACTCAAAGGACTGGGATGAGGGTGTTCCCTTGTTGTTGTTTGCAGTTCATGAGACTGTTCAAGAGTCTACTGGATTTAGCCCTTTTGAGTTGGTTTATGGTCACTGAGTTCGTGGTCCATTGAAGTTGGTTAAGAAGAAATGGTTGGAGGACAATAACTCACAAATTAGCTTGTTGAACTATGTCTCTGATTTCAAAACCAGATTGCACAATGCTTTTAATGTTGCCAGGGAAAACCTGAAGTCTTCTCAGGAACAGATGAAAACCTGGTGTGACAAAAGGGCCAGGAAGCGATCTTTTAATGTTGGTGACCAAGTACTAGTCTTGTTGCCCACATCAAGCTCTTCACTTCAAGCTAAATATTTTGGATCTTATTCAGTTAAAAAAAAAAAAAAAAAGGTTTTCACAAGTTCAAACTTTTTTTTTGCTTTTAAGGGGGAGAGTGTTATGTATAAAGCATTTGGAATGCCATGTTGTTGTTTATATTATTGTTTTAAAGTTCAAACCAATAAAATATGTTGTTGTTCATGTAGAAATTTCTAGAATTAGGTAGATCAATCATTTGTTTATAAATAGAATGTATGTCGGCCTGGTGTCTAGACGAGTCTTGTGGAAAAGCAGACATGCGCAGATTAATCTGAAATTCTGTGGAAGTTACGTGATTGTTCGAGAAGAGAGTAGGCCTACTAATATATAAACAGACAATGATGTGAGGAGAGTCAGTGAGTCAGTCATTTGTTTTTATTTGATTCAAGAGATGCGTCTTCGTTTGAGAAATTTTTCAACATTTACTGTGTGTTTATTCAACTTGGATTTATGACTGGAGCTAAATCTACAAAAGCTGTGATTTTATTTCGTCAATCTTTACGATTCATTCGAATTACTGGTTATACTGAAGGTCAACACATACGGGACTGTTTAAGAGAGACCGGGGCAAGTTGGAAAACGACAAATCTGAGACATTCATCAAAAACATCGTAAAAAGAACTTCGTCAAATTTATTGGACTGTGAATTGTTTCTGGACTTCTCCATTCAAACTTCGGAATTTCTTCGTGGGACCAAATTCACACCCTAGACTGGAATTTTGGATTTCTGATCTAGACTTTTGGACTTTCATTCTGGATCATTATATTGGACACAGGCCAGTACCGTTTCGTATAGTAATTAATTTTGAAGGTTGAAACTGAATATCTGTCATTGTATAATTTATTTTTATATCTGTCACATATATAATAGTTTATTGTAATAAATTATATAAGCTGTTATCTGTGTCTTTCTGTTGCGTTCAGTCCACATAACATAAAAAACGTAACAGTTGTTATGAGATCAATCAATCTGACTGATCCAATTTTGAGTTAGGGTAGAGAAAATAACAAATAAAATGTTTCGTGAAAAGAAAAAAAAAACATTTGAAATATATTTAGGAGATTTGAGAAATTACACAAAGGAACTTATATTTTTGAGATTAGAAAAATTATTTTTAATCCAAACATGGAAATTACTTTCCACAAGGACTATTCAGAACAGCAACTCAATAATATTAATGGACAAATTTTTATTTTAGGTTTTTGAAAATACTTTACTCAAAAATGATTTTTTATTTGTGAAAGATCTGTAAGTTAGAAGTATTAAATCTAGAAAGACTTTAAACTGTAAAAAGATGTCACATGGTCAGTGAAATTGACTGAGTCTGGGTTGAAAAAGTTAAAACAGCCTAAATACAATTTTTTTTGCACAAAAGCATATTACATGCTAGCTTTATTGCAAGTTTGAAGGTTTATTTCACCCTTGTGTGCATAATTTTTAAACTATGTAACTAACATGAAGCATATTTAAACCACCTGGTCTTTATATAAGCAATGCATACACATACGCAAATCAAAAAACAAACATTATACACAACTCAACAACACACACTATTATAACCAAAGTAAAAACTTCTACTGAGATTATTTGAAAATATGACCTAAAAACTTACATTATCAAGCATGTCAATCCCCAAGTACTCTTCATAACAAGGAGTTTGACGTAAAACCCAACCTATCTCAAAATGTATTCCTTCTGCTACATCAGTAGTAGGTTCACAAGTCACTGAAACATTCATTATTATTATTATTATATTTAACTTTTCTAAATTACAGGTATCATCAATCTACAATTTCTTTCACTGGTTGCTTGGAAGGTATATAAAAGAAATCTATGGCTCCTTAGGTCTGTTTTAATCTGGTAGAATTTATGCAGAAATTTTAATAGAAGTATTATGTTTAAAAGAAAAGGCCTAAACACACTGAGAACAGAATTACAATTACATCTTTTCAGTTGTAAGCAGGGCATTGATGTTTACCCATATTCCATTATCCACAAATGTAGTTTTTACCAAATTGTAAAATCCAAACTTTCCAATAGAAATGACAGAACAATCCAACCCCAGGCTTTTACTACACAAACACGACAAAGCTTGCATTATTCAGTTATATTTAATGATATCCTGAGTGGGATAACACGAGCTGTTACGTCAGTTAATCATTAACTCAAAACCCATTTTTGGATTATAAAATGTAATAATCATCTGAAATAACACAAAATGGTTGAATTCCATCAGTGAACAAAATATAATTAAACTTTCTTTATACACAAAAAAAAAACAGACAAAAGACAAGTCTGAAAACATAACAGTCTCATCTAGAAAACTGTGTGAAAAAGTGTCTCACAAGATGCGATGTTTCATCCCATTCTACAGATCCAACAATGCTTTGATTTAATGGTTTATAAACCATTATGTTTTCAGCATTCTGATGTCACAGGCCCTACCTAGTTAGTACAGATAATGATAAAGTATTCAGAAGTGTCCTGTGACAGATAGGATCTAGAAATGTACAATCTTTAATAAAGTTTCATCACTATTTGAACTGTCACAATAAAGCAGTGAATACCAATTGTACTATTAAATCACCTGGTTTAACTTGTTCAGTTGATTCTGAGTAGATGTACAATAAGGACAAAAAATATAAACTATAAAAAAAAACATTTATACTTTTTAGGAGATAAACACTTGTTTGGTGTTAAAGATACAGATTTTAATTCATAAGTTAATCAACAAAAATTAAGCAACACGTGGTTAAACAGTTAATACTGAATCCATGGACAAGTTATAATAATGTTTGAAAAACTTACCTTTTATAGAAACTTTTGAACCTTTATAAAGAGACTTGGCAACACCAGCATAAAAATCTGTTTGCTGAGAGAGATGTGAAAAAAATATATATACATATAACATCCTTGTATGTGCGAGTTATTATAACACCATTGTTCAAATAACATGTTATTAAACATAAACATCTATAAAACATCTTTCAACACTAATTCCTAACTTGTTCACTTTGACCAACCTTGTAACAACCTAGTAAATGTGAGACATGAACTCATTACAATTCTGAAAGTGTATCTTTACAACATTTAGTGAGCTCTTAGTAAATGTTAAGTGTTTTATACAAAACATTTTTTTAACAAAATGTCTCTGCTAAAGGCTTAAATGGTATTTTCCAAAGCCTTTACTATGTCAGTTTGGGTTAAAGATAATTTTCACACTAATACTTGAAACATGTCTTACAGTTCATTATTTACTTAGCACACTTTCTAAAACCTCATAATTTCTTTTGTAATAAAACTTCTCTTGTTTTCCCTACCCTTATTATAAGAATTTATAGTGAATGTAAAAAAATATAACATGTCAACCAAACTTTCTCTCTCATATCCAGTGCCCAAGAGATATTTTTTACAATACATAAAGTTTATAAGGCCAGCTAGAATACAGAAACATAGTAGTGATCTAGACCAGTGTTTCTCAGCTGGATTTGCCAGACATTTCCCTGTCCAGGCTTTGGTGACCTCTCATTACCTCAACAAAGATGAAAAAATTCTTGATGTTTCTTGGCACAGTTCAACATAATTCATAACATAAATAAGTGCATCTCTCAGACATCTTGAGGAGTCAAAAAAAAATAAAAAAAATGGGGGGTGACTCAGTGCAGATAGCTTGTGACCCCACAGAAGACTTGCTATCAACTCCCACTTGAGGGTCACAACCCACCTTTGGAGAAGCACTGGTTTAATCACCAATTTTCATGAACTTTTATTGGGTCATGATCAGTCTTTCTCAATTTATACCTCATAACAATTCATCTAAAATGTTGTCACCTGTTGTTAGTTCTCTAACCATTTGTTACAGAAAAATACTGACACTTTAAGAAACCTCTATCCCCTACTTTTTGTATCCATAGAAACCAAATCAATATGTCTAAAATTAAAGTCTCTCATTATTATTGCAACAGTATTATTATTAATAGTTAGCCTGATCTCACTATTAAGCTTTTCAATAACATCACCATTTCACGATTAAGTGGACTATAACAGTTGCCAATTAAAAACCTTTCCAACCTTGAAACTCCTGATCGGAAGACATACAAACAACTTCTCAACTACCATTATAATGTATTAAGGCCTAACAGGAACATCCATTACATAAATTATATCACTATTAAATAACTTTTAACTCTGAATTTTAAAATCATTCCTATTATCAATGTTTTGCAAATCTAAAGAGTTTTCAATAATTTCTGATAAAACCTTTCATTTAAACATTCACTACTGTAAAGTGATTCATCTCCACATCTAGCCTAAAGGAACATATCCAAGAGCCACACATCTATTTCTACCACTAAAACTCCAAAGGAAGTCCTCACACTTTTTAAAGGACATCTTAAGATTTACAATTTCCAAAATCATTCACTTTTTCTTGCACTACTACAAATGAATGCATGTTGGTATGAGTAACTAAACCATTAATGTGCTTTATAGTGTCCTGTACTTTAACACCTGAACAGCAAATTTCAATCATTGTCTTTATCCCATTACTATTACAATTAAATGTTCTGGTAACAAAAAATGCATAGAACTAAAGTAAAGTTGTTTTGAGGTAGGTTGAATATAGGTGTGCTGGGTTACAAGACCTTTTTATTTATTTATTTATGTGTAACTTCGCACTCGTAAACTCAACACACACATATTCAACTGACCTCAAAACAACTTTATCCTAGTTCTATTCAATTTTATCTTGCTTTTCTTGTTTTCTGCTCCTAATAAGCTATTTTCTCTCCTCTCATATCACAATCTTTCCCCTTACTACCTCTAAGTAAGTACAAATAGTTTAAGCCTACTCCATTTTTCTGAATCTTCTAAGAGTTGTGATCAAGACCATAATTATCAAACATAAACCCAAACTTGGTATCTATACCTCACTTTATAAATTCCATCCAATTTATCCCTAAACGACTTGTATCCATACTCACGATTTACTAACTGTTCTCTATTACCAATCTACCTACCAAATAATTGTAAATTTAACTAAAATTAAGCTGTCTTACTATTTACAGGTTAAATTTTAGACAAATCTTACACTAAAATTTCCTAATAACTACTTACCCGTTCTGTAGCTATGAAGGATACAACTTCTTTAGTTATACATAACTAATTGCTAACTTCAATTATTTAATAATGTATAAGATTCAGAGCAGCCTCCAAATAACAAAAGAAACATTAATTATAATTATCTGAGTAATTAATTCTCCTTTATATCTAACACTTGATCACCCTTTATTTCAATCTAATATTTAATAACTTTTATTGTAGTATCCTATAAATTAGTAGCAGTAATTAACAAACTGCAAGTATCAATGTGACAAAAGAATGTTACCTCAAATGTTAAAACTTTAATTTTTATCACAATTTAAAAAGGCTTTCAAAATCTTACTTCTCAAATCTTTAGAAGTAATATGTTGATGCATATTTATTAAACATATTTCATATATCTAATACATAAGTTTATGTAAAGGTCAGTAAAAGTTAATCATTATAAGATGACCAGCTGGTCTTTTTTGCTAACCTATATTTAAAATAATTATTTTTAAACCTTCTTATTAATGCAAATAAAAATTCTGCTGCTGTTGTAATATTATTCCCGTAAAAATAACAGTAAGTTAGACTTAATCTAATACGAAGCCTAATGTCTTAACTAGGTTTCAATGTTGTGTGTACCTTAAATAATAACAGTAATATGTAAAAGTGTCCAGTGCCAACTAATTTGACTAAAATACACTACAATTAGGACTATAATGATACTAAAATTATACTTATCTTCTCAACAAAAACATTATACTCTAATGGTGAGAATGACATACAGACTACAAGACACAAGTTTATATAAATTTTTATAGGAGTCATCTTCAACTAAGAAATTTTAACTTAAGTTCATTGCCTCCACAACCTAGAAAGGTAACTCATTCCAAAGGCCAACCAGAAAAATAAACTATCTCAGCTGTAGATGACTCTGTCAAACTTTATATGTGTCCCCTAGTCCCACTGTTAAGCATGAAAAAAGATAATACATCATTATTATCAATTCTCTTTACAATCTGAAATACCTCAATCAGGTCCCTTCTAACATTTTTTTTAAGAGAAGACAATTTGAGGAATCTTAAAACAACCCCTCCATTCCAGACACCATTCTAGTAACCCTTCTCTGAACCCTTTCTTCCAATTCTATGTCTTTTCTGAGGTAAGAAGTCCAAGATTGAACACAATATTTCAAATATGGCCTAATCACTGATGTTTACAATGAAATTATAACCTCTTTAAACTAGTATTCAATAGATACAACTGAAAATCTTATCTGCCCTATCACTAGTGACACCACACTGCTTGGATGGCTTAAGAGACATTGACTTACATCAAGATCCCTTTCTTTCATAACACTGTTAAGGTTATTCCCATCCAAATTATACTTATAACTGAAATCATAATAAAATACATGCATTACCTTGCATTTATCACAATTAAAACTCATTTGCCATATATTCACCCAACTCACTAATAAATATAAATCCTTTTGTAAATCAGCAGCATCCTCTTCACAGCTAGCAACACCCAAGACTTTAATATCATCACCAAATTTAAATAACTATTGACCACTCCTTCATCTTTGTCATTAATGTAAACAAAATAGTAATGGTCCTAATACTGGGCCCTGAGGTACCATAACTTGTGACATTAATTCAGTCTTAATGAATTCCATTTGTAACAGCCCTCTGCTTTCTTCCATCCAGCCACCATTCTATTCAATTTGCTAACTTAATCTCCCATACCTACAATTGCTTTTACAAGCTCTTTACATGGCACCTCGTCAAATACTTTTTAAAAATACAAATACACCAAATCAACACCCTTACCTCATCTACATAACTAATAAATTTTTCAAAGAATGTCAAAAGATTTGAAAGGCAATATTTTCCCTTATTGCAACTATGCTAATTATCTGATAAAATCTCCAAAGTTTTAAGTGACCTTGCAATACATCTTTTAACAGGGTTTCCAAATCTTATCCTAGAACTGATGTATCACTAATAGGTCTACAATTATTAGGACAATTTTTATTACCTACCTTGAAAAGAGAAGTGATATTAACTAACTTCTAACCCTCTGGTACCTGGCCACTATTTAGGGCCTTATTTAAAAAAAAAAAAAAAGTAGCAAATGGCTCACATATCCAGTTTAGCTGCCATCAAACCCCCTTGCAGAAATATTTTGCCAGAAGCCTCATCATCCTTTAAACTTCCAAAGTTATCCTGAAATTTTAGGTTATGTTAAATATTTCTAGCATCTATTCCCAAAATATATGTTTCAGAGCTTCAAAATATTCTACCCATTACTCTCCCAATTCTCTTAACCCTATACACAAATCATTAGTTAGGCCTGAACTAAAATACCATATATAGTTTTGGTCTCTTTATCTAAGAAATAATATTGATATATTGCAAAGGTTTCAGAAGAGGTCTACGGGAATTATCTCTTGTCTCGAGAAACGGAAACTGGGGCATGATGCTTCAAAAGTTTACATGGATTATCCAAAGGATTGATAGAATAAAGGTCTGGTTTCTTTGTCCTGTATTCTGAAAAACAACAGGGTGAGAGGGCACAAGCTTAAAATTTGAAAAAGACAAGCTAGCCTTTAGTTATGACAGTTATATTTTTCTAAAAGGGTTATTGCTTATGGAAGGAGTTAGTAGTGACTACTCAAACTTTAAGAAAAAGATAAAAAGGAAATCAATAATTTCCTGAATTTTTTTTTCTCAGGGATGGATCCCTGTGTAAAAACAGTGCTGAAGAGTAAATTGCCTTCATATTTTTGAAGAATTATGTCAAATATTTCATGCTTTAAAAATTTATCATTATAATGCTACAAAAAATGTGCCAGTACAGCAGATGAAGATCGTGTACTTTTGACAATGTTAGCAAAATTTTTCATGATTAACTAAACTGCAAGGTAAAGACTACTGATGAAAAACTGTAAAACTACGATCACATAATTTATAAGACTACAGTCTTTTAGTAAAGTCAATAGATTTGTATCTGTTCTTTAACTATCACATCATTTTGTTTTTTAAACAAATTTGTGCTGCTTTGCTCTCTTTGAGCTCCATATGTAAATTCACAATCACAAATAATATTGGAAAAAACCTGAACTTACTTTGAAGTGAAAAAGAGAATGCTTTAATGTTAGGCTTAACATATGAACCACACCAAAACTCTTTTCACCTTTTGTCCTATGCTAGCCTAGATACGTAGTTTTTAGTTCGTATCATTTTATATGCAAAAACGGCTCGTTTACTAAAGTAAAATACCAAAAATGAAACAACAAACAAAACCCTGAAACAATTGAAATTGTCTACTCGTGTAAGAACTGAAACTTGCATGGAAATAATATTTAAAAACAGTGGTTTTACATGGTTTCTTCGATATTTTTGCATTTTTTTTACAGTGTGTCACAAATCCAACTTACAATCTATTTTAGCTGATAGAATGGTAGCGCTACTTTTATCAGTGTTAGTACTAACTATTAAAACAAAAATGAAGACGATGTATGTATGTGTATTGTATATAATATATATTCTAGCTTTCAAGCCAACATACACATAGAGTGAAAAACTACATATCATATTCAATTTCTAACTTACAAGTTACATACTTCAATTAGAATAAAGTTTATAAAGTTAGCCCCAATCCTACCTGTGGTGCAACATCAAAAATCCACCTTCCTTGATCTGGGAAACATGACGCAAACGACAAAACTAAAAATGTAAAATACAGTTTAAAACCAAATGTTTCAATCATTCTAACAAAGGAAATCCAAATAATGTGCAAAATCAAAAACTTATTGTCACGAACTGCAACACAAAAAATTAACTAATATTTTCACGATTAAGCCTACTGTTTGATATTTTGTTATGTTATAACAACAATGTCCTAACCAACACCTCACAATTACACGACATCAATTGATTTCTATTTATTTGTATGAACTTCCACCAGAGGAGACGTTAACACAAAATGTATGTTGACAGTCAAGCTAACAACATAGATACAAATAATTAAATAATATAATATAGTAAGACTGTGATTTAATAGGGTATCACTATGGAAACTGTTGTTGTATTTCAATTAAGCGTATGTATTAACATTTAGAACACGCTTATTTTAAAAAAAAGAAAATGCTTTTAATTCAAGATAAGTATGTTATTAAAAGATTGAAAAGAATAGCATATTGACATATTAAGACATACATGAGAAAATCAGGATTAACGTACCAAAGTTTAAGAAAGTTAAATTAACAAATGAGATGAGAGATTCACACATCTATAGGTAAGCTGGGTTAATTGTTTGTTTGTTTGTTTGTTTTGGAATTTCGCACAAAGCTACTCGAGGGCTATCTGTGCTAGCCGTCCCTAATTTCGCAGTATAAGACTAAAGGGAAGGCAGCTATTGGGCTGCTCTTTTACCAACGAATAGTGTGATTGACCGTCATATTATACACCCCCACGGCTGGGAGGGTGAGCGTGTTTAGCGCGACGCGGGCGCGAACCCGCGACCCTCGGATTACGAGTGCACGCCTTAACGCGCTCGGCCATGCCAGGCCAAGCTGGGTTAAAAGTAGAAATTCGAAAAGCACTTAAAAGAAAAAGTTGGCAGATAATTTTAAAACTAACAAAAAAGATTTTTTGTGAGTATCATATGTTAAAGGTAAACAAAATATTAAAATAGGAATTAAACTCAGAAAGTATTCTAGTGGTCAGAATTTTATAAGTGTGTATGTTTTTTCTTACAGCAAAGCAACATCGGGCTATCTGCTGTGTCCATCGCGGGAATAAAACCCGTAATTTTAACTTTGTAAATCTGAAGACTTACAGCTTTCCCACCGGATGATCAAAATTTTATTGGAAAACTATATGTTAGTTACGCTTTTAAATGTGTTGTTCTCTCCTGTTTTTAGCAAATAAGATATTAGTACGATTCTGACCTTAAGTATAATATGCACATTGTAACTGGAATAGCTACCAGTTTCACAATTCAGTGGCTAGTTTAGAATGTATCAAGTAAATTTTCATGTAAATAACTAGCATGTTGATATGAAATTTTTATTAACCGATTATCAAAACACTGTAAATATATGCGGATCCTTTTATTGCGAATTAGCAAGCCAATGACTAGACCCTTGTATCACTTTGGGCCCGTGTATATGCTCACAGGATGTTCGGGGTAACACAGACACTTGTGTGATATTTTTACATGAAACGTATTTTCGAATGTTGTTTGTTTGTTGTTTATATAATTTCGCGCAAAGCTGCGCTAACTGTCCCTAATTTATTAGTGTAAGACTAGAGGGAAAGCAGCTGGTCATTACCACCCACCGAGAAATCTGGGGCTACTCTTTTACCAACGAATAGTGGGATTGACCGCTTAGTATAACACCCCCATGGCTGAAAGGGCGAGCATATTTGTTGCGACGGGGATTCGAATCCGCGACCCTCAAATTACGAGTCAAACGCATTAACCCACCTGGCCATGCAGGGCCTATTTTTGAATGGGCATTACACAAGAAGATCGAACAAATAAATTCTTAATTAAACTCGATCTTAATAAACAAAAACAAAATGACTGAATACATAATTTAAACCATAGGATAATCTTTATAATTTATTCCAAGCAGGAAACACAGTGTGTGTATTTGTATGTACACTCGTTGTTTGTTCCAGCTGTATTTGTTATTTTTGAAGAATTCTATCAAAATAAAATGGAATTATGCCATTCCAATGTACTTTTTCTCCCCGCTGGTACAGCGGAAAGTCTACGGATTTACAACGCTAAAATCAGGGGTTCGATACCCCCTCGATGGACTCAGAAGATAGCCCAATGTGACTTTGCTATAAGAATTTGTTTGTTTTTGTTTTGTTTTGAAATTTTGCACAAAGCTACTCGAGGGCTATCTGTTCTAGCCGTCCCTAATTTAGTAGTGTAAGACTAGAGGGAAGGCAGCTAGTCATCACCACCCACCGTCAACTGTTGGGCTACTCTTTTACCAACGAATAGTGGGATTGACCATCACATTATAACCCCTCCACGGCTGGGAGGAAGAGCGTGTTTGGCGCGACGCGGATTCGAACCCGCGACCCTCAGATTACGAGCCGCACGCACGCTTTAACGCGTTTGGCCATGCCGGGCCCTATGCTATAAGAAAACACATAAACACACACCCAATACACTTTACTTAACACGATACGTCGGAGGAAATATCCAATTCCAATGTATTGGATATACCCATAAAGATTCATGCTATCCAGGTGCCTAACCGTTTAATTCAACATAATTAATAATACAACCTTTAAATATCATCTACTTGAGCAGCAAAGGAAAATGATGTTGACTTTCTCACGCACTATATGTGAACCTGTAAGAACATCCTTGTGGGTGGAACAAATACTATAAACACGAGAACCACACAATAATGAAACTTTTGACTATATGTACGATACTGAAAAAAATATTTTTATTATGCGAGGTACAACCCTCAATTTCGCGAAAAACTTACCCTATGTTCATGTAGATTTGTAATAGGGGTCGCGATTTTCCCGTTTCTCATCATGGAGAGCTTTATATTTCTCCGCCCCCCAGTGGCTCAGCGGTATGTCTGCGGACTTACATGCTAAAACCCGGGATTCGATACCCGTGGTGGGCAGAGCACAGATAGCCCATTGTGTATCTTTGTGCTTAATTCGAAACAACAACAATTATATTTCTCCATTCGAACGTACACGTGGTTAAGGCCCTCGACTTTTAATCTGAGGGTTGCAGATGCGAATCCCCGTCGCATCAAACACGCTCGTCATTTCAGCTTTGGGGGCGTTATGATGTGACGGTCAATCTCATTATTCATTGGTAAAAGAGTATCCCAAGAGTTGGCAGTGGTTGGTAATTACTATCTGCCTTTTCTCTAGTCTTATACTACTAAACTACAGACGGCTAGAGCAGATAGCCCTCGTATAGTTTTGTGCAAAATTCGAAAACAAATATGTACAGAAAAAGTGAGCAACTGAATTTGCTGTGCGTAGTGGAGCAAAGCAATGGTGAAGAGGACATACGCAGATTCGACGTTTACGGAGTTATAAAACGATTAATAGAGTCAGAAACAGTTCCGTATTATCACTGTATTTACCGCGTATTCAAGCAAAAAACTGTCATTTGTAGTCAGAAATTAAGTGTAACTTGAAAAAAAATGTTCTCGAAGCTGTGCTATTTATTTACAAACACGCAAGGTGAAGATATGAAGTCATAAGTATATCCCGCGCGAATCTAACAGTTTTTAACGAATTACATACAGAGTTACAAAGCGATGTGTAGCTTCATAAACAGTTTTGTACTGTATATGACGTCATGAAACATTATTTCCAGTTCTTGGTTAGGGCATTCTGAGATTCGAAAAAATGGTTGAATTTTACATTCTAGTGAATACGATTTTATATCGTACAAGATACATGATCAGTGTCATTGTTAGTGAAACATAAAGGTTAATTTACCTACATGCGTTACGGTTGGTGGAAAATACGCCATAGCCGGTTGCAAGCTCGGATAATATCACTAATATATTAACATGAAGAATGAACAGTCACCTGCCTACCACTCAAATCATAGTTAAGTAACTTAAAGTGAAAGTTAAAATAAACAATGTAAAATATTTATCATTTTAAATATTCAAAAATCGTATTCCGGAAAGAGTATTTTTAAGGCTTCAAAAAAAAGTAAACACCAAATGAATGGTGTATGATACGATAAGGTTCAAGTTGTTGAGAATCTAGAAAAGTATTACCATTAATTTGCACCTTGCCTATGCACGTTGTTCACCAATAGCTAAATAAATGTATTTTGCCTTTGGCATGTTTTTTCTTTGGACAAGAAAAAAAAGGAATTTAACAGAGATTACTATGAAAGGATGCAACTCGTTCGTAGCCGCCATGCACTGTCATCTCTATCAACTGTTGGCACCTCAAGTGAGCATTGGTGCCATGGGTAATCTGCTGGTAACTATAACAAAAGTTTGCTGAATTACGTCTTTATTTTTTAAAAAAATGGCGTTAAATCAGACTAAATGAAAATTGTGAAATTTTCTACATCAAAATAAGAAGGTATAAAATGCATGGTATCCCTTTCACTACTCATACACAGACTGATATGACTTTTTAGTACATGTAACTTTCGAAGATCATAACCATAAAAGGATCTTTTATGAAACTACGTAGAACTTACAAAGTTACTACTATTAGGAGAAAGAAACGTGATATCAATACGTAATCTACTTTACAAAAATATTAGATAAGGAAGACTGTCAATTGCAAATTAATTATACTGGATTCCATTAAAACTAACCGAGACTTCACTTAGAACAAAATACACAAGGAAAATAATTTTTACTCAATGCAACATCAAGCATCAGCAGGTTTTTTTTAACTTTATGGAGGACAGACAATGACCTTTAGTTGACTCTGAGTTGATCATGTTGGTTCTACTATTCTAAGACTTATTTCCAAACTGACCAATCAATCCAAAATGAAGTCTCAGGCTGAATATATCTCATGTTATTTTGATGAATTAGTAATGCTAGACTTATAAAAAGCAACTAACACCACCCATGTGACTAGACATACCATTCAAACATGAGGTAGGTCCTAACCTTGAGATATCACTTAACCTAACATTGAAGAACACTGTCGTCAATTGTGGCTTTAGAGCCACGTTTCTAGGGGCAGGTCAGGTGTTAGCTTCAAGGAAATGACAAAAGAACAAAGATAACTAGAAATAAATCAAATTAACGATTTTTTTCACCATATGTTATGCAAAATTGCATATATCTGAATAAACAAAACATTATGACAAAATCTAGGTTAAAATAAGAAGGTAGAAAATACATTGCATATTTGCATACCACAAATGTAGTGGTCAAATTTAGGACTTATTATGAAAATGTAATGAGAATTACAAAAATAATTTGTCAGCAATAATGATATATGTAAATGTTCTCTCTTCGTCTTTGCTGTTACAAAACCTTTAACAATTGCTCTCTGTAATTTGGAACAGTACAGCAGAGAAGAATCACGTATTGTCGAATGGCCTAAATATTCCATGATTTTCTGAAATATGGAACATCAGTTTACTCATTAATAAGCCCAATTATTGTAAGGCAGTGATTCATGTCATAATTTGCCAAGAAGCATGAAAAGAAGTGCATAATAGACAAATTTTAAGTAAAATGTTGTGAAACCATAATGGTAGCATCTAGTACCTCCTTCTGATCCATAGTATCTTGTAATTAATCAGGAGGTTTCCAGGCCATCCTGGCTCAATGAAGACTACAGCCAGTGAATGAAGTCCATGCAGAATAAGATGATGGCATGTATTCCTCGATGTTCCATCATTATTAATGATGTACAGTTATGCACATAACGCCATTTTACATGAAACTTTACTCAATAATGTCTTTGGTAAAATATCAGAGCCTTCTTCAGATGTGGACAACTCAAATGTAAGGCAATAGAGAAGTATATTGCAGCCACTTAACTGTATTATTATTTAATTATGATGGTGGTGGTGTGGAAGAAATGGTAGAAATCCTCTATATTTACACGTGGAACTCGACAGTTTCCTCAGTAAAGTTGCCCTCCTTTATATATTGTATTTGATGACTTACTTATACAGCAACACTGAAAACTACAAGTTGTGCCCAGTAAGACAATCCGCCCATAATAACATTATCTGTCTACAGGAACAACACATGCCTTTGTAAAACCTGAGTTACTTAAAACTATAAAGTAACGTGTAAAATGAAATATTATGTTAAGAACAATTAAAATTATAGCTATATGGACAGCGTAAAGCCAAGCTGGTGAAACAGTAATATTATCGTTAAAATAATGGTTTTACTTCTAACATAATTAAATTTAGACATTGAAGATGTGTTGAAACACTTTATGATGAGATAGTCATGACGGAACATGCAACACACTTTCTAAACAAATTCCATTGCCAAGACAACATCTATCTCTAATCTCATTCCTGGTGGGACTTTATGAAACTAGCATATTATCGTCTTTATCAATTCCCTCTTGCCTGGTGACCTCCAACTGGCGTGGCACTCTTTGGGCAGGAATAACTACTGGTACGCTTTTTTATCTACATTTCCTGTTCTTTTATTATGCGATAGTCAGTTCTCGTTTTTTTACAATCAATATTATGTTAAACAATTTATTCATGAAGATTTGGACTTATAAGCATAGATATCAGTTCGTTTTTCCAGAAAAGAGGCTGCTTTGATAATTATACATTACAATCATATTTCAATTATGTACGTTTTACAATATCTAAATATACCAAACTTATAAATAACATTAAAAATTTAATATTGGATATATACTAAAAATTACAAAACTTGACTAATATTTCAAATGTTTTCACAACCTGTAACACAAGTATTGTAGATTTGTGGTAAAATTTTTGTGAACGTTTGGACACTTATGTACAATGTTTGCTCGTTGTTTTTGTAGGCTTATGTTTCAACCGACTAGTCGAAAAATCTCGAGTTTCCTAGTGACAATATTGTTTTATGTTTAGTGATGAATCTATTTATCTGAATAATTAACTAAATAAAATCATTAAAAAGTTTCACAATAAACAACGTTTTGATTTATTGTGACTATTAATAATATTACTATTCGATACTATCAGTCAAAACTATGTAACTATTAAAATCAGAAGTTTCCTAACGCAAAAGATGCTATTATATTTTTTAATTACGGTTGTTTATTAACCTGAGAAGAAACACCACAAATAGATAGATGATCGCAATTTTATCACAGTACATTGTCTTCGTCTATAAAGTTGTTCAAAAGCATTTGTGAAAACTATACCTAAATGACGATAAATCTTCAAACCAATAATTTACCGTTATAAGTGTTGTTGGTTTTTTGGAAACTTTTACTATTAGTCCATTAAAAAGCGTTGTTGGATTAGTAGGGCGAACACATTTCAATTGTTCTTCATATCTATATAATATTTTCTGGTGTCTTATGTTGTCAATTCTTTATTATACATAATACTGCTGCTATCAGTCAAAAAAAATTTGCGGGTTTCGTTAAAACAAAATGCAGGAAAAGTCAATAGTCTATAGAATTGTGTCATCGCACTGATGTGTTTAAAACTTTAGTTGGAACCATTGATTCATAACTTATTGAACTAACGTAAACAAAATACACAGATCCATACTAAAGCCATTGTTACCTGTCCATCAAGTTTAACAAGCAAACCATTCTACTGATGTCAGTTTCTTCTAATGGGATTCATGGATACTCTACACGTAACACCAAACTTATTTGTACTTCGAAAATTATTTAAAATATTAGATTGAACTGTTTTTAATTTCTAATTCACCACAAAAAGCCGTACGTTGAAAAAATACATCGTCATAAATTAAGACAAGACTCTGTATCTTCTTGTCCAAAATAAATAAACCTGACTACATAATAACATTAGTAGAAGTCGAAAATGCTCGAACGTTGTATTTTAACATAAGTTTTGTGCGCGTACTTTTCTTAAAGTAAAGCCACTTCCGGCTAGCTTCTTTGTCCACCGACGGGGATATTATAGTTCTATCTTTCCAAATCTTCAAGATACAGTGTTCCCTCGCCACTTCGCGGATCCTCTTTCGCGGGCTCGGGCGACCCCCCCCCCACATATATATATATAATGCTATATTTAATAATATATAATGTATATATAAAATAATAAATATTAAATCTAAAATATAGCATTAAATACCATTAAAATATTAAAAATAAATATAATTAATAGTGTAAAGAAAAAAAACAGGTATATTTTGAGATATAAACATATATTTGAGTTTATAACAGCGTAAAAATGGAAACAGAACCAACTGGAAAGGCTATAGATGTACGCATTGTGCGTCTGCGAAGGCTACGCGAGATCAGCTTCATGGCGTAGCGATGTACAAGACGGGCTATGATTGGTGCAGAAATGAAAGACGGCCAATGACAGCTGCCCATTTTGATTGCCTGTGATTGGTGCTGTCAATATTCATGTCTGGCCTGTGATTGGTGATTTCATCCACGAAAAGACACCACCTGCTGAAGATGTGTAATTTTTAATTTTAAGGCTTAATATCTTAATAATTGTTCTTATTATTTCAGCAATAATGAACAGTATTGTAATGGGAGGGTTTTGAAAGTCTAAATGCACATAAATATATACGAAAAAATCGGCGATCCCACTTCGCGGAAAATCTCCTTTCGCGGGGGTTTATGGAACGCATCAACCGCGATACACGAGGGAACACTGTACATTTCAATTTAGTTATTATCTAATGGTGGGTGGATTATTCTTAAACAAGATAACCTTGTTATTTGTTCCTAGTTTACTGATATTTCTTGGATATCAATATTTAGACGTATCTTAGATTAGACACTGTGGATAACATACACAAGGATTCCACGGCACTATTTTTTATGTTAGTCATCTCCATTGACATATATTTGGTCTAAATTTGTAAATTAGTTTTCTAGGTTCCTAGCTGCAAACCAAAAAAAACAAAACAAGGTTAGTTTCGGCAAATGCTAAAAACTTTCGGAACTTTATAATATTAAGCAGTTGAAAATGTCACAAAGTATTGAATTATTTGGTTCAAAAAAGCCACTTTGAGGTGGCCGGCTGTCATCATCTTTGTCAATAATTGATTTTGTGTTTTATGGCACAAAGCAACGAGGCTATCTGCGCCATTGTCAATAATTAGGAACAGCTACATCTGAATTATAGGTGACTCTAACCTAGCCGCCTAGTCCAAGTGCGCTTCAGATGCACTTGACATTGAAAATCCCAATTCTGAAATACATTCACGACGTAAGTTATTGTTTACCATCTGTAACCCGGAATAGCCAGGTGGGCTAAGGAGTTCGACTCGTAATCTGAGGGTCGGGGGTTCGAATCCCCGTCGCACTAAATATGTGCCTCCTTTCAGCCGTGGGAGCGTTATAATGTTAAGTTCAATCCAACTATTCGTTGGTAAAAGAGTAGCCCAAGAGTTGGCGGTGGTAAATAGCTGCCTTCCTTCTAGTCTTACATTGCTAAAGTAGAGATGGATAGCGCAGATAGCCCTCTTGTAGCGTTGCACAAAATTCAGAAACCAAACTCTCATATTTTTGAAATTACATTTTGTATACAACCCCTTACGGATTTTCAAGAATTTTAAGTGTGTAATTGTAATATTCCACTCACAAAAATTATATTCGTTATGTCCACTGTCGAAGACGTGTTTCACTCAATCCACGACTTGTATAAATAATGTTTCGAAAACTACTGTGTTTCTTGTGTCTCAGTTGGCTTGGTGGATTTCTTATTGAGCGAAATGCATTATTAACAATGGATAAAGTGAGGCATAGTGTGGTTGGAATACAGACATTGTTATACGCACGTCTAATTCTTCAAAATTCCTAATAAACTAGATATAGAATGCTTTGTTTGTTTGTTTTGGAATTTCGCACAAAGCTACTCGAGGGCTATCTGTGCTAGCCGTCCCTAATTTAGCAGTGTAAGACTAGAGGGAAGGCAGCTAGTCATCACCTCCCACCGCCAACTCTTGGGCTACTCTTTTACCAACGAATAGTGGGATTGACCGTCACATTATACGCCCTCACGGCTGGGAGTGCGAGCATGTTTAGCGCGACCCTCGGATTACGAGTCGCACGCATTACGCACTTGGCCATGCCAGGCCCATATAGAATGCAATATTAAAATTATGATAGCCAAAATATTGGTAAATAACTAATGATAAATTGTTGTTGTTTTTCTAATTTCGCGCAAAGCTACAGAGGACTACCTGCGCTGGTCGTCCCTAATTTAGCAGTGTAAGACTAGAGGGAAGGCAGCTAGTCATCACCACCCATCGCCAACTTTTTTACCAACGATTAGTAGAATTGACCATAACATTACAACGTCCCACGGCTAAAAGGGCATGTTTAGTGTGACGGGGATTCGAACCCGCGACACTCAGATTACGAGTCGAGTGCCTTTTACCACTTGGCCAGGATATCTATAATGTTTAGAAAGGTATTTTGTGTTTCAAATAAATCTCTCACTGCCTTGCGAATCTCTTAATCAATTCGAGCTTTGAAATCAGAACAGCATGACGGAAGACTGTATTATTCACCTGTATCCTCGCTTTTTAACTACTCATGCATTTTACCTTTCAATAGATTTATGTACAATTTATGAGGTCGCACGGCTCTATCTTATTATCTGACCATGAGACTTGCAGCAGAACCTTCTATGAATGCTCCATATTAAACTAATCTTCAAACCCACTACTTCCCATTCTCTTACCGAAGAAACTGGGCAAGCAATACACGAAGTGAGGCATTTTGAGCATATTTTCAATTTTACCTTTCTCTTCAAAATCGGCGTTAACAGTTTTGCATGAAATTCACCAATCAACAACCGTAATAGTGTGTGTCTGGCCAACTCTTATTCTTAGTTTTTACCTTACCTGTGATATCAAGCAATGCACATATATCATATGTTGGAGTGACATCAGTAGTAGGATAATAGCCTATAACAAGTAATACTGGGGAATAAAACAGCTTTTTCACCTAACAAATCCAACACGAAACATGGTGTTTCTTCTTAGTACCGACATGTGGTCAAGGCCTGGCATGGCCGAGCGGGTTAAGGCGTGCACTCGTAATCCGAGGGTCGCGGGTTCGCGCCCGCGTCGCGCTGAACATGCTCGCCCTCCCAGCCGTGGGGGTGTATAATGTGACGGTCAATCCCACTATTCGTTGCTAAAAGAGTAGCCCAAGAGTTGGCGGTGGGTGGTGATGACTAGCTGCCTTCCCTCTAGTCTTACACTGCTAAATTAGGGACGGCTAGCACAGATAGCCCTCGAGTAGCTTTGTGCGAATTTCCAAAAAACAAACAAACAGACATGTGGTCTTCAAGTTTGGATAACTCGCAAGGTGATGTTACACACAATATTCAGGCTTGCTTTAATGAATATCCTTGTATAATAATGCATAGCCTTTATAATGTTCTACGTGGATATTATAAAAGTGACACGAACGTTTCAGTGCATCATTTTTGGCTACAGCTGAAGCCGTTTTGCACCCAGATATAGTGCCTCCAGTACTCAGGCAGTATATTATTAGTATCATTGTATAGCATTTGAATATTTCCACAATCCGATCTCCTCTGAGGGATACTTGCTGTAAGTACCTGAGAGACAATGGTCAAATGGATTACAAAATTTGATGACCTTTCAGTTTTGTGTCAAATGATGAATGATATTAATAGCCACTAAACTATATAAGAAAAGTGCTTTTCCTTCCTGTGTCACACGATAGATTTTGACTAATGTTAACATTGTTATACTAAATTATGTTTCTTTTAATTTTGCGCAAAGCTATACGAGGGCTATCTGCGTTAGCCGTCCCTAATTTGGTAGTATAAGACTAGAAGCAAGCAGCTAGTCATCACGACCCATAGACAACTCTTGGGCTTCTCTTTTACAAACGAATAGTGGAATTAACCGTCACTGTATAATGTCCCCACGGCTGAAAAGAGGAGCATGTTTAGTGTCACGGGGATTCGAATCCACAATCCTCAGATTACGAGTCAAGCGCCAATCCTCAGTGACTGAAGGTCCCAGTTAGTTATTCATGGTTCCTATACCAATCCACTAAAAATAAAACAAACTAGAGACAACGTCTGCAATGACGGTCCATATAATATTAGATGGAAGATTCTGTAATGCTGCATAAGTTAAGAATAAGTGAATCTTGAAGGAAAACACCACATTTGTCATCTAAACCAAGTATTGGTTCATCAATATTACTCGTCTGGTTACTGACAATCTTCGTTAATGGTTGAACAGATCATCCTGAAGTATTATCATTAACAAAATTTTTATTTTTACTTCAGGCCTATAGAAAGACATACATGTGTTATTATACTGTGAACGATGTTGTTTTATTCCTATGGACTCATAGCGCTGACTATTAATTCCAAGAGTATATAATAGTTGCCAGTACTAATTACATCTAACAATTCTTAGATCAATGTATTTCAGAACGACTGGTATGGGTAGTAACACTTATTGACGAGCAGAGAACAACGTTAACCAGAAGATGACTTAGGAAAATCAAAATGTTGTTCTCTGCTTATCAATAAGTGTTAATACCCATGCCAGTCATTCCGAGATACATTTTTATTTCAAGTGGGTTTCTCGTCATCAAGAATTTGTTAGATCAGGTACTTGGAATTGATGTTGGGTTATTCCACAAAAGGATTTGTTACAGTTACTTCTCTTGTATCGTTAGGTTTATTATTAAAGAACAGGAAAATTTAAAGAGATAAAGATAAAATAACAAGATTTATGGTAATTCTCTTCAAAAGACATTAGATTTCAACTACTAAGGTGAAGTCTTACAGTTTCATCCCAACATTAATCTCCATTACTCAGCTGATAGAGTTGTATTTTATAAAATTTCTTACATGATTTTCCTCAGTAAAACAGTTCTCATGTTTTGGATCACATTTCCAATGAGATCCAGTTGCTTGTTTGGCTAGAGCATGTCCACTTGAACCAAGCTCAAGAGAATAAGACCGTTTCTGTTGATAGTATTTTCTCCTGATGCCTGAATGTTGAATATCAGTTTCCATGCTATTTAACACCATATTGAAGAAAAATCTCAACATTTACCAGAGGATACTTGGTTAAATCATTACAACTTTAAGAGGCACCCTGACTACCGGAAACTACAGGAAATGTTTTACAATTTTCCTCTTCCTTTGAAAAAATAATGCATTTTTCTCCCTATCTGTTGAAGCTATAGTTAACATGAAAAAGTATGATTACAAATGTAAATGTTTTGAAGTGTATTCTGAGATTCAATCTTGTATAATAAAAACATTGGAATCAAATGATACTACAGGCTTCATATGAAAAAGACTTGGGCCTGATTTTACAACATCTCTAACAAATTTAATCCTACTAACCTTTTCTTTGCAAACTTGCATGTTTTTGAAAGCAGGTACCTTTGTTGCATGTTAAAAGAAACTGCCAGGATAGACTACAAAGTAAATTCATAGAGCCCTATTACAGATTGGTGATCATACTAGCTCTGACTGTAAAGTATGTTTGTTACTATATTTTGATATGAAATCCAAGAGATGTATGTATTCACTGTACATTCAAAACACACCTTATAATCACCAGATAGGACATTGTGAAACAGTGACTGTTGCAAATAAAGACAACATGTGCACATCTTGTGCATTTTACTAAACAAATATATGCTATATGCTACATTTTATTTACAAGAATAGATTTTAAATTTATTTTCTATGAGAAATACACTTAAAAAATATTATCCTAAATACTGATTTCTAAATTTTTCTGTTACAATACTATAATATTCAATAATATTCTGTGTTGGTCCTTAACTTGGACTTTAATTATCCAGTAATAATTTAGCTGACACTGTTTATCCCATTTTTATCTTATTAGAAGCATACAGTACGAGTTGGTAAGGTTAAAAACAAACAAACAAAAAACTAATAGAACAAAATAAACCAGGAGAGAATCTGATCTCATATTTTGATTTGGAAAAATTTCACAAATAACAAAAAAAAAAAGTGAACAATATTTGTATAATGTTATACTTGATAAAATAAACCATCTATGTAATACATCTAAAGCTGCATGCTAACTAATGCCAGCTTCAGTTATCTCCTTCTGCCTGTGCAGAAGTAAATACACGTTAGAACATTTTGTTAAGTACTCACACACATACACACGACTCCTCCATCCAGTAACTGTAATATCCTCACACCATAAGGAAGACAAAGAGAAACTGTTTCTGAGTATCAAAACTAATCAATCCTGATTCTTAACAAAGACACAAATTTTATCTAATAGCACACTAAGAAAACAACAACAACACAAATATAAAAATCACAAGATTCAGCAATTATACCAGAGTCACAACTAATGTGGACTGAATTTATTATTAAACAGCAATATACTAAATAATGGAATGCTGGTAATTAACAAAATAAAGTTATTTAATCAACATCAAATATAAATCCTGCTTTCTTTAAGGTCTTTATTACACCATATACTTGCCTTATTTTTAATGAATGAACACTTTTGAATGCAACTTTTCTTTTACTGAAGTTTTCCTTTAAACTATATGTCTTCTAGACATCTTTTTTGCATAAAAAAATTTATCTATGTAATTTATCTAAGCAATTAAAGGATAATTTATTTTCTTTGCATCACTTGCAAATCCTTTCCATTGTCATTTATTTTTTAACTGCAAGTTTTATTAACTGTAAAATTATGTATAAATACATCCATGTGTAACACACCTTGTTTAGCCTCACATTACTAAATTTAAAAAAACATGAAGCAAAGAGACAGTTTAGCTTGAAGTTTTCAAAACTGATTACTAAAAGTTCATTGTGAAAAGATATAATTACTTTAATCTGTAACTAAAATACTTAGGTGATAGTTCTATTGTTTCCATCCACATGAACAATGACCATGTCTAGAAAAGACAGGGTAATCCCTTTACCATAATAATCTCACAGTATTTATACTATTTACTCACCAATTTAAATCGTTTTATTACATATCACAATATTGTCTGTACATAAATAGATTTAGAGATAGATGAGTGATAAATTATCATTTCTAAATATTTTCATATGAAACTAGCTTGTTTCCTCAGAACTCTTGTGTGTAATAAGTACTTTTTGTCAAAAAAATAAAACAACAAAAAAAAGCTAATTGACGGGTCATAAGTACGACTTTGTATTTGGATTTGATTCTTTGTATTTAAAAGTAAACTTATTAGTATACAGGTTTCATTTTCTAAAGTTCAGAAACATTGGTAGCATTAATTGGTGCAGCCACTGGAACAACCCTGTAGATATTAATAAGAAAGGTTTTCTAATCCTTCATCATGACATAGCATGCACACAGAGGAGGTTCTTCACTCAAGATTTTGACAATCACGAGGTTGTGACAAATTATAAACGTTTAATTACACCTATCACAAACAATACATACATCCAAATTACATAACTTGCTAAACCTCTTACTGTCCTGATAAAACATTTCCATCAAGCTAAAAGCTTTCATCTAATGCTGTACACTAATAAAAAATTTAAAAAATTCTGCCAGAAGTACTAAGCTGTAAACATAAAAGCCTAATTCAGGGATACATCCAGTCTGATGTCAAACCATTTTAATTTTATGAAACACAGGCACACACACCAAAAAAAGTTTGTAAGTGGTCGTTTCACAATAAAAGAGAACTACAGTTTTATTTTTATTTCTCCCTAAACCAGCTTTGACTAAGTGATTCAATCAGAAAACTAATGTTTAACATAGTTTAAGTACATTACTGATATTAGTTTTGAAATACATACACTATATTGAATACTGATACACTTGCACTGGCATTTGTAATACCTAAATGTTTCAACTGGTGAGTTATTGTGTTACATTAATTTAATAAAGTATGAGATGCCATTATATTTGACTGAAATCTATTCACATGAAGAAAAATTAAAAAAACACCAAACCTAATTGACCTTGAGACTTAAGAGGAAAAATGAAAAATTGCTTTCATTTATTACAACTCTGTGCAAACCTCTAAAATCTTGAACGAGATATACATTTGGGATAATATTTCTCTAAACTTTGTACAAGTCCAATTAAACTACATGGCTGGACCAACATAGAACCTAATAGTTATGAAGAGTTTAACATATTTTACAAATAAAGACAACAGTACCTTTCACTTTCTACTCAAAACAGTCTGAAAGAAAAAGAAAGTTATTACTCAATTTTGAGAGAAGAGAAAGAAAGACATTTTGCATGATAAAATACTTCCCTTTTCAAGTTACTAAAGATAATGTGGGGAGGGGGTCACACTGTTCACATTCAGTCTGTTCCATAGTTTTGTTTCGCTAAAAAGTCTGTTAAAATATTAATGGTGGCCCTGGAGCCATTTCTTGAATCACTGCAAGAGATTGATGAATCTCTAAGGAAGCTGATGTCAGCACCAAAGATATCTGTACATTTTCACATCAAAATAATCAATGTCAACACAAGTGTCTTCCCCTTAAACTACAACAGTGGGGAACAAAGCAGTCATCACAATGCTCCTGCAGTCAGTGGAAACTATTGGCACAATCACAAGATCTTTGCAGGGTACACAAGTTGTTTCAACTATTGTTCCACAGAAGCACACTCTCTCAAGTAAACAAAAACCCTCCAAACTTTAATATTTTTTCTTCTTTGTTGCCATGACAATAACATGCAACAATCTATACAAATATATTTTGTAACCATGGATATCATCAAAAGATAAATCATGACTCAAGTCTTCCCATTTTTCTTTGACGGTTCATTCTGCTTTTCCTAAATTATTCTATCTCTACAATTGAGAGTTTCACCAAAACAAACACATTCTTAGGTTAAATTCTACTTTTTAATTCATGTCATTTTTCAGCCAAAAGGCTGGCACCCACTGAGGTTCTCGCTCTAAGATGTTGATTTCCTTTACTAGTTCATTGTAAGCCTTGTCTATGTCTGAATTAATAATGATCATATCAAAATAGTGGCCATAATTTTCTTCCATTTCACGAGCCTTCTCAATAATATCTATTAGTTCTTCCTCTTTGACACTAGCACCCATTTTGGCACGATTCTGCTTTAGCTTCTCTAAAGACGGTGGAGCAACAAAGACAACGTACGGTTTAAGGTCCGAGTGTTTCAATATCTTCAGTGACTGAAAAAAAACAAGGACAACAAGCTTTAATGTAACCTTATTGATGTTTCTTTACATCATTCTTTTAAAAATAATAGTATGCAATAACACCACTACATTAATTAAATCCTTTTTAAATTCAATTTGCAACTGATTTGGCATCCTAAAGGATTTTCTTTTCTTCCTTTCAGAACTAAAAACAAAAATGTTAGTTTTAGGATCACTTTCAAATTACATTTTTTCCCCCAACAAAATAACATCACAAAATCTTTGTTGATAAAAACCAATTATGTTTATAACAAGACAAAAAATATAATGAACTTCTGATCCTTAATTTTGACATAAAAGTTAAAGCACATGTATCACAAGTTGGTTTCCTTCTATGTAAGTCAGACATTTGAAAAGCTCTATGTTAAACATTTCGCCATCTTTTCATTCTCATGGTAATTAATAAGTAAATTACTTTAAAACTGCTAGCCGTCCCTAATTTAACAGTTTAAGACTAGAGGCAAGGCAGCTAATCATCACCACCCATTCCAAACTCTTGGGCTACTTTTTCACCAACAAATAGTGGAATTGACCATCATATTATAATGTCCCCAAGGCTGAAAGGGTGAGCATATTCAATGTAACTGGGATTTGAACCCACAACTAGATTACGAGTTGAGTGCCTTAACTACCCAGTCATGCCAAGCCAGCTCCATTACTTTAACCAAATATCAATTCTAATCATAAGAACGACAATAAAGCCTGTGTCTTACATTCTGATGTATTATTCAAACTCTCACCTGAGGATGTAAGTTGAGAACACATATCTTCCCTGAGTTGACAACACCACGAATAGCATCTAAACTTGTTCCATAGTAATTCCTTTCATATTCTCCATGTTCCACAAATTTTCCAGCTAGAATATCAGCTTCAAACTGGGCTCTTGTTATAAAATGGTAATCCACGTCATCGAATTCTCTATCTCGTTTTGGCCTACTAGTATCTAGAGTGAAATTCATAATTTTATTTCTATAGTACAATAAAATATTTACAAAACCACTAAAAGTACTGTGTAACATACTGCTGCGTCCACAACAAACCCACTCCTTTTATTAAAGTTAAAGAAATTGACATTATCCACAACTCAACTGTAAAAGAAAATATAATTTTTATTTAGAAACTAAAGTATATTGACTATTTATTTTTAAACATTTGTCATGTATTAATTTACACATGGACTTCACTATATATTTGAACTTTAATACAAGTTTGTACACTTAGAAAAACGTGCATTTAATTTAGATTATTTACATTCAGTTGAAAAGGAGTAACTGTGTCTTTTGTTACATGTTTTCAGTAAAACTATTTGTAAAGAGTGACTTATGAAGTAACGAAACTGGTAAAAGAAATTATTAAACACACACACACACACATATATAAATTACTGAAGCAGAGATGCCAACTATTTCAAATGACTGAGCGTAATAATTGTAAACAGAGCCCGTACAGATATTGTACAACCACTAGATACAGTTTTGAGTCATCCATGTCTGTGAATCCATCTGTGGCTAAACTGTAAACACTGTTAAAAGGTATGCTTGAAATCATTTTGTCATCTTCACAGCCCAACGTTTGTACAATGGCTGTAGTTTTGGTTCTAGAACAGCCATGTTTTTTTGCTATATCAGAGTCTGGAAACATTTTTCTGAATAGATGCCTTGCATCAGCTACAGCTAAATTACTCATGCATGTCATTATCTGCATCGTTTTTGTCTTTGCCTGAGCCTTTTGTTGGTGAGATGCTGATTTTGTATGTCTGGAATAATCATTTATCCTGCTATGCGCCACAGAAAAATCGATGTGACAAACTGTACAAAACACATGACTGGCACTGACTGGATATTTTGAACCATACTCTTTCCTGAATTTTTCATTCACAGTTTTAGTCCTTTTAGATTTGCCAGAAACGAGACAATCTGGTGAACGAGGCCTCTTTTTTCCATCTAGTGAACAATCACATTGGTGTTTCTATGCCGCTTAGAAAACGAGAAATACCTATCTACGCGAGTGCTGATTGGCTGACAAGCACTGATGATGTAACAATAGATTCCTCCACGTACCCAGTATGGAGGAGCACTGCACTCAAACTATTGGTAGACGTCGGAGATACAAATATTTTTTATTATTTCAAGCACAAACACGATTATCGCAAGTGGCCATTTGGACTATGTCTTATTTATTATCAGAATTTATTTGTATATCACTAAAAATTTTCTTTTCACCCCTGGGGCAACAATTTATCCCTTTATTGTATATGCCTATATAATATATAATAATTTTGGAGTTGCAACAAGTCGTAATATTTGTATGTATTAGCGTATAGTCGTAATACATACACCAAAATCATAATGGTTGGCATCTCTGTTGTAGTACCAGTAGTAAGCCTGAGTCTTTAAAAGTGTGCAGTATTTATTGGGGAGAGAATAAAAGCCAAGCTAAAAACATACGTGGTACAGCTGCTGCAAAACGTTCTGTGTCTTCCATCAACCTCTGTCGCAGTTCGTGACGTCCTATGTTTGGTGGACCAATAAGAACTACTGGTCTCTTAAGATTAGCTCTAGGATAATATAAGGCTACTTCTTCATACGTGAGTATCTGATCCATATCAAACTCTGAAAAATAATAATAACTTACAACTAATTTCAACTGTGTACAGCACTGATTATGAAATATGTGTTCTACTGTGAAAACTATTTTAATGTACTTATATTTAGTTGTTTGGTAATTTTAAATCACCAACAAAATATATATTTGGATTGAACATGACATTTGCACACCATCCATCCAACACTTCGGTGTGGTGCCAAACATTTTGATTTTCAGAGCTCAGTTTTACTTTTATATATTTACAAAGCTTGGTTTTAATACTTTATTAAAACTACCAGTGAATAAAAAAACAAACCTTCAAAACTATTTTTGGATTTGTAAAGTTTATTATTTTATATTAATCTCTTATTTAATGATGGTTTTAATAAACTCTAACTGGTAAAAAGAAGCAAATTGTGTTGGTTTGCCGTAGAACATAAAGCTACACAATGGACTACCTATCTCTGCCCACTGCAACTACGGAAACCTGATTTTTAACACTAAGTCTACTGCTTTACCACCGGCCCACTAGAAAAGGGAGACTTGAGTTAGGTAGAGTGAAAATGGAGAGAAATAACCACCAAAATTACTATGATGAAGTTTGTAGAGAAGTAGTGATCAATAATACAAATTAAATGAGTTATATATACTTACCATCGCCAAGGTTTGCACTGTACAAACCCTTCTTCTTTTTCTTCTTATTGTGTTTTCGGGCACAAAGAAATTTCCCTAAATAAATGTATACATGTAAACTAATATTAAAATAAGGCAGTATAAAAAACATCAAAAGACAAACATGATTGTTCTGTCCAAAATACATTTTTATCACCCATATTTTTCTCATACACACTATGTATACCTGGACATATTTTACAAACAAGTATTAGACAGAAATATAAGTGTTTCAATATGAGGACACGTGTGCTCAAATATTAAACTAAATTAGTTTACTCTCCACAATTTCATGTTTTTACAATTAAAATGAATTTTTAAGTTTATAATTCTGACATACTCAAAGCTTTTCCTTCTTCGGTATGAACTCAATGCTGTCTGTGAATCATTACTTTATGCCCTGCACACCATATATGTAAATTTCCCCAAATGCTCCATCTTCCATGTGAATTACTGTACATATTTCAGTGGTTCTTACCTCAGCCTACCATAAGTTAGATTTGACTGAAGGTAGTGGTCATAATTTAAATTTGTTTATGAGGATACAGAAGGGAAGGTAGCTCACCAAGTACTTACTTACTTGAAGTTAGTTTTAATTCTGAAAACGTAAAACTCAATCGGGTGACTATTCATTGAAACACTGACAGCCTAAATAGCAATAATATAAAGGAGATAGGATCTAGTAAACCACAATTACAGGGCAGGAAGATAAGCTGTAAAAAAAAGTGTAATCAAGTAGGGATGGAGGAGAAGCTAGAACAGGAGATGAACTCCTAGAACTGGAATCTACATTGAACAAAACAAGCCTTGTTAAAAAAAACACAAAAAAACACTAGGAGACTCAGAAGAAAGGCATTTTTCTCAGTAGGGTCCTTTTTTGCCCACAATACCCTTGTCAATAATTAAAGGGTCCTTTTAGTGAGTGGTAATAGAGTTTAGTATTGACAGAGTCATAAACAGGTAAAAGGAATAGTATGTCCAGCAGTGGAACCAGTCCAGACAAATTTCAGGAAAAGTAATCTTCCGGAAGCTGTAATCCCTCTTCATCTACATCTGGAATGGCTAGGAAGTCACATACCAGATGAGTTAGTAGGCACCCAGGAAGACCCAAGCAGACATCAAGGATGGGTCCAACAAAGAAAGGACAATGCAACCAGAACACAGATGTTAAAAAGATAAATAAATAAACAAAATCGTGGATTAAAATCTCCAATGCCATGCAAAAACAAAAATAAACAAAAACAACAACAAACATCACACAGATTATTGTAAAATGACACGGACAACAAAACCAAAAATGATACTCAAACAAGTTCTGCTGGCAGCTTACTGTAAACAGAAACAAGTGAAAATAAACCATCTATAAAGATAAAAATGGTAGTAGAAATAATAGCAGTAAGGACATAAGATTATATGAAAATATTCCGATTCAGAAAAAATAAGGAAAGTAACCAATTACAGTGCAGCAAAAGAACATTCCAAAACAAAGTATTAGGGTTAACAAAACAGGATCTCCAGATTCTGAAGGGCTGGGCACAAATGTCTACTATTACAAAAAAAACAAACTACAAGTGGTATTCAAATGAAGCATTCACATATACTACGCATAACCATCTTTAATATCAGTATATGATAGCAAGAACGTATGGATCTACCACTGCTGAGAACTGTCTGAAAACATCAAATGGTCTACTACTGAGAAACACAAGTGAGGTCCAATGAAGGCACAAATACTGAATGTTGTACAGCATGACTGTCAAGAAGGAAATTTAATTTACAGCAGAAAAACAAAATTTACATGGTACCCACCAACACTGATGAAGCAAGTCCCACAAGAGGTGAAAAAAAGTGGATTATCGTGGGTCAGTGATGTATATTGTGTGTAAATACATGAAAGACATTTAAAAATACTGACTTGCATATTTTGTTAATAGCACGAGTTCAAACTCCCCAAGAAAAGGCTTTAAACATTTTAAATCGTAAGACTATTCGATGTGAAAAGGAACATTTATAAATGTTGTACTTAAACACTAACTAGCAGCTGTAGCTATATTTGTTTAAAAAAAGTTTCAATAATTTAAGTAACATACCTTTCTTTGATTTTACTCTGTTATTTGTATCTCCAACTATAGTCTGTTTCATGGCTTCACGTCTGAAAGAAACAAAATGGTCCAAGCACTTAACAGAGCTACAGTACCAAACTCTCCATTTTACTTTGGTTTCACAGGACACTATCAGCTGTACAAGTTATACTATGGTACCAAAGAGTATGAAGAAAATATGTATTTCCACTTCAACTAGGGTAAATTCAACATGAATTCTACACCATTTTTAAATGGTTACTGCTGGATAAAATATAAGAAAGCAAATCACCTTTTAATTCTTAAAAACTGTTACTTTTATACTTTTAGAAAGTTCCTCATTACTATGAAGCAATGCCAGTAAATAAAACATAAACAGTTCCTCATTACTATGAAGCAATGCCAGTAAATAAAACGTAAAAAGTTCCTCGTTACGATGAAGCAATGCCAGTAAATAAAACATAAACAGTTCCTCATTACTATGAAGCAATGCCAGTAAATAAAACATAAACAGTTCCTCATTACTATGAAGCAATGCCAGTAAATAAAACGTAAAAAGTTCCTCGTTACGATGAAGCAATGCCAGTAAATAAAACATAAACAGTTCCTCATTACTATGAAGCAATGCCAGTAAATAAAACGTAAAAAGTTCCTCGTTACGATGAAGCAATGCCAGTAAATAAAACATAAAAAGTTCCTCGTTACTACAAAGCAATGCCAGTAAATAAAACGTAAAAAGTTCCTTGTTACTACGAAGCAATGCCAGTAAAAAAAATGTAAAAAAAAAAAAATTCAAAATCACAAATGTAGAATTTTAAAAAGTCCTAAATGACAAAAAACCTCATTAATTTATAAAAACTAATATTTATTTTACAACTGCTGCATACAGAGCTAAAGCCTTAGTAAGTGTTGAGAAGTTTCTTCATGGTCAAAACAATGCATATACAAATACTTCAGCCAATAACAATTACAAAGAAAACATCCACACACAACTGTAACAAAACATTGATAACTGTAACAGACTGAGTTGTGGCAGGTGAAAACATGCTAATACAACATTCAAACAGTGCAATATTCTTAAGAAAAAACACGTATTATTGGTAACACATGTTTTAAAAGTTGGCAGTGATCTTTCACTACAAAAGACTATTAATCTTATGACCCTGTCAAAAGTATTTATTTTTACTGCAAATCCCTGATATTTTAAAAATGGGGTAAAAATAAACAAGAAAAGTATGATTGATGCAAGTGATTTAATATATTACATGCACAACTACAAGCATACCTGTCAATATCAACATGCATTGTTCCTATTTTTCTCAATACAGTTCTCACATGTTGTTACAAGACAATTACATAATATTTGTTTACTCACTGCTGTTGAAAAGACTTGCTTGGAACAAGGCCAGCTAAACTCTGGTCTTCCTCCCCCTCTCGAAACGCCTGCCACCAGTTTGGATCATCTTGGTTCAAGACATGTAGAATGTCTCCTTTCTGAAAAGAGATTCCCAGTTCCCGGCAAGGTATGTACAAGTCATCATCTGGATCATAGTCAAAGTGAGCTTTAACGTGCACCTGGAACAAATATGTTCAACGTGATTATTCTTGAATTTAGTTTGTAATGATTATTTTTTTATTAAGTGCATTTACAAATATACAATATCCTGATATCAGAGTGGCTTACTCTGCTTTAGGTAACAAAAATCAGAAATATAGAAATGTACATAAATTAGAACACCAGCACTGTGTATTAGGAAACTCAACCTGAGGAATTGCATCTCATCCACTACTATGTCATACTTCAGTCAAGTTGACAGTCCTGGTACCAAGTGACAGGTCTCATTGGAACAGGAGGTAGCACATACAGTGCAACTGTGTTACTGATAAACACCATTTCTTTATTTTCACTCAGAAATTCATATTAAAAAGTTTAAAGCAACTAAATGAAAAATGTTAAACTAGCTTATTTCTACACATCTAACTCATTCAATCAGTTGGATAAACAATTATGTACAAAAAATACTCCATAAATTAATATGCAGTGTGAAAAACAATAAAATACCCATCTTAATTAAAATCTATACATCTTACAAAAACAATTTTGTAGACTAATATAGCAATGTTTACTAGTTAATTAAGAATCTTAATTATGCTTTTTAAATAAATTTCATGAGTTTTACTCGGTAAATTCATTACCAGTTTATTTTATTTCTACATATCAGAATCAAACCTGATGTTAAATACTCTGAATTTTAGTGCTCAGAAACAAAGAATCAAACTTTTTGATGTGGTTTTAGCAGCTCCTAAGATTTAGACACAGCCATCCATATTAATAAAACTGACAAAAATAGAAAGAAATGATTGACAACATGTGCATCTATGCTACACGATTATTTTTACACAAATAGTGAGAATGACTGTTACATTTATAATACACTCAAAGCTGAAAGTATGGAATATGTTCAGCTATATGTTACACCTTGAACCTTGGACCCTCTGAGGTAAAAGCTGGTCCAGGAGGTAATAAACTTAAGAAATTCCCTGTCTGGGGTTTTTGCTGCACTAGATAAAAGTAGCCACATTAATATCCTTCTATATTATTAAAACATTTTTACTTACCACGTTATCTTTGGATGCAAGTTTCTGAGAATCATAGTGAGAAGGAACAACCACAAATGTCAAAGTTCCTATCATTGTTGCCTATTATAAAACAGAAGTATAATAATTAAAAAAAAAGTCACCCTTCTTATTAAAGTCTATGATTTCTTTTTCAATTTATCAATGTGTTTGAAATAATGTTCCTTTTTAAAACTAAAATTAACAAAAAATAGGCTTTTTAGTGGTTGATACAATGTTAAGTATTTGTTAAGTATTGGATAAGTCGGTTTCTGAGGGTCAGTTTGAAAAACTAGCCAGTGAAGTTGAGACTAATATTAAATGTGGTCAAAATACACATTAGTAGCATAAGTACAGAAAAAAAAATTGTTATAAGGGAGGTAATGATGATTCACTTGTTAAACACCCTCACTCTCTTAATATATTTTAATGACCATCTCAGTGATGTCTCTTGAAGCCCTAATCTGGGAGATTTACATCAGTTCTGAATATGTATAGTAAACATTTGTCAAACATAACTACTCTACAATTATTCCTTTGTTACTTTTTGAAAGACATAAAAATAAATACTGTTTTCAAAATTAAAACAAAACATTAAAGTTTTTAGACCTAACCAATCTAAATAAGTATTCATTCATAGTTTTAAAGGAACTCTTCTAAATATATTAAATAATAGTTTTAAAGTTCCAAGTTTTTAAGAAAAGAGTCTGTGTTGACATGTATGCACACAAAGGGTACATAATTCTACCATAACACTAGTTTCGGACTGGTGCATAACAACATCCCAATTCCAGATTTATATTTTTACAACAAAAGCCTGAGTATGCAGCAAACACCATTAGTGATCATAATAGACAAAAACAGAATAAACTAACCAAATGTATTTTTATTATATTCTTACTTAAAATGTTTAGAAGGCATAATTTCATCAGTTATGTATGTTAACAAAATTTCCAGCAATAACTCAGTCATAACTGAAAAATTAACCAGTGCTTGTTAATCAACATGTTGCATAAAAAATTAACCAGTTTATTGACTAGTTACCTTAGGATCTAGTAGCTACTATGTATTTACTGAATGGTTACAGTTTTAAAGAATTATCCACAGTTTATTGGCTAGTTACCTTAGGATCTAGTAGCTACTATGTATTTATTGAATGGTTACAGTTTTAAAGAATTATCCACAGTTTATTGGCTAGTTACCTTAGGATCTAGTAGCTACTATGTATTTATTGAATGGTTACAGTTTTAAAGAATTATCCACAGTTTATTGGCTAGTTACCTTAGGATCTAGTAGCTACTATGTATTTATTGAATGGTTACAGTTTTAAAGAATTATCCACAGTTTATTGGCTAGTTACCTTAGGATCTAGTAGCTACTATGTATTTATTGAATGGTTACAGTTTTAAAGAATTATCCACAGTTTATTGGCTAGTTACCTTAGGATCTAGTAGCTACTATGTATTTATTGAATGGTTACAGTTGTTAAAGAATTATCCACAGTTTATTGGCTAGTTACCTTAGGATCTAGTAGCTACTATGTATTTATTGAATGGTTACAGTTTTAAAGAATTATCCACAGTTTATTGGCTAGTTACCTTAGGATGTAGTAGCTACTATGTATTTATTGAATGGTTACAGTTTTAAAGAATTATCCACAGTTTATTGGCTAGTTACCTTAGAATGTAGTAGCTACTATGTATTTATTGAATGGTTACAGTTTTAAAGAATTATCCACAGTTTATTGACTAGTTACCTTAGGATGTAGTAGCTACTATGTATTTATTGAATGGTTACAGTTTTAAAGAATTATCCACAGTTTATTGACTAGTTACCTTAGGATCTAGTAGCTACTATGTATTTACTGAATGGTTACAGTTTTAAAGAATTATCCACAGTTTATTGACTAGTTACCTTAGGATGTAGTAGCTACTATGTATTTACTGAATGGTTACAGTTTTAAAGAATTATCCACAGTTTATTGACTAGTTACCTTAGGATCTAGTAGCTACTATGTATTTACTGAATGGTTACAGTTTTAAAGAATTATCCACAGTTTATTGGCTAGTTACCTTAGGATGTAGTAGCTACTATGTATTTATTGAATGGTTACAGTTTTAAAGAATTATCCACAGTTTATTGGCTAGTTACCTTAGGATGTAGTAGCTACTATGTATTTATTGAATGGTTACAGTTTTAAAGAATTATCCACAGTTTATTGACTAGTTACCTTAGGATGTAGTAGCTACTATGTATTTATTGAATGGTTACAGTTTTAAAGAATTATCCACAGTTTATTGACTAGTTACCTTAGGATCTAGTAGCTACTATGTATTTATTGAATGGTTACAGTTTTAAAGAATTATCCACAGTTTATTGACTAGTTACCTTAGGATGTAGTAGCTACTATGTATTTATTGAATGTTACAGTTTTAAAGAATTATCCACAGTTTATTGACTAGTTACCTTAGGATCTAGTAGCTACTATGTATTTATTGAATGGTTACAGTTTTAAGAATTATCCACAGTTTATTGGCTAGTTACCTTAGGATGTAGTAGCTACTATGTATTTATTGAATGGTTACAGTTTAAAGAATTATCCACAGTTTATTGGCTAGTTACCTTAGGATGTAGTAGCTACTATGTATTTATTGAATGGTTACAGTTTTAAAGAATTATCCACAGTTTATTGACTAGTTACCTTAGGATGTAGTAGCTACTATGTATTTATTGAATGGTTACAGTTTTAAAAGAATTATCCACAGTTTATTGACTAGTTACCTTAGGATCTAGTAGCTACTATGTATTTATTGAATGGTTACAGTTTTAAAAGAATTATCCACAGTTTATTGACTAGTTACCTTAGGATGTAGTAGCTACTATGTATTTATTGAATGGTTACAGTTTTAAGAATTATCCACAGTTTATTGACTAGTTACCTTAGGATCTAGTAGCTACTATGTATTTATTGAATGGTTACAGTTTTAAAGAATTATCCACAGTTTATTGACTAGTTACCTTAGGATCTAGTAGCTACTATGTATTTATTGAATGGTTACAGTTTTAAAGAATTATCCACAGTTTATTGACTAGTTACCTTAGGATCTAGTAGCTACTATGTATTTATTGAATGGTTACAGTTTTAAAAGAATTATCCACAGTTTATTGACTAGTTACCTTAGGATCTAGTAGCTACTATGTATTATTGAATGGTTACAGTTTAAAGAATTATCCACAGTTTATTGACTAGTTACCTTAGGATCTAGTAGCTACTATGTATTTATTGAATGGTTACAGTTTTAAAGAATTATCCACAGTTTATTGACTAGTTACCTTAGGATCTAGTAGCTACTATGTATTTATTGAATGGTTACAGTTTTAAAGAATTATCCACAGTTTATTGACTAGTTACCTTAGAATCTAGTAGCTACTATGTATTTACTGAATGGTTACAGTTTTAAAGAATTATCCACAGTTTATTGGCTAGTTACCTTAGGATGTAGTAGCTACTATGTATTTATTGAATGGTTACAGTTTTAAAGAATTATCCACAGTTTATTGACTAGTTACCTTAGGATGTAGTAGCTACTATGTATTTATTGAATGGTTACAGTTTTAAAGAATTATCCACAGTTTATTGACTAGTTACCTTAGGATCTAGTAGCTACTATGTATTTATTGAATGGTTACAGTTTTAAAGAATTATCCACAGTTTATTGACTAGTTACCTTAGGATCTAGTAGCTACTATGTATTTATTGAATGGTTACAGTTTTAAAGAATTATCCACAGTTTATTGACTAGTTACCTTAGGATCTAGTAGCTACTATGTATTTATTGAATGGTTACAGTTTTTAAAGAATTATCCACAGTTTATTGACTAGTTACCTTAGGATCTAGTAGCTACTATGTATTTATTGAATGGTTACAGTTTTAAAGAATTATCCACAGTTTATTGACTAGTTACCTTAGGATCTAGTAGCTACTATGTATTTATTGAATGGTTACAGTTTTAAAGAATTATCCACAGTTTATTGACTAGTTACCTTAGGATCTAGTAGCTACTATGTATTTATTGAATGGTTACAGTTTTAAAGAATTATCCACAGTTTATTGACTAGTTACCTTAGGATCTAGTAGCTACTATGTATTTATTGAATGGTTACAGTTTTAAAGAATTATCCACAGTTTATTGACTAGTTACCTTAGGATCTAGTAGCTACTATGTATTTATTGAATGGTTACAGTTTTAAAGAATTATCCACAGTTTATTGACTAGTTACCTTAGGATCTAGTAGCTACTATGTATTTACTGAATGGTTACAGTTTTAAAGAATTATCCACAGTTTATTGACTAGTTACCTTAGGATCTAGTAGCTACTATGTATTTATTGAATGGTTACAGTTTTAAAGAATTATCCACAGTTTATTGACTAGTTACCTTAGGATCTAGTAGCTACTATGTATTTACTGAATGGTTACAGTTTTAAAGAATTATCCACAGTTTATTGACTAGTTACCTTAGGATCTAGTAGCTACTATGTATTTATTGAATGGTTACAGTTTTAAAGAATTATCCACAGTTTATTGACTAGTTACCTTAGGATCTAGTAGCTACTATGTATTTATTGAATGGTTACAGTTTTAAAGAATTATCCACAGTTTATTGACTAGTTACCTTAGGATCTAGTAGCTACTATGTATTTACTGAATGGTTACAGTTTTAAAGAATTATCCACAGTTTATTGACTAGTTACCTTAGGATCTAGTAGCTACTATGTATTTATTGAATGGTTACAGTTTTAAAGAATTATCCACAGTTTATTGACTAGTTACCTTAGGATCTAGTAGCTACTATGTATTTACTGAATGGTTACAGTTTTAAAGAATTATCCACAGTTTATTGACTAGTTACCTTAGGATCTAGTAGCTACTATGTATTTATTGAATGGTTACAGTTTTAAAGAATTATCCACAGTTTATTGACTAGTTACCTTAGGATCTAGTAGCTACTATGTATTTACTGAATGGTTACAGTTTTAAAGAATTATCCACAGTTTATTGACTAGTTACCTTAGGATGTAGTAGCTACTATGTATTTACTGAATGGTTACAGTTTTAAAGAATTATCCACAGTTTATTGACTAGTTACCTTAGGATGTAGTAGCTACTATGTATTTATTGAATGGTTACAGTTTTAAAGAATTATCCACAGTTTATTGGCTAGTTACCTTAGGATCTAGTAGCTACTATGTATTTACTGAATGGTTACAGTTTTAAAGAATTATCCACAGTTTATTGACTAGTTACCTTAGGATGTAGTAGCTACTATGTATTTATTGAATGGTTACAGTTTTAAAGAATTATCCACAGTTTATTGACTAGTTACCTTAGGATCTAGTAGCTACTATGTATTTATTGAATGGTTACAGTTTTAAAGAATTATCCACAGTTTATTGACTAGTTACCTTAGGATCTAGTAGCTACTATGTATTTACTGAATGGTTACAGTTTTAAAGAATTATCCACAGTTTATTGACTAGTTACCTTAGGATCTAGTAGCTACTATGTATTTACTGAATGGTTACAGTTTTAAAGAATTATCCACAGTTTATTGACTAGTTACCTTAGGATGTAGTAGCTACTATGTATTTATTGAATGGTTACAGTTTTAAAGAATTATCCACAGTTTATTGACTAGTTACCTTAGGATCTAGTAGCTACTATGTATTTATTGAATGGTTACAGTTTTAAAGAATTATCCACAGTTTATTGACTAGTTACCTTAGGATCTAGTAGCTACTATGTATTTATTGAATGGTTACAGTTTTTAAAGAATTATCCACAGTTTATTGACTAGTTACCTTAGGATCTAGTAGCTACTATGTATTTACTGAATGGTTACAGTTTTAAAGAATTATCCACAGTTTATTGGCTAGTTACCTTAGGATCTAGTAGCTACTATGTATTTATTGAATGGTTACAGTTTTAAAGAATTATCCACAGTTTATTGACTAGTTACCTTAGGATCTAGTAGCTACTATGTATTTATTGAATGGTTACAGTTTTAAAGAATTATCCACAGTTTATTGACTAGTTACCTTAGGATCTAGTAGCTACTATGTATTTACTGAATGGTTACAGTTTTAAAGAATTATCCACAGTTTATTGACTAGTTACCTTAGGATCTAGTAGCTACTATGTATTTACTGAATGGTTACAGTTTTAAAGAATTATCCACAGTTTATTGGCTAGTTACCTTAGGATCTAGTAGCTACTATGTATTTACTGAATGGTTACAGTTTTAATGAATTATCCACAGTTTATTGACTAATTACCTTAGGATGTAGTAGCTACTATGTATTTACTGAATGGTTACAGTTTTAAAGAATTATCCACAGTTTATTGACTAGTTACCTTAGGATCTAGTAGCTACTATGTATTTATTGAATGGTTACAGTTTTAAAGAATTATCCACAGTTTATTGACTAGTTACCTTAGGATCTAGTAGCTACTATGTATTTATTGAATGGTTACAGTTTTAAAGAATTATCCACAGTTTATTGACTAGTTACCTTAGGATCTAGTAGCTACTATGTATTTACTGAATGGTTACAGTTTTAAAGAATTATCCACAGTTTATTGACTAGTTACCTTAGGATCTAGTAGCTACTATGTATTTACTGAATGGTTACAGTTTTAAAGAATTATCCACAGTTTATTGGCTAGTTACCTTAGGATCTAGTAGCTACTATGTATTTATTGAATGGTTACAGTTTTAAAGAATTATCCACAGTTTATTGGCTAGTTACCTTAGGATCTAGTAGCTACTATGTATTTATTGAATGGTTACAGTTTTAAAGAATTATCCACAGTTTATTGACTAGTTACCTTAGGATGTAGTAGCTACTATGTATTTACTGAATGGTTACAGTTTTAAAGAATTATCCACAGTTTATTGACTAGTTACCTTAGGATATAGTAGCTACTATGTATTTATTGAATGGTTACAGTTTTAAAGAATTATCCACAGTTTATTGGCTAGTTACCTTAGGATCTAGTAGCTACTATGTATTTATTGAATGGTTACAGTTTTAAAGAATTATCCACAGTTTATTGACTAGTTACCTTAGGATGTAGTAGCTACTATGTATTTATTGAATGGTTACAGTTTTAAAGAATTATCCACAGTTTATTGGCTAGTTACCTTAGGATGTAGTAGCTACTATGTATTTATTGAATGGTTACAGTTTTAAAGAATTATCCACAGTTTATTGGCTAGTTACCTTAGGATGTAGTAGCTACTATGTATTTATTGAATGGTTACAGTTTTAAAGAATTATCCAAAGTTTATTGGCTAGTTACCTTAGGATCTAGTAGCTACTATGTATTTATTGAATGGTTACAGTTTTAAAGAATTATCCACAGTTTATTGGCTAGTTACCTTAGGATGTAGTAGCTACTATGTATTTATTGAATGGTTACAGTTTTAAAGAATTATCCACAGTTTATTGACTAGTTATTAGTTTTCAGGGATTAGCTATATTTTAATAGTTGGTTACCTAATGATAAATTAACTGCAGCTCTGTGTGACTGTGTGTGAACTTGCTGGTTAAAGTTTTATGAAATTATTTACAGTGAATTAATTGTCATAATATAACAAATCAACTGTAGTAACTTAAATCACTTTGATTTATGATGATTTAACGGAAACAATCTCATTACAGTGTTTTCTTATAGCAAAGCCACATTGGACTATCTGCTGAACCCAATAAAGGGAATCGAAGCCCTGATTTTAGCGCTGCAAATTTGTAGACTTACTGCTGCACTAGCAGGGGGGGCAATCTCATTACAACCATGATGAAAAAACTCGCAAAAACTTCATAAAATCTTAATTTTTACACCCACAGTGGGAAAAGTCCTTGTTCTGATAGATCAATGGTTACATTGTATACAGTGTCTTTCTGAGTAGTGCTATGAGTGTTTCTACCTGAAGTGGGATAAGTCCTTGTTCTGGTAGATCAATGATTACATTGTATACAGTGTCTTTCTGAGTAGTGCTATGAATGTTTTCACCTGAAGTGGGATAAGTCCTTGTTCTGGTAGTACAATGATTACATTGTATACACTGTCTTTCCAGGTAGTGCTATGAGTGTTTCAACCTGAAGTGAGATAAGTCCTTGTTCTGGTAGTACAATGATTACATTGTATACAGTGTCTTTCTGAGTAGTGCTATGAGTGTTTCCACCTGAAGTGGGATAAGTCCTTGTTCTGGTAGTACAATGATTACATTGTATACAGTGTCTTTCTGGGTAGTGCTATGAGTGTTTCCACCTGAAGTGGGATAAATCCTTGTTCTGGTAGTACAATGATTACATTGTATACAGCGTCTTTCTGGGTAGTACTATGAGTGTTTCCACCTGAAGTGAGATAAGTCCTTGTTCTGGTAGTACAATGATTACATTGTATACGGTGTCTTTCTGAGTAGTGCTATGAGTGTTTCCACCTGAAGTGGGATAAATCCATGTTCTGGTAGTACAATGATTACATTGTAATAGTGTCTTTCCGGGTAGTGCTATGAGTGTTTCCACTTGCAGTAATATCAGTTTGATAAATTTGATCACAATTCAATGAGACACACTGCTCATCAGATAATGATAAACAGACAAACAAAGGGACAGGTTTAAGCTGACACCTTTTGCTCTGAGATACTCACCAGGATATCACAAACTTCATTAACTGATTTCCCTCTCATTTCAATACCATTCACTTCCAAAATTTCGTCTCCTTCGTGAAGAAGGCCTAAAACAAGCAACCAGTTATAAATCATAAAATTTAAAAAGAAACTAAAACTAAAATTCAAATAAATATTCTAACATGTACTATTCCTCATTACTATATGGTTTTAAATATCTTTAAAATGTTTGTAATGAATTCTAATGTATGTGTGCTACAAAAATTATCATTTTACAGTTTTACTTTTGTCCTTTAAAATTTTTTTCCCCTATAACTCAAGGTCATAAAAATTTTCTATAAAAGCACAAAACTCAAGCACATGATGTGTAAACAGTGCTTTGAAAGTCAGCATTTTTTATTATTTTTATATTAAACAAGAAATAATCCCCAAAGCAGCTGGACATGAAATTATTTTCACAGAATTAAAGTAATATCAACCTTCAAGATCTCTTTTTCCTTTTTATTAGCTATATTTTTGCGTGCCAGCAAAACCAAGCATCGAATGCACTTTTACTTGATTCAATATTATTACTCATCAGGATGTCCACCAGCATACCATCAAATCAAAATTCTTTCAGGCAGAATTATGGTACATTAATCTAAGAGTTTTTTAAGTGTGGTCAAATACATCATTCCAAAAGGTTTGATCTCCTGAGTCCAAAACTGTAATCAGATCTCAGTTTGGTCAAATGAAGACAGAATTATGAACTAAAAGTTACTAAAACTCAGATTCACCATGCTTCAGATAATAAATCTCTAGTATTTCCATTACTAACTCACCACTCTTTTCAGCTGCCCCTCCTTTCACTATCCTCCCTATGACAACAGCCTCACCTTCATTCCTCACTGTAGCACCCTAAGAAACAGAAAAAAGCAAACAGCAAGTTTTATATGGAGGAAAAATAATGACAAATATTTAGAATATTTACTTATTACTGAGTAGAATCAATATTCATAGTAAAACTTACAATAGTTAATTCTGGGTTTATATTTCAATCCATTAAGAACAAAATCAACTAAACAACAGTTGCTGAAAAGCAACTTTACTTACCAAAGGTTCATTTGTTTTGTCAATTCTAACAATTTTAACACTATCTTCAGTGTATTGAGAAGCAAGATCCAGTAACTCTTCATCAGGTGTTACTTCTGGAAGAGACTGGTTCTCAGCGATCTTGTCATGGGCAAACATTAAACCTTCAAATTCATATTTACTAAGTATGTCATGCAGTTCAGCAGCCTCGTGTAAAGAGCACTCTTGTAAGAAGTTTATTACCTGAACAAAACACGTATATTTTTGTATTAACAATTTGCAAAATGCAGCAACAAATTCTTCTCTATAGTTTAAGGAAACAAAACCACGCACGAGTCAAAATAAATAAATAAAAACAACTAGAACATATCAAACTCTGAGGTATGGAACCATGTTCACCCATTGAGTTTTTAAATTCATTCCAATTCACTCTAATTTTTCCAGTGTTTCAAATGAAAACAGTATGTTTGAAACAAGTCTTGATTATATATTTAAAATGTGAATAACAATATTTTGTCAGAGAAATCCCTAAGATGTATATTGCCATAAAAAAATAAACCATAAGCACTTATTATGACACACTTCTAATGCATTATTAAAACTGATAACTGTTCATTGCTACAACAATTCTAATAATTGTAAGCCTTTATGAACTTTTTGTTTTTCTAATTCAGTCTATAAATAACAATTTACTCATTGCTGGTTTTTGATATTGTTATTTACAACTCTTTAAATAACTGAACACAAACTAAGAGTTTAGTGCCAGGATAACATTACCAACCTTACAATAAAACATTATAGTATACACAAGATGTAAATATTGTGAAGAATTATTTAAAGTAAGTTTCTTTTCTTTATTTTTGTTTCACTTTTGCAATATTTGTGTGTATATTAATTAACAAAATAAACTCACCATAAACATCATACTTGGCTAATCCTAACCTATGCATTACTTTTCTTAAAATATTTAATGTAACAGTATTTATCCTGCTTTACAAAGATGGCTAACTTAAGTTTCACACCCAACTAATACGATACTTTGACAAACTAAAATGCTAATTCAGAAGCCTTTCATGTGTTCCTAATAAAAGATAAAAATTGTTTCATGAGAATCAAGTGAAATGTATTTTATTATTTTAATAAACAAACATGTTTATTGGCCAAGGACTAAAACTGACACTTGTTTGTGATCATGAAAAACCTGATGCATCTAATTTCAATAAGTTGGAAATTATAACCTTAATTTTCTATTCATTACACAGATCAGGATAAAAACAAAACAAAACAACACTTTACTAAAGAAGAAACTTTTAATGTCTCAAACAACATACTTCAGAGTGAAATTAGACACAAATATCAATTTATCTTATATTTAATATAGTAGTATGTTAAACTAGCATTAGCTCCAAATAATGGTGACCACTATGTTGTATATAAATGTAGACAACTTTAGACTTTGGATACATCCATCTTTATATCTACCAAATACCCTCGAACTCTGAGCCCTTCTTGTATCAGTTACTATAAATTAAGAGCAGAATTGGATTATATCTACATAACTATGTTGGAAAAAAACCAAGTCACTTTATGCATGCGTATTAGTGCACACAACTTGGAATGACACACTTGTAAAACAAACCAAGTGATCTGATAACACCAGATATGCTATTTTTCTTTTATAAACTAAAATAAAAACACAGTAAGGAAAAAGAAAAGCAAAAGTTAATCTCACATGACAACACAAATCACAAGTATAAATTACCAGATTAATATGATTTTTATTTGAAAAACAAATGTAATTTTTTTCAGTAAAATAAGATATATTTATCTTATAATTACTAAACCTTCAATGACTTACATCTTGAGTGATGTACTGAGCCTCAGCTGAGAAGGGAGTGGGTGGAGGGTTAAAACAATAAATATCTTGAACTTTGTTATGTAATGCCAACACTTTCTTAAAGTGTTCATCTTTTAACAAAACTTCGATGCAAGGCAAGTCAAAGGCCTCAATGCCACTGTTCTGCAAATACGTTTGAAGTCTATTAAATGATGATAGCAACTCCTGGTAACCTGGAATGAAATTTTAAAATATGCACATTTAATATATAATGTTCCTTAGTTTGCTGTTTTGCTCTTTTGACTTCCACTAAAACTAGAATACATTCAACTGATGTAAGTTAACATGCTTGTTTACACAAACTAAACCTCTGGTATTTGGAATTATGTTTAACTTTCTTTCTTGTTTGTTAAGTCAGAAATATATACTTTGCTCAGAATCTGAAAGTAAAACCTTTTTATAATCTATTACATCCTTCTATGTTTATGTTTTCAAATACAGAGGTTTGTCCACACAATGAAAGTTTACAAACAAACTCTGTCTTCCAACTTGCACTGTTCTTTACTTCTTACAATTGTCACTGAAATGCTTTAGCTACGTATAAAATATATATAACATATAAAAAGATTAACCATTCAGTACATTCGATTCTGACCAGTATAAAATATACACACATAACACACTGTGTGTATCATACTGAACATCACATCTTAACACAATGAATCACTTACATTCAAGTTGGAACTGATTTTCTTCAGAATAACATTTCTCAACTTTTCAATTTAAACAAATATGTTAATGCACCACATCTGAACATGGTCACAGGATTCTACAAAATGTTACACAAATTCATTAAGCTTGTAGTAATCAATCTACACTATTTATTGCAAGTTACACCATTAATAAAAAGTTATCTTGCTTGTTTTTTTTCTCAAATGCTTGTACAAATACAGGGTGGTCGCTAGAAAAGTGGAAAATTTGTCAAACAGCTATTTATTTTTACAAAGAATAACTTTTACAAAGTTTTTTAAAGGCATATATTATATTACACTCATAGATGCTCAAAATGAATAAAATCATGCATTTTATTCATAATGTAAAGAAATCAAAATAGAAATGAGTAAGCACGCATTTTATTCATGATCTCATCTGACCCTCAAATGTTCCGCTTTTCTAGTGACCACCCTGTAGTAGACTCCTTTTTATACACTCTTACTGCCTGTTAAATATTAACTTTCAATTAGTACAAGCTGTCTAATCAGTGCAAAACTAAGAGTCAACTTTATTATGAGGAGAAACCCAACTGAAGTAAAACAATGTCAACCTAAAAAGGTTGAAACGTTACTCTGTACCTTATTTTCATTATATTTTAACACCCATAAGAAATAATTTGGAATTTGGTACAGCTAACTAAATATAATTTTATTATGTTTCTATTTATAAAGATTTGATTACAATCAGGCACCCCTGCTCTTAACAATACTTCGGACCACCTTATTATTATGGATGCAGTGTATGTCAGTATCTATGTATGTAACCAAAACTCCTGTTCCATCTATTGTATGACACTACAAATAAAAATCCATAAAAATTTAACATTCAAGATTCATGCAACTACAAAAATAACTGAGGGTTTTATTACATTTTGTTATGTAATTTTTATATGTAGTACTGAGAAACTGGAGTCTTAAAAAATATCATTTTGCATCAATTTTAATACATTAAAACATTACAGTTTATATTAGTAAAATGTATCAAAATTTTGACTGTACATTTAATAATTCTCATGCAACCAGTTCTATATGAAAAAAGAATACAATTTGAACACTCTTCCCACACAGAACTTCCTATAAAAGATCCTTTTTAGATAATGTTCACTCTTTCTAACTAACCTTTGAACTTATAGACAAGAAGAAGAAAGACAACTAGTCAATATTGTCCATATTCAACTCTTGGGCTGCTCTTGTCTGATCATCTGGCCAAATAGCAGAATTTGTCTGTAACTCTTATGGTGCTCCACCAATCTCGTACGAGTGTCAAACTTGTATTCATAATTTTGTGTTTTGAGAAGATATAAACACGAGTACCATTTTTTTTCATTACTGAGACTTTCTTCAAGTTGAAATACCAATAATGTCACAGCAAACCATTATTTAATACACAATTTTTATGCTGAATTGTTTTCAGTCAAAGATAACACCTATATAAAAAAAAACACTCGAGTTTCTCACTGAAAATACTCAAGTGTCAAAAGTGAAGTGCCTTTTAATCACTCTCACTGTGTTTAATAATACACTAGTAATACATATATTTTTAATTTAAGCCCATTTAGTTATTGCAAACAGCTACAACTACCCACATTATTAGTCCAGAGATAAATCTGCATCATACTTACTGTGCTTACAAATCACCCAACGTAAAAAAAACGACTTTCATATCTATCCCATTAAAATTCGAACGTTTCATATTCCTATATACAGCAAATTCAGTTTGTTTATTTTTTGTTTTGTTTTTCATCTGTAAAAGTATTCTTCCAAAACACACAGACAAAAATGCATATTATATCATGAACTATTACATCACATCCATACATTTTTTAAAAATCAAATCTACAATGATCCTCTGGTCTTTACATATTACTTACCATGGCATTATTTTTAATCAACCACAATAATTTGTTAAAGGCCTAACCAAATATTTCTGTTACAGCTTCAGTGTCATCAGCAATATATTTTTTATATGATACGAGATAAAGATCTGGTGAAATGAAATGAGTACTGCTATCATTCCAAAAATGGCTAATCACTCTTCTATAACACTTGGTAACAAGCCAATTGAACTGACACTTCTATTTCTAATTGCTTTATGACTACACTTTCTTTAAATACAAAAACTGATTTCCATAAACTTGAAAAAGACATCTGAATTTCTTAAAAGTACACACAATAGTTTATAAACTGGTTTTCTCATCATCGGTACTGTAAAGGACGTGGAGGTACTTTATTTTCCTTCTAAAGGCACTTGTTTACTTATCTCTTCTCCCATTATGTTTTAATTCAAGCTGACCCTATTTCTCTGAAGTGCTGCAGACCCTCTACCAATAAATCAAAGGACAGAAGATAGAAAAGGAATTTACTCTCAGTCAAGGGGTCACTAGAAAATGTCAGTGCCTGTAACTTAATACTTAAATCAATTTTACCTTCCCTCCCTCCCTTCTAAGCCACATGCTACTGAAGTAAGCCAAACTGTTTGTATTTTAATACAGACTTTCACCAAGGTTAACATGACTCACATTTTTAGAATAGTTTACTGCTTTTTTTCATGTGTTTTCTTTGGTTATGTGAATTTATGTATCACAAACAGGAGGATATGAATATTTATAGGATATATTCCAATTATTACACTATGTAATAATTTTTTTTACTTTTTCTTGTTCCTAGGCAGAAAGTGTTATTTTCCAATTTCTTATGCCTAAAGTAAATGGAAAAGGCCTGTTTTTCTCTTCAAATTCTGCTTTTGTGACCTGGGAGCATATAACAGAAACATGATGGAAGACTACATTTGGGGGCTAATATGTTAAAGTAATTTACATTACAGCCGCAAATGTCGAAAAACTGAACATTTCTAAACATTTTTGTACAACTTTACTATAAATATATGTAAACCTTGATTCATATATGGTTTCATTCAGACTTTATGTAAATGAAAATGTGCAAATTTGCCCGTTTTTATGTTGAAAATAGGTTTCAAGGGAATAATGGCCATTTTCTGTTCTTTTATAACATAAGCAATTAAGAAATAACAGATACTATCCAGGAACAAAATATATGTTACATAGTGTTATTTAAACTTTTCAGATGGTTTAGTTTGAGAAATATTATCTTATGAAAATTATGATAAATACTTAGGAAAATGTACTAAACCTTACTGTAACTAGACACCAGCATACTGAAACTAATTTATAACATCAAGTTGTATCTCATTTATTAAAAATGTATTTCTAATATGTATAATCTGGAGCTGGCTGGATGATGGAACAAAAGTTATGTGTCTTTAAATACAAGTAATATTACAATCTCACATCACATCTGATGTTAAGAAGTCTATTTCCACACTGATGACTCGTTAACATTATAATAACAACATTAATACGAGTGACAGGCAAACTACAAAAAGTTACTTTGATCACCCTGCTTTTGGTCATCATTCGGTGTCCTCAGTTTTAGCCCATAACCTGAAAACATCAAAACCAGATCTACCACATGGAAAGCACTAACTTTTGCCTTATCCTTTGCTGTTAAACTTTCGTTTAAAGTTTAAACTTTTGCCTTATCCTCTGTTGTTAAACTTCCTTTTGAAGTATAAACTTTTGCCTTATCCTCTGTTGTTAAACTTCCTTTTGAAGTATAAACTTTTGCCTTATCCTCTGTTGTTAAACTTCCTTTTCCACAATAATTCACCTACATTTTATGAATGAATTATGCACTAGTGCTTAGGGCAAATTATGGGTTGTGGATTTGAATCCCCATCACCCAACATGCTCACCCTTACATCCTTGGGAGTGTTATAAAGTAATGGTTAATCCCACCATTTGGCACTCCAAAAGTTGCCAATTAGTCAATGACTGTTAGACTGGGGCACACTGTAGACAGCCTTCAAATAGTTTTACACAAACTTCATAAACAAACATGAATGAGTTCTAGCATATACTCTAATACACTGTTTCCATAAATCATGAAGAAAACATTGATACCAATCAATTTCACAACAGTTTTTACACGATATCCTCATCTGTTCAATTTACTGTTTGTCTGTGTTTGTTTTTTACCAATTTTGAAAAACAACAACAAAGAAGAGTGTTAAAACCCTGATATATATATATTTATTTTAATTTGAATTATTTTTTTCTCGGTTAGACAAATTTTGGGGAATTGCAAGCTCTCACCATCAACTATCAACTGTAACAAATGATCAATGATCAGGCATTAATTGATGTGTTGAAACAAAATATTTCTCAAACATTTAACATTTGTTTTTTTCACTACAAATCTGTGAAACAACAGTAAAAAAAAATATTCACTATATTTCTATAAAATATCTAGTAGCGTGCACACTTAAAAAGTCATAACCACAAGAAATTTCAAAATTTGTTTCCCTTTAATTTAAAACAGTTTATAAATGTGAACTCGATTGTTGAACTTTTAGCATGTTGTTTCAAGGAATAAAAATTTAAAATAAAGAAAAGAGGTACACAGATAATCATAACACCAAAAGCATCCCCCCTTAGTGTTTAGTTGCTTCAAAATATGAAGAGTCTGACCTACAGTGCAGACGGAACCACACTATCATAATGTTAGATCTGTGTATTTGTAATTCACATGTACTTCAGTGTGCAATGATGTTAAAAGATTAATCACATGTATTAATAACAGGTGGTACAAATAAGTGTACAAACATTCTGTTACTAGAATATTGCCACTTGATCAACTAAAAACTATGCTGAATGACAAACATTCAAAGTAAAATGATTTAAAGAGTAACAACTTGACCTTCTGACACTGTTTGGGCAAGTAAACTTTACCTTCCCCTTCCTCCAATTTCCTACACTCTCAAGTTTCATAAGTACAGAGCACTGTGGCTACATGTTCTGACTATTCTCCAATATCAAGATAGTTTCTTATAAATGAGGTTTATCAAAGGTTGCAACTGAACAGTACATAGACTTGAGGTCAAACTCATAACAAACTAGATGGCATTTCTTGTGGATGCCTAACCTCCAACATTAATGCACATCCAGATTGGTATGTTATCAATCTTATCAATCATTTACAACAAAATGTTACAAAGTTAATCCACAAATAATTTCTTTGCCTTGACACGAAATAATATTTATTAAGTCAATTTCCTCTTATGTCTTTTAAAATAGATTCAAACCTGTAGTTTCAGAGAAGATCCAAAAATTAGCTTTAATATCCAGTGAATGCAAATCAAAATCTCAAAAGATTTTTCCCAACAAAACATTTGATTGATTTAGTGTTTTATGGCACACAGCAGCTAGGCTATATGCACCAAACCCAACAAAGCAAGAGGTATTAAAAGCCTTTATCAAAGAACAGAAGACAATGAAACCCGCAAGGAACTTGTGTCTATGCAAATCAAAATTTTCTTTTCTTTAAGTGTCATTAATAAATACATTTTTCTAACATCCTTAAACAATCTTACAGAAATATTACAAACTGTTCTACTTACTGACAAGTTTTTTCAGTTCTTCGGGCACTTCTTGGCCTCCTGCTAAGTCGACAACATCTCCTACAAGACCTTTCCCTTGGTGCCCTATGGGAAGAGTGCCAGCGTCTCCCTCTTCCAGCTGAAAAGCTGTGTTTATTATCCCTGTCCTTGGAAGTGGCTGAGGTTTACTTTCTAATGCCTGTAACTTCTTTGAACCCCTCAAAGATGACCTGAGAAACTCCTCCTCACATGCTAGTCTCTCCTCCACTTCTTTCCTTTTCCGAATATCTTCCTGCAATTAAACTCTTAAATGGTCAGTACTTGAGATAAAGCATGAATATGTTTACAATTTTAAGAAAAATTGTTCAAACACATACATATAATACACATAATGGTGGAAACTTGACTTGCAGTTTGATACATAGTCTCATATCAACTCTGTCACTGCTTTAAAAAAAACAAAAAACACCAAAATTTTGGCACCAAGCCAGTCGTGTGTATGCAACTTACCTGTACAGTCTTGAGAAAGAAAGAAATGTTTGATTATCACAGGGTTTTGTCTTGTCTTTCTATCTATATATATCTACCCACACACAAACAACTGTGTATATGTATTTCAATTAGTGCTTACACTTACTTAGATTTCAACAACAAATGAGAGTACCGGAATGCACATCAGTGTATCTGTACTCCAGTTAGTGCTTAAATTTACTCAGATTTAAGCGAAAATGATGATGGTACCATAACATCACTCCAGATTAATGATTTTGTGAATCTATAGAATATTAAAAATAAATAATCACCAAATGCTACAAGTTCTTGTTTTGAAGTTACACCCCAAAAAGTCTGCTCTAATTGGTAAAATACCACACAAAAGGTTTACCTGATATTTCCGTATCCTTTCGAGTCGTTCATCTTCTCCATTCTTTCCCACTGAGACTTCAGTTACACCATTCACCTGTAATCTAGAAGTCTGTGGAGGTAACGTCCTTCCATTAACATGAGGTTTGTATACCACATTACCAGTCTTCACACTGTCTGGATCTAATTCCACTCCATGTAATGAAGACTGAGCATCCACTACATTCGATAAACTGTGAGAATCGTTGGGAATCAAATCCTGTTGTTTCGCTTTGCCAGGGACAAAACTTGTTGTTCGAGTTGGTGGTTCTGGTGGCACACCCTTTTTAAAGTTTAACGAGTCTGTTGAGATTACTGATGGTTTGGGTGGAGGATAGCGAGGTGGCGTTTTTCGGACAGCTACAAAGGAATCTGGCACATCTACTGCCATTTCTCGATGAGGTCCTCGCTCCACCTCCATCATGTCTTTTGTTTCCTCTGGTTTTATAGCTGCTGTAACAGTAGAGCTTTTCTCTTTTTCTAATATGCTTGCTTTTTCAAAAGAATTTGAATCTGTCTGAGGAACAGTAGAAGGCTGTCTTACATCTTTAGAAGAAAATATTGCTACCTGAGGTTTTCTGCTTTCTGGAACTGCTGTTCTGCTTTCTAAAATTTCTTGTTTCAGTTCTAGCTCCTGGTCATGCCCTTCCTGGTCTTGCTCCTCAAGTTCCTGTTCTGAAGACACTGGTTGGCAATGACCATTGGCACTTGGATATTGTTCATCACCTAAAGGTTCTTCTCTGGTGATGAAGTCTCCTGGTAAATGTTTATTGTTATTAACCCTATTTTGTTTTATTCTCTCTAATGTGGCACCCTGTAGTTCAGGCACAGAGGTAACATAAATTGGATTATTTTCAATAACACCATTTAGTTCAGGACTGCTGTGGGGACATTCATTCAGTTCTTGAGATAATTTGGTCATGTCAACAGGCTTGATCTTTTTGAGAGCTGAAAGCCTTTCCAAACGTTCACGGGCCTGCTGCTCCACAGCAATGACAAAGGCATCTTGAACATTACTGTTTTGAGCAAGGTCAAGAGCTATAATATATTAATAAAAATGTTATTACAACCAGTGAAAAAACACAATGAAAAAAACTGGGAGAACAGAGAAAATTAGAATTAAGGCAGTTACAAACTAATAATGCAGCATGACTTTGTACTTAGTACGACCAACTGAAATATAGTTTTAAATACGAAGACAACATACTAACGGTTTTTAATTCCATCAAAAACCACTTATGAGCATTTTAAATAAGGAAGTTTGCACAATGTTTGTAAAATTTTATCTTAAAAATATGTGATTTTGAAAAACCTTTCTAGTGTGTAATTAACTATGTAACATGTGCAAAAACATTTTATGCATTTCTTATGTAGCTGTATGTACAACAACAAAGTTGGCTCAAAACTGATACCTTTTTTGTGAATCTTGGATATTTTAAAATACAAGCAATGGAGAAGTGGCTCTCTAGTTCAGGAAATAAAGAGTGTTTCTTAATCTTACTTTAATAGTTTTGATTTTATATAGCTTTGGAGCTACCATACTTAGAAAGGGAACTTTTTTATGAAATATAAAAGTCTGTTAAGGATTACGACTGACATAACTTGCACAACATTTCCTGTTTGTTAACTTATCAATAATTACTATTATTACTTTGCCACAAATCAGGTTCATGGTAAACAACTAATTAATAACGAATCTTGATACTTCGATCAAGTTTTGACAATTAATTATTCTGATCAGATTTAAGTTATTCTGTTTAGGTTTGAAGTTCCAGCAAGTTATTCTGTTTAGGTTTGAAGTTCCAGCAAGTTATTCTGTTTAGGTTTGAAGTTCCAGCAAGTTATTCTGTTTAGGTTTGAAGTTCCAGCAAGTTATTCTGTTTAGGTTTGAAGTTACAGCGAGTGAGATGGAGGTACTGTTGGCAAATGCATCTAAAACATAACATGCTGTCTCTAAGAGCCATATGTATTTGTAATATTTTTTTTTAAATTTGTTATAAACAATTATTGTAAATAAATGCCATATCTTCTAAATTTAAATTAAATATTTTATAATTTCAAACTACTATTTACAACTTTAAAAATACCATTTTAAGTTAATGTCATGCTTTTGACATTTAAATAATATCTCATACTTCAAAGCCATGCATAATGATATTACCAACTAGAGTAATATATTGTATATGATGTTACCAACTAGAGTAATATATGATACTGTAACAGATTATGATGACTGAAGAAACAAAAGGAAATGTTTTTCTAAGGAAGATCCCATACAGAATCAATTGACTGGACTCTGATTTCAGGTAATCAAAGACTTTGAACAGGCTGGTTGACATGTGAATACACTCTTTAAGTTACATTACTTAGTTTTGTGGTTGTTCAACTTTTATTGGTGCAAGAGTAAATAGGTTATCTGTGCCAAATGATCAGTAAAAGAAAGTAAAATTAATATTGTTATAAAATGTAAAAATTAATAATGTGAAAAAGAAACAATGTTCAAATTTCTTATAAAATATTTTTATATAGAAGTAATCTAGCCAATGACTCGTAAAAAGTTAAAAACACAAGGAAGTTGGACAGTGTCACCACAGCCAATGACACCCAATGTAAGGGGTAAAACCTAGAGAAAAGTCATGTCTAAAATAATGCTGTCAATCACTGTCAAAACACCGACAGGACAGTAAAATGTGGGTTATTATGATTTGAGTGTTACAAAAACCACACATTACATGATCAATCCCAGATAGAAGAAAATTATGAGTTATAAAACTGTGACCAATCTTAATTTCTGTGCAACATCCATTTAAATGCTTTAAAAAAATGTTCCATTGCATTCCTAAAAAAACTAACATTAGCCTATGTTACTACATGTAGTCTGTAGCCATTAATATAAAGCTATTAATGATGTTGGTCTAATTACTAGGTTGTGATTTGTTTAACAAACAGATGTTAGTATATTTCTGTTCTAACTATTGAAACTAAAATCTAAAACTAAATTAGCAATACAGCTTAACACAACATTGGATTACATGTTTCAGTAAAAAACCAGTAACATGATGTACAATACAGAGACAACACAGGGTAAGTCTTTCTTTCTAGGCTATCCCACCCAAGAAACTAAACAAAAGCATTCAAAGTAAGCCTTCATTATCTAAATATTCATAAAACTTTCACTAAAACCTATTGCAACCACAACAGCCCCCCCCCAAAAAAAATCAAAATTAAGTAGGGGATGATGCATTGATAACTGCTATCCATTCTCTTACCAAACTTAAACAAATCAATGAGATCCCCTTGAACATTTCTTATTTTCCAAGAAAAAACAACTCCAAGTTCTTAACTTGTCCTCTTTCCATTCCAAGTCCCATTCTAGTAGACCTCCTCTGAATCCTACTTAATAATATGATGTATTTTCCAAGATTAAGTGGCCCAAAACTGAACACAATATTCCAAATGCAGCCTAACTAGTGTCACACACAACCAATGTCTCCTCACCTTGGACTTGTATTTAACACCTCAATAGACATATTTTCCTTCCTGCTAGGAACATCGCACTACTTGGATGGTTTAAGATTTATCAAACAGAATACCATTAATAGATAGTTTATTATGATAATGGCACTATCATAGATTACTTAAACTTCACAATAAGATAACTACTGCTTCTTAACATAGCCTTACATGGGGGGTTCAATCTTTCAAAAGTAAATTACATTTAAAAAAAATCTGTGTTAGGTTGTAATTAAGTTGATTATACCTCTTTTGGTTATTATCAATTTGTCAGTTTTTTTAACTTATTTACCTTTCATGTTCATATTCAACCAATCAAAACAATTCTTGAACAAAATTTGAGCTTAATTAGCCACTACTGATTACCTTGACTACATTCAGAAATTTTGACAATAAAATTTATGAAATAAAACCAATCTTTACTCTCCAGATGACAACATTCAACCAACAATCTTTACTCTCCAAATAATAACATTCAGCTAACAATTTTTTTTATCTCTAGCTAATAACAACAACATTAACCAATGCTTCTTAAAGCATTAACAATCCTGATAAAGCTAAAATGGTGAAGGATTAGTTGAAATAAAGTCGTTTTTTTAAGTTACTTTACCTGTTGGTAATTATTTTCAAATTTGTAACTTTATGATCAAAATGTCTAACTTCCTCCAACATGCACGACTACAAAGTCTGAAAAAAAATCAGAAATACTTGTGCTTTGTTCTTCTGTCCTTAGTTTTGTTCAATGTGTTATATTTTCACAGACTAGGACTGAAGTAACTGGTGATAATGCAGCACTGTGATAGAGTTACAGCTGCTATAGCTCATATAAAAAACTTAGGAAATAATTATTTTAGAGAAAACTTGTTACTATAACCTGTACAAATTGTCGACTTCCAACTTTGTGATAAAAAGCTTTCAAAATGTAGGCTTAGTAAGTATAAAACTTTCAACAAATCAGTTTTAATAGTTGTTTTAATAAAATTTGCATCAATTTTCCAGAAATGTCTACAGTATAGTGATTCTAAAACCCATACTGTAAAAGAACGTTGTAGAGTATGGAAATGTCCAAAGCCTAACTGAAGATGAAAAAATAAAACATTTTCATGTTGTAAACTCGTCTGGAATGTTTGTAATTTATGTGCAAAATAATAAGGGTACAATGTTATCTGCTTATGTAACACAGAATTAACTTTTGGACGGTAAAATCTAAAACTAATATCTTGAACAGTGGGCAATATGCTTATTTTAACAGCATTCTATTCTAAACTGAATTTAAATGCTTTTATACTAGAAAACAAACATTATCAAATTAGAACTATGTAGAAAATTAATTTATAAAACCTAAACTCTATCTACTGTAGAAAACTTGGCGAAATTTTATAACTAGGGTTAAGTTTTTCACCGTGAATTTTGTGATGTAAATTACAGTTAAGGTGACAAGAAGGTAAGGTTCTGTTTCCAAGCGAAGCAAATGTACGGAGTTTCTGTAAATTTTCCCAATCGCTTTTCATCCCGAAGGATTTATTTAGTCCATATTAAATGTTTTCTCTTGATATCTACTTCCCTTAAGTCTCTACACTTCACGAGTTCCGGTAGTTTGGTCCAATCATATCTAATGTCAATTACATTCGACTTAGTTTGTACAATACGCAGACGTGTGTCAAAATACGCCTAAAGGCAGATTAATACTGATTTCTCTTCGTCGTTCTAACCGTTACGTAGGCATATATGTATACGTATCACCTCTACTACACGTTATATCAACTTCTTTGGAAAAATATACTGATAGCATGTTTCAAAGTTCGTTTAAACAAATAAAGTCTGTAAACAAATCACGCGAACTTTACACCAACTAATAATACTGGTATCATTAGTACATGCATTCATAATAAAGATGTAACAAAACATCTTTATTTTTGTATTACCGAGCGCGTAAGGCGTGCGACTCGTAATCCGAGGATCCCGGTTTCGCGCCCACGTCGCGCTAAACATGCTCGCCCTCCCAGCCGTGGTATTGTATAATGTTACGTTCAATCCCACTATTCGTTGGTAAAAGAGTAGCCCAAGAGTTGGCGGTGGGTGGTGATGACTAGCTGCCTTCCCTCTTGTCTTACACTGCTAAATTAGGGACGGCTAGCACAGATAGCCCTCGAGTAGCTTTGTGCGAAATTCAAAAAACAAACAAACAAATTTTTGTATTAATAAATAACTGATTCAAATGCATTACTTTTACTTACCAAATGCAAAACACATACACGAGTAAACAAATTAATACAAATTTTGTCAAAATTTACCCCTTCTTATTGGCCTTCCATTTGACGTGTAGGTACCTAATGCATTTCCAACAAGGTTTATTTTTAATTAACTTTCCGATTAATTTAAGTTTAATTTGAATCTGCTATTCAAGTTCATTTTGGTTTTTAATTACCTGCACGGTGCACGAGCTCTAAAACACCCACACATCAAAATCAACACAAATGTTGGCTAACACAGTTAGAAAAGAATCTACAAGGTTTGAACCATCTCTATTTCCCCTACATCGTAAAAAATAATTTACTATGACGTTTACGTTTCATAAGTTCAAATTATATTTGGAAACTCGAGATATAGGTATGTTTTTCCTGGTGACAAAGTGTGTTTTTATTATGTTATGAAAAACGGCCTCAGTAACTTAAAATGCCACTGATTTTTTTAGTTTTTCTTCTCCTGTCCCAAAAGAAAACAAAGACGAACCAATTTAAGACACGGTTGTTACCAGACGCTGTGTATGTGTGTGTTACAGATAGGCTTACTACGCAAATGTTACGCTATCTCTAGGGTTCGAACAAACTCGCATTTTTAGCCATAAGATCATTACAATGGCACAGTCAATCCCACTATTCGTTTGTTAAAGAGAAACCCAAGTGTTAGCAGCGGACAGCGTTGAATAACTGTTTTACCTCTAGTCTTACAATGCTAAATTAGGAACTGCCAGTTCCGATAACCCCCGTGTAGCGTGAAAATAAAAAAAAAAGCAAAAGCTAGGAAATCTAACATCAATGGGAAGACAGTTTACACAACCTCCATCCCAACACGACAAATCAACAAAGACAAGGTATAATATTAATTATTGAAGTAACCATATGATATAACCTCTAAAATGTAAACACCAGCCGCTATTCAAACAATATAAACATATTTAAAGGCCAGTTAGGTGACTACAACAAACAATCACCTTAATTTTAAAGGCCATTGACATAAAATGGTAATTTAACCATAAGCCACGTTGTTGTTTATATTTTGCGAAACGTATTTTTTGTTTTTCTTTGTATTCAATTTCTTCAACAATTTTCTTGCTTTATATTAACTTTACTTATAACAAAGGTGTTTTAAGGCATCTTAATTCTTAACCAGTTACTGATATTAATAGTTGATACTACTTTCTAGCCTACAAGAGCAATTTTTAAGTATGAAAATTTCTTTCCTTAAACAAACTTGAAATGCGGTAGTAACAGTATAAAAGACAATGACGACTTATATATATAATTTTGGAAACATTTAGTAAAAGGTTTTTTATTTTATTGAGTTTAGCCACCTCAGAAAATGTTTTTGTAATATAATGAATAACACGCATAATTTTTCGCTCGTCTGGCTATACTAGAAAAAGTGTTGATGCAATCTCACGCTAGTTTGTTGTTACTACAAGATTTTTGAGAACGATGAAATGTAATTCTGTACTGGAATTTTCTTATCTCCTGCTAGGCAGCTCGTCTCTATACGAGGTTGGGGGTGGGGGAGGTCTAGTTCTACCTCTGTAACTGTGACCCAATGCTCGGTCCAACCTTTATGTAACAGTTTGCTTGTTGAATTTCGTACAAAGCTACACCAGAGACATCTGCACTAGCCTTCCATAATTTTGAACTTGCAGACAAGAGGAACGACAGCTAGTCAACACCATCAACCTCTCTGTCTCAGCAAAACAGTTAACTTTGAACGTCACTATTATGACACTCAGACAAGCCAGAATATTGACCGCGATTTATCATTATTTTTAAAGAAACGGAGCGCGAACCACGGATAATGATACCCACTGTCCGAAACGCTATCCCCTGGGCAGCCTCCTCACGAGAGTATTGTATAAGCAAATATGAAAAGATTCAATATGGCGCACTGTCTAATAACACACACAAATTAAAACTATCATTTTTAACAGTATTTAAAAGTATTTTTTCTTCTTGTGTATGTGATGACAAATTTTCTTTAAAAATCAAATGAAAATGGTTTTATAAATCCTGTAGACCAAAAAAACAACTGAAAATCAAAGATAAATGTATAGTATTCCCGACTCTTAGAAACAATGATTTTGTTGTAATAATGAAAAAATGATTTCAGGCAAAAAACTTCGTATATAACAGCTGAATTAATTACTAAATATTATAAACGGTTACACAAGACAAACTGTCAAATAAAAATAAAGCATACAAGTACATCCAGATATTGATTGCACTTAATAAGTGATGCCGCATCAAATCGTTCACTAAGTGAACTTGTCTCATTTTGTTTTTCATAGAAACATGGTTGTTATTTAAAACGACTGAAACGCTTAATCTGCTAATTAGTCACGAGCAAAAAAAATAGTTTGGATCTTTGATTTTTATTTAAATTTCAATAAACACTTAATGACGCAGTTTGGATATTATACGTATAATATTTTAGACTTATTCCCAATAAGTCTATTTACTTTTATTTTCGAATATAAACTGCAACAACCCAGTTAGCAACGCCTCCCAGCTTAGCACAAGATGGGCACCGCGCACAAGACTGTGCCAACCAAACTACGCCCACTCTGGGTGTTTTGATGGGTATCATATGTCGTCAAACACCTGCTTACTATCACCTTTCTCACTTGCCAAGTTTTAGGCCGAATTCCATTTTATTTTTTTTTCAACGTAATGCAAAATGAGATGACGTCACACGAAAGTGCAAGATGACGCACAAATACGATAGGCCTAACGCTATGAAAAATTACTTTCCTATACCAATATATCTCTACTCACTGGAAAACTATTTATATCGCTTGTGTTAAGTTACATGTATTTACTACAAGAACTGCCTGAAAATGCAATAAGCAGGTAGCAAAAAAAGTTAAAACAAATACGATGTTATCCATTTTGTAGTCGTGATTTTCCTTACGAAACGTGGTAATCTTCGAAAAAAACATGATCAGAATAAAACATTTATCAGGTAGCTTGTGCCTATCCACAAAAATACACTAGAAAATTCATTATTATATAAAAACATTTACATTTTCATCTAGACATTACAATTTATCGGCAAATCCAATTTTGTTTTTGCCAATTTGATTTTTAAAATGTTCAATTTATTAAAGATACGATAAAAGGGGGTTTCTTTCGTTCCAAGGCTTTTTGTGTTATGTCATACAATTCATTAAAAACATATATCTATTCCTTAATGTCGTCAAGTTTAAAGTTGACAATCAACGTCAGTTTTATCTATTGAGTATAATTTCTACAATTCTTTCTAAAGTCAGTAATTTTTTTATAAATTACCATCATAATAAAGAAGCATTCTGCACTTTGAGCAGTGGGTTCATTGTAAGCCTGAAAGTTATATATTCTCCCTAGTCTATCAGTTGAAGATTAGGAACTAACAGCTAGCGCATAGAACTTTTGTTACTTATTAATTCTTGAAATACAACACAAGTAAAATAAAATACAACTGACATGTTCTATTTGAGAAAATATTGGAGGGCTAATTTACAAAAGTAGTTGAAAGAACGGTGTTTCGAGAGCCTTTCGTCTTTAGTCATATGAAATGGAAAGAAACTGTTACTAGATTAGCCCTACAATTTCTCTATAAGACACCAAGCAAGGGAGTAATTCTTCTTTTAAAGAAAACAAAGGTGTGATATAAACAAAAGCTGAAAGTATGCGACTCGTAAGGGCATTCATACACACAAAGTAAAAAAACTACAATCCCAACGTTTTTGCTGCATCGTGTATTGTTAAAGAACAAAAGATTTGTATTTACAAATTCACGTTTCATACACAAAGAAAACGTTTTATAATATCATCCACCTGTTCTGTAAGCTATCGTTGTTATCAGACGGTCAAAAAGAATGGAGTTGATGTAATGAGTCAGATGTTTAAATTTGATAACGGTCTTCTTTTTTCTTTTCTTTTTTCAAATTAATATCTGCCAATAAGAACCGAACAAAGAACAGCCAACTTGGACTTAACAGCTGGACTTTATTGTTTGTGCTACTAGCGTAGCTGTTGGAAGTCGAAACGACATGCTGAAATTAGAAATTCTTCATAACAATATTACATAATTTCATGTTAGTAAGAACTCTGTCTAGTGCCAACTAATGTGACACATTTCTTAACAGTTTCCCGAGATAATAACTGTACAAAATTAAAGGTTAAAGAAGAACAATCGTTATATCTACTATGTGCAGTGAAATGTTAACCCTTGTTTACTGCGTGCGTGGTGAAAAACTGAGACCACATTTTGGTTTTACTTCTCTAACTTTCTAAACATCTTTTATTTACCTATAAGGTTCCATAAGTTAGTTTCACAATACACCAAAATGATTCTCAAAACGTGCGATAACATTAGGGTGAGTTTTTGAAGTCTTTGGATGTAGAACTTTTTTGGGTTGAGAAAATATTTTATGTAGAAGAGCGAACAACGTTTCCACCTTCTTCGGTCATCGAAACGTTGTTCGCTCCTCTACATAAAATATTTTCTCAACCCAAACTAGCCGCTGTGACATACACATTTTTCTCTACATCACTGACAGATCTATTTTAAACTTAAAAACTTTACACTCCCTTAGCCCCTTCTCCGATACAATATCCCCGATTTTGATTAAATAATTTAGTTTCTCTGCTTAAGGCAACAATTACCAAAGGTCCAAAGCAACTCGAAATGTGCTTTCATAATGTAGACTTGGGGGTCTCTTGGAAATTCATATATTTACACGAAGACAATAAAGGTATTACTTATACGTTAACTGTCAAACCTACAGAGACAGTCACAAACTTTCCCAGAAATGTTAATGACGTACTGTGTCCCTTATTATAAAACTTGTAGTCCAAACAACTTAGCGTGTTGTGAAAGAGTTAAGTCGGTGCGGTATTAAGTTGAGATTATTCAAACTCAAGGTACGTAAACAACTAATACACAAACGTCACTGTGCAACGTTTCTGAACCATTTGAGACGTTTGCCGTCACTAAACTATGCACATTTTATACTATTCTATATACATAAAATTACCATAATGCTATATCTAATTTAAATAAGCTACCAACCAATACACACGTCAAATCAAACACTCGCTCAATAAGCATGTTAACCATGAATACCACCATGCGTAGTATATAAACATCAAAGAAACGAAAGCCTTTATAAAGACTTTAAAGCACTCCATATATTTTTCAAAAGCCTATCTTTTAGGGGGAAATCTGTTAACACTCGTAATTGAATAAAACACGTTGGCAAAATCATAGTTTAAAGAAATTTTGAAATAGAAAAAACACATTAAAATATCAGTTAAAAGCAAATTCCCACTTTAATCAGTATACAGTTTAACAGTATGAGAGGGTTTAAATACTTAACTTTAATTTCTTGATAACATGATTTGATATTATGTTGTTGTTGTTGTTTGTGTTTTTTTTTTGGGGGGGGGGGTAAATAACTAACCTAATTACGCCGTGTTTAGTGGTCCATGGTAAACAAACCTGTAAGCAAAGCAACTGTGTACTCACAATAGAACGCAATTTCTAGTAAAAGCTTAAGCCATCCAAATCATTTGGCAATATTATTTCATAGAAATATATATAATACATATACACATCAGAGGACGGTTTAGGATGGATGGCTGGTTGTTGACTTTCAACTACAGCTACACAGTTAAAAGATAGACTAGTTGGAAGGCAATTGGTCAACACCACAAACTCTTGACCAATGAACAGTGGAACTGGATGTCAATTTATAATGCCTCGCGGCTACGTGGACAAGAATGGGGAAAATCGAATCCACGACTCACAGTTAAACACTCGGAGAGTAAATGTTGTGGTTAACAAATAGCGAGTTCTACAGTAGAACGACATCCATAGTTTTCATTCTCTTCTAGAAAGTATCTCGAGTTCGAAGTTTTTTTGCCTCACTGACACGTGGTCAATCGGACTTGTACGAGTTAATATGCGAACATGAACGAAGGTTTTAAAAATGACCATATAAAAAAAACAACTCGTGTCGAAAGAGAGAGAGAAAAAAAATAATGAAAATCAGCAGATTGAGAAATGTTCGCTGTAATCAAGAATAAAATACGTAATCCTTATGGAAAGTATCTATCAACAGTACACCGACTAAAAATACAGCATGCGATGTAAACATCTCGAAATTTGATTAGACGGTTCTTTCCATTTCTAACAACCACATCAGTAGTTTCGCTTATTCGCCACCTCTGTTAAATTATTTATGCCATGATTAAACTAGATTCAACTAACTTCCAAAAGTTTAGATTTTAATTTAAACCAATCACAGTAAACCTTAATCTGCAATCTTGAAAGAAAAATAATTCAGACCACATCACTTACTGGTCAAGATGTCGTTTTTGCAGCAACTGGATTGTAGGACTGGTTCAAATTTCTTAATATTAAATTGATTGATTGATTTTGTGTTTTATGGCACAAAGCAACGAGGCTATCTGCGCCAGACATCCGGTAAAAAAGTAAAAATAAATGTAGTAAAATACATAAATGGAAATGAAGGTAAACAAAGTATAAAACCAATGTTGACACCTAGTCTACAACGTTAAGATAGAAGGCAGAGTATAAGAAGTTGTAAGGTGTTTACTCTAGCAAAAAGGTAATGATCATAACCCGCCAGGAAGACTAACAGGTAAGTTCAAGAACCACCATCAGTCACCTGAAGTTGGTCTTTCCAGTTCTGGTTCCGGGTTATGTGTCATAGCAACCAGTATCAAAATGTAAAAGAATGGAAGTTTTAAAAGACACACAGCAAAATCGCAACAATGAGTAGCCAAATGTCCAGTAAAAAGATAAAAGTCAAGTAAATGAAGGTAAAAAGAAAACAGCAATTAAAACAGAAAATGGTGTAAAAACCAATGGTGACATCCAGTCTTCAAAGTTATAAACTATTTACTCTAGCAAAAAGGTAATGATCATAACCCGCCAGGAAGACTAACAGGTAAGTTCAAGAACCACCATCAGTCACCTGAAGTTGGCCTTTCCAGTCCTGGTTCCGGGTTATGTGTCATAGCAGCTATTATCAAAAAGTAAAAGAATAAAAATTTTAAAAGACACTCGGCAAAATCGTAATAATCAGTAGCCAAATGTTCAGTAAAAAGATAAAAGTCAAGTAAATGGAGAAAAATTTGTAAAAGTAATTGAAGATAAAGCAAAACGGCAATTAAAACAGAAAATGGCGCAAAAACCAATGTTGACATCCAGTCAACAAAGATGTAAAAAAACTACCTGTAGCAGAATGGTAATGATCATAACACGCCAGGACGACTAACGAGTAGTTCAAACAGTAGCGTTAGTCACCTGAAGTTGGTCTTTCCAGTCCTGGTTCTGGGTTATGAGTCAATATGGCCAGTACTAAAAAGTAAAGTAGTAAAAGTGTGAAACGATATGCAGCAAAAGTATAATAACAACTCGCCAGGACGACTAACGAGTAGTTCAAACAGTAGCGTTAGTCACCTGAAGTTGCCCTTTCCAGTCCTGGTGTCGAGTTATTTATTGTTCTGGTCATTGTCCAATGTCAAATTGAATGAGAGAAATTAAAACTGTAAAAAGGAGCCACAATTAAGAAGGTGTTATGAATAAATACACCACACTTAAATGAGATAAAAAGATTAATGGTCATTAAAAAATTAAAAACGTTATCAAGGTGGACAGAGTCACCATCACCAACAACTCTGTCCAATGTTACAGATTGACCCTTGGAAAAAATATGTTTAAAATATTGCCGTCGTTGAGAATTGTAACGATGGCAAGAAAGTAAAACGTGACTGATAGTGACTTGAGTGTTACACAAACTACACATTGGTGCATCAGTTCCAGATAAAAGAAAATGATGAGTTAAAAAACTGTGACAAATGCGTAGCCTAGTGAGAACAACTTCCTCCTTCCGAACTTTACGGAAGCTGGATGGTCAAACTCCAATTTTGGGTTTGATTTGAAAAAGTTTGTTGTCGCGTTGCTCACTCCAAGTGGACTGCCAGCTGGCACGGAGCCGAGCATTGAAGACAACACCATAGTCCATGTACGGAATAGGCATAGGGGTGATGGTGCTGAGGCAGACATATTTAGCTGCCATGTCTGCAAGCTCGTTCCCGCGAATACCAACATGGCCTGGTATCCAGAAAAACTGGATTGAAGTAGCTGCTAATGAGAAATGGGCCAGTCGGTTTCGAATATCAGCGAGAATAGGATGTGAGCTAACGTGTAGCGATTCCAAGAAAAGTATAGAACTAAGCGAATCAGTATAAATAGTGCAGTTGGAGTACTGCTCAGCTGCAATATGATCCAGGGCATGAGATATGGCATACAGTTCAGCAGTGAACACAGAAGCTGTAGAGGGGATTCTACGTGCAACTTCTGACCCATAGCAAACCATAGCAGAGCCCACTGAATCACCTGATTTGGAACAGTCTGTATAAATGGGAACTGAATGATTGTTTGAAAGATATTCATTGAATAAAAAACTCCAATCTGGAGTATCTGCCTTTTTAGGTGACTGAAAGAAAGGTCACATTTGGGGGCTGTAATTAGCCATGGTGAGATGAGCCGACCTGTGGAATCTGCAATGTTATCCAAGGACAGACTCAATTCATCCAATTGTGTCCTGATGCGAAGGCCAAACGGAGCAATGACAGATCGTCTTTTCTGAAAAAGTACTGCCCACCGAGGAAGGAAAACACATTCCCAGGTGGGATGCTTTGGTAAGGAACGAAGTTTCGAAGTATATTGTAAAGATAGTTGCAAACGGCGAAGGTGTAGAGAAGGTTCATGAAATTCAATGTATATGCTTTAAACTGGAGAGGTACGGAAAGCCCCAGTGCAGAGTCGAAGTCCTTGGTGATGAATGGGGTCCAGCATCTTTAAGGCCGAGGGTCTGGCAGAAACATAGACCATTGATCCATAGTCGAGTTCCGATCTAATAAGAGCACGATATATCTTCAACATTGAACAGCGATCTGCCCCCAACTGGTAGAAGAGAGGACACGGAGGGTGTTCAGTGCTCTTGTGCATTTGACCCGAAGCTGCTTTAAGTGTGGTATAAAGGTCAGTTTACGATCAAAGATAAGCCCCAAGAACTTTGTCTCCGGGACCACTGGCAGCAAAACTTCACCGATATGAAGTTGAGGATCAGGGTGAATACCTCGTCGACGGCAAAAGTGCATGCATACAGTTTTGGAGAGAGAGAAATTAAAGCCGTTCGCCAGAGTCTACTTCCGTACACGATTGAGGGCAGTTTGTAGTTGCCGCTCAATATATCTCATGTTTGATGACTGACATGAGATGTGAAAGTCGTCGACATATAGCCCGTTCATAACGGTGAGAGGGAGTTGTTCAGTGATGGCATTTATCTTTATACTGAAGAGTGTGACACTCAATACACAGCTTTGAGGGACTCCAAGTTCCTGTACAAAAGAACGGGAAAGTGTCGAACCCACACGAACTTGGAATCAACTGTCCATTATTATTTTTTTTTTAATAAACATGGGTAGATGGCCACGTAACCCATATGTATGGAGGTCTCACAAAACGCCATACCTCCATGTAGTGTCGTAAGCCTTCTCTATGTCAAAGAATATTGATACAAGATGTTGGCAGTTGAGAAAGGCTTCTCTGATAGATGTTTCAAGACGAATTAGGTGGTCTGTGGTAGAGTGCTGTCGACGGAACCCACACTGGGTGGGCGAGAGGAGGTTGTTTGATTCAAGGAACCAAACCAGACGAGCATTAACCATCCTTTCTAAGGTCTTACAGAGAGAGCTAGTCAAAGCAATTGGACAGTAGATTGAAGGAATCTTTGGATCTTTCCCTGGCTTAGAGAAAGGTAAAATAATAGCCTTGCGCCAGGCATCAGGAAAAGCATTCTCCTGCCAAATCCAGTTGAAGACAATCAGAAGGACATCAAGAGAAGCAGGAGATAGATGGTGCAGCAATGAATATCATCAGGTCCAACAGACGTACTGGCAGACCAATGAAGGGCCCTTTTTAGTTCCACCAGGATAAAGGGACAATTAAAGTCAAAGAAACAGTCAGTTTGAAAGGAAAGAGGTGATCGCTCTGCCCGAGTCTTGATGGCCAGGAAGGTGGAGGAACAAGCAGAAGTGCTAGATACCTGGCAAAGGCTTCCACCTAGAGTGTTAGCGATGTTCCGGACATCAGTCACCTCCTGACCATCAGAGAGTAAGATCGAGAGGGGGACAGAATTGTAGTGCCCATTAACCTTTCGAATCCTGTCCCATATAATCTTGAAACTGGTGGTAGAAGATATGCTGGTTGTGAACTTAATCCAAGATTCCTTCTGGCTTTGACGTCTTACCCACCTAGCATGTGCACGGGCCCGTTGGAAAGCAACCCGGTTTGAAAGTGTGGGATATCTACGAAAAGTATCCCAGGCCCGTTTTTGAGCCTTCCGTGCTAAGTGGCAAGCAGAATTACATCATGGACGAGGATATCGTGGAAAACGTGTCGAGGTTTTAGGAATACACTGAGCAGCTGCATGTATAATACAGTCAGTTACCGCTGTTACACAGTCGTCTATTGATGGCTGATCTACGATGGCCGGATCAAGTTCTGCGAGAGCAGTGAAAGTGGACCAGTCTGCCTGATCCAGCTTCCCCCGGGGCATGTGGGTTGGGTAGCATCGACCACGGCCAGTCTCTCTCAAAAGTATAGGAAAATGATCACTTCCGAGTGGATTATTGTCAACCCTCCATGAAAAATGGGAGAATAGTAAAGGGGAGCAAATTCAGAGATCAGTAGCAGTAAAAGACTGACTAGGTGCATGAAAGTAAGTGGAAGAACCAGCAATGAAAAGAGAAGGATTGTAATCAGAGAGCATACACTCTAAAAAGTGACCCCTCCTATCAATAACAACACTTCCACAGAGGGGATTATGTCCATTAAAGACCCCCAGGATTAGAAAGAGAGGAACAGCAACTGTTCAACGAGAGCATTAAAGTCTGATTGATCATATGTTTCTCCAGGGGACAGGTAGAGAGAACAAACAGTGATGGTATGACCCAAGGAAACACGGATGGCTCCAGCCTCCAAGGGTTTGTTGAGTGACAAAGACAGGGTGGGCACATGTTGATCAACCAACAGTGCCACCCCTCCATGTACTCGACCATCACACAACTTGTCATTTCTGTACAGAGAAAACTGCCGAATGGAGACTGTATCAGCAGAGTTGAGAAATGTTTCTTGTAAAGAAAGACAAACAGGATGGTAGGAAGCAATCAGCGTTTTGATATCATCCAGATTAGAACGTAAACCTCGACAGTTCCATTGTATCAAGGTGGCCATTTCTAAGAACAGGTAGGTGAAGTGGTTGGAGAACCCTTCGGTTTACGACCGCGTCTTTTTTCTTTACTGTCTTTAATCGGAGGAGGTCTATCAACCTCCATGGATCCTGCTCTGGGTCGAGTGGGCAGGTTTTTGTTATTGGAAGAGGAATCCAGTGACTGAGGACGTAAACGAATAATTGTTTTGTCTCTTGTGGTTGGAGAAAACGATGTATCAGAAGAAATGCCTGTATTTGAAACTGAAGGACGTGGATCTTGAGGTTTGTTGGAAGGTATGGGAGGAACAGAGATGGGTGTGGAAGTCGATTCATCAACTTTTTTAACCACGGAGGTCAAAAGGCTTTTCATTTGTTTTGAAAACGATTCTCTTGGAGGCGCAGAGAGATCTGTCTGCACTCCCACTGCAGTTGTAGAATGAAGTGCAGCAGCATATGTCCGAGATGGGATTGTGGACATCAATTTCCGAGCCTCAGGATAACTAATGTTATGTGTCGTTTTCAAACGCTGCACCTCTTTTTCCTCCAACCATTTTGGACAAGAATGAAAATAAGAGGGGTGAAAACCATTGCAGTTTACACAATGCAGGTTCATGTCACAGTCATAGGCATCGTGGTCCTTGCCTCCACAACGAGCACATGTCAGGGAGCCACGACAAGATGTCTTTGAGTGGCTGAATCTCTGACATTGAAAACATCGAAGAGGGTTTGGAATGTATGGCCGAACCCTGCAAATGAGATAACCTGCCTTGATGGTGGCAGGTGCACGTGGTGAATGAAATGTTAAAACGAGGGTATTTGTTGGCAGTGTAACTCCATCTTTGCAAATGGAGATGCGCCTTACTGCAAAAACTCCGTGAGTGGAGAGACCAGCAAGAATCTCGGACTTGGGAACGTTCTTCAAATCCCTTTCAACAATAACTCCCCGTGAAGAATTCAAAGTAGCATGGGGTGTAACCTCAATAGGTATATCACCAATTGCCTTTGAATTCAAGGAGTTCACTGTGTTGGTATGTGGATGTTTCAACCAATATGTCACCAGATCGAAGCTTCTTTACTGACTTGAGAGCCAGCAAGTCCCTCTAGCCCCTTTTGAATAAAAAAAGGGGACATTTGCCCTAAAGGTTTTTCTGAAAGAGAATGCAATATCAGAAAATGAGGTACGTGTGTTACTGATGTTGGAGATTGCTGTTCTGAGTATTCAAGACGTGGTCGCTTACCCATTGACTGTTTTTTAACAATTTTATTTAAATTTTTGGAGGATCCATAGGAAAGAGGAAAAGTTTCGGTACCCACTGACCCCACCCACAATGGAGCCCTACAAAGTCATGCAAGGACAATGCAGCAACGCCAGGGTTTCGTGAGCACTATACCCAAACACTAGCATCTGGCACAATGTCCACAACACCCATTGAGAACTTCCAACACTGGTACTTGGTTGGCTCTAGCCCAAGTGGACCAGCCGATTGACCCAAGGGCCGCCCGTCTACAGGAATTCGAGGCCAAAGTGGTGTGTTAGGGTTGGACCCCTCAACCACCAGGATCCTCTCCTCCCCTTCACGGGTCGCCACGCACGGCAAACACGTGGGTGGATGTTTAGATCCCAGAAAAGGTAACCAGACAGAACAGAAGATTCCCTGGGAGGTCCCCTCACCACGTACAGGAATCCACACCGAGGGGCATAATATTAAAAGTAACATCAGCGAAAATATATCTTACGAAAGGGGGTCGAAATTCTTTCTTACAGTGGCCCGAATATGTGCGTGTTCAAATGTCAATATTCGTTCGTTTGCCTCGGATACTCACCACAAATTACAGATCTAAATGAAGTACTTGATTGTGAACTGACAGGCTGGTGGAAAACCAATTAATCTTTAGTGACATAAATCAAACGTCCCACGGCCTTAAAGGGTAGGGTGAGATTCGAAGAAACAGGACTCGAACTACAGATTAACAGTTTTAATAACGGCTTGTTCACTGACAGCCTGTATGAACAGAAAAAATTAATGAATGATTGAAAATTACATTGTTTTTGATCGAATAGAGAAAACAGGGGTGGGGAAGAACAGACTGTGAACATATTTGTACCACAATGAACTACAACAATATATTTGTGTCACAATGAAGTACAATAACATATTTGTATACATTAGATACAATAGTTGCAACCAGTTATGCTTAACATGAGACAAATATTAGGCTTTAGACATGACACTGTTTAACACGTTAACATACGTCACGTGTAATGATTTCACGTCCTAACAACGTGTAAATGTTAACACAGAAAACATACCTCATCAATATGGCTAAACACGAAATCCACAGTTTGACTCTTTAAATAACGGTTATGTTGCAGTTCTAAAGACGATTATATAAAAAGTTATAAATGTTACTTTATTCAACGGCTTACAGATTTACTTAAATATATATTAGTTCCTTATAGCTCAAAACACAAGCTGAAACAAAAACAAATTAAACAAAAACGCTGCACCAAATGAAAAAGATCCCAGAGTATACAAGCTACAAGGTGGGATCCTTTCAGTTGATGTGGCGTTTTTTGTTTAATTTGTTTTTGTTTCGGCATGTTTTTGAGTTATAACAAACTAATATAATTAGTCGGTTTGAATTTGCCGTTTTTAACACAGTTCTTCCTTGTCATTTTACTTACTTTACTATTAACTTCATTGGAAAATATTTATTGTCACTAAAATATATCATATATATAGACAGACTTCAACGTCAAGCCAGAAAGCACACCGCCCACGAATGATAAAATGTTGGTTACAGTTTCAATAATTGTACCTGCGTTCCCAGATACAAATATGTATATACCAAGACGCTAACACTACAAAACAAGGCAGTCTTAACACTTTTTTTGTTACTTCATTCTCAATTATGTCAGGATTTGAGCCTGCCAAACCAGTAGAAACTTGCTAGAAGTCATCTTTCATGTAATGGTAATAATAATATTATGCTTACAGAAAACTGAACTTTAAAGTATATGGACATGCACAATACAGAGTCGCGTGAGACCACAATCATGCCCTACTTCTGTCCTTCTTGTTTTTGTTTTGTATTTATTTTACAGGTAAAATCATCGGCAATTACTACTTCATCTGCTTACAGGTGGCGTACAAGAATTATTTTTACGGTTAATAAAATAATTTAATTACTGATTTTGTAAACTGAAAACAGAATTCTGAGGGTGGAGGACGACCCTTGACTATCGGTTTCATTTCTAGAAATGGTAAGGGAAAAAAAATGCAATATTTTTTGTTCTCCATTGCGTTAACGTAGACGGAAACCAAATTCGCATTAGTATACGATGACATGGTACACACATTTCGTAATGAAGTCACAAACACTTTTGGAGTGTTCCAATTAACGGAGAGATAACGTGTGCGACTAAACAGAAATGTGTTTTTTGTATATAATAAGGAACAAAAAGATCCTAATATAACAAGTACAGGTCCAAAATATTAAAGTTTAAAAGTTTAATTTCATAACTTAACGTAAAATAGCAAAGAATTCTGACTCGCATCTTATGAAATCCACTCTCAAACTGATGATGCGCGAAACTACATCCTTGTTATACTGTAAATTCTCTCGACCATTGTAACATACATACAGATATAACAAATATACCATTCTAGTTTAATACACCATATGATACTTCAGTTCTGTAGTTTAATATTCTTACTTAAGGTAACAATCTAAATGCACCATGGAATTACTTTTGTTGGTTCATCAGCTGAACAATGTTAACTTTTAGCTAACGTATCCATTTTTAACTTCCATTTTTATGTACAGTACGAACCTATTTCAGGAAAATCAAGGAAAAGGTTTTTCCCCTAACAACTTTTCATAACGCATGCAATAGAAGATTAAACGTCTATGTTAAGATCCTATGTGTATTTATTATTTATAAAATTATAATTAAACTATTCGAAAAATTTTGCAAGACCTAAGGTTCATCAGGTTATGTCCAAATGGAAATTTCGTAGTCCCATTGTAACCTGCTGTTATTGTGTGTAATTTGCAAATGCTGCTTGCTACACTACGTACAACAGCCGAGCTTTTTGTGTTGTTACACGACAACGATACCGGGAAGGAAATGTTACTATATGTTAATAAACACGTGAACTTAAAAATAACTAGAAAGGTTAAAAGGTGATATAAATATATAGGTTCATTGCGTCAATGTTATAATGTGTCGAAAATGTTATTCGAATAGTTTTCAAGTTGTTTAATTACCAATGATTAAAAAAATCCACATATAGAATTCTATATGTATCACATGACGACCTTCGGGTCAACGGGAAGTATCCACAAACCTTTTCGTCACGTAATCGCAGTCCACCCTCTTTGTCAAATGTATACGATGTAGTTTTAACATGGGAGAACAAACGGAAACTTTGGCGAGAGCTTTATTGTCACAAACTGGACCATAACGGGCCAAATAAAACAAAAACGTGGAGTTTGATCAATCCCACAAAAAACATCAAATGTGCTGGTATCGTATGCATATTAAACCTTCTTTCAGATGGTTTTAAAACTTGTTTAACTAGACGTAACTTCCTGAATAACTAAAACTATTTTGAGGAAGCGTTTCCTGCATAACCTGGTTGTTTATGTCGCTTGAAGTCTGCAAATAAAAAAGCTTAACAAAGCATCATTAAAAACAGTTCATTGAACATGTGGTCTACAGTATAACTATTTCGCAAAAAGAAACAAACAATTTGTCCATTGGATTTTAAGCAGCGTATTTAACAACTTGAAAATGAAGTTAACGCAGTCCTTTTTACCAGTTCAAGTTTCTAACACTAATAAATTTAACAGCAAAGTTAAATATTTACTTTTTCAAGTTAACTCCTTTCTCGAAGCTCACATCTTTGATTCAATATGCACGCGCTATCAACCAGTTTGTTACTTTAGTTAGCTATTACTACACTTGTTACTTTGAAGTTTTCAGTCACTTCCAACCAACAATTTAACGGTTAGTTATCCGTCCGTAATATCAGACACACGTGCACATCAGTCTCTAAATCACAAGATAATCCTCCAGTCGATTAATCTACTCCATCACCAGAAAGAAATCTGTCTACATTATAGAACAATGTCGTATCAATTTAAAATATCCGAAAAATAGTACTTTATATTAATTGTGTGTGGAAGAACACACACAACAGGCTCATTAATCTTCGATATATACAATTGTTTTGCATCTTTAATTACTTGTGTAATTAATTTACGTACAACCACTACTTTGTTGATAGGTATCAAATCAATAACAAGTCGCCTTTGACGTGTAGAAAAAGTGTTGATCTAAACTTTGAATCGTTATTTTGCCAGTTGTACGTTATATCAAATACGCCAAAACAACTATCACGTATCCACTAGTTGCACTGTCTTTTAGTATTATGATTTACTGGGCTTTGGACTTTCAGAAAATCTTTGACGACAAAAATATTAAACTGGTTATAACAATGTATTATAATCCCCATAGATTCAAATATTGTTTCGTTTTTATAACACTACTATTACGCTCTTATCAGTTAATTCTTGAATCTACAGTGGTACAAATTAGTTTCCAGTTTGAGTCAATATAATTAGAATTTTATCAGAAGTTATTAAAAACTATACACAACAATTTTAGTTCTACGGCATTTAAAAACAAAACAAAACACGCGTGTATTTATAACAGAGGCTACTATTTATAAATCTAGATCTTGATAGGCCTACAAATGCACTTAGCTTTAACTAAAATTTAAATGTTGGTAGGCCTACAAATCTACCTAGCTTTAACTAAGTTTGGCTCTCACTCGTTGTCCTAATATAATACACTGAGAAAGATAGTGTAGCCAAACGACTTGTGTTGCAATATGCGTAGACAACTCAGGAATGTATATACCCAGGAGCGAATGTTTTGAAGGATTTTATGCGAGCACGGTGCGAAAAACAGATACACATATGCACCCCTACTCCTCGGCGATTTTTTTTTTTTTGCTAAAGTTTTTCATTGAATATGATTTATTAACATATTTAATAAAATGGTACAAAAAACAAGTGTCGTCTAAGTTTTTAATCGTTGGCACTGAACAATTACTCTTTCGAATACCTTTTCGAGATTACAATTACGGCAAAAATTATATAATTACGCACGAAATTTAATATACGAATAAAGCGTTTCACACGCATGCGTCGTTCACAAATTCTTTGCCTGTAACACTCCAAACGTAATTACCTATATTACAATGCTCACTGGGTCGGTCTGGGACTAGAAGTTTTTCACACGCACTAGTTGTCGAGAAAAACAAACACTGACAGTAATTCATACGATCATTAATAACAAAACAATGTATCATAACTGAAAAGGCTTAATCTACAACGTTTACTTTATGAAATTCGTTCAAAAAAATTTTCATACTGATACACTGTCTTACTCGAACAACGATTTTGTTCGCGTATCTCTGATGGTTAATGCCCCACTTATCTGTCACGTCCACACACGTATTAAGCAGTCCCACAATAATGGCCCCAAAAGACAATTTTGAATGTGTTTTACCTACTCAGTTCTTTTAAAAGCTGTGCTACCGTAACGTTAGTTAAGTGTTCGCTCTATCAATATGTATGAAAAGAAGTAAGAAAACGAAAGGAGTTATTTAACAGGTTTTTACTTCCTAGGATATATATTTTCGTCACTGACACTTACACTGGAACTCTAATATTTGCGTAACATAAATTAAGAAACCTGAAACACAATAAAGAGAGAGTTTGAATATGTTTAAGGTTATTGCTTGTGTAAACCAAATAATGTGATACTAAAAAAGACAAAAAACATTTTATTCTTTCATGATAATAAAATAATTTATAAATTATAAAAATGGCGGTTTAGTGCTATAATGCTTGTGTTTATTAACATTAAAACAGCTGTTAGAAAATTAAAAAATGTTAACAAATTAAGCCTTAAACATAGTCTGGGATTACTATTGTCTTAAAAAAACAAGTTAAGCATATAACGTTCAAAATGTTATATTTAAGCGATAATGCACGATCAATGTTAACTCACTGTCTTGATTTGTGTTTTCTTATAGCAAAGCGACATCTAGCAGCTATCTGCTGAGTCTACCGATTGTAATCAAACCCTTGATTTTAGCGTTGTAAATCCGTAGCGGGTGACAATTGTTTGAATGTCGTGTACAGCCGTACCTAATTTTGAAGTGAAGAACTTAAGAAACGGCAGATGATCAAAGTTATTATGAAAGTTCTTTTGTTGTTTTGCATATCAAAACATTGGTAGGATAAAACTATTTTCAATTTATACAAAAAACAACAACATTTTATTAAACATGGCTACACTGTTGTAAAAACATAGGTCATAGATAAAAATACACTAACAATGGTAAAAGACAACCATCAACATGTTAGAGTATCCACAATTATCGCTAAGTTAGAAGTATGAGTAACAGTAGATGCCTTACTATTTTATCTGCTTTATAGAGATTTGTAATAATTTTCCCTCAAGAATATCAAAGACTCATAATCTCGTATCATAGCAAGCCATCAATTTTGCGCAAAAACTAAAAATCTATACGGAAATAAGTATTACTAATTTAAATTACGTTTCTTACATTAAAAGATCAGAATGCACTGTTTCATCAGTTTTAATATTCTAGCTGTTAACGCTATCTTTAGCCGTATTATTTAACACGAACAAATATTAAAAAAAATTCTTGATCCATGAACCGAAAAAGGAAGTACGAACAAGAAATTTTCGTATTGCTATTATCATTTTCTTTATCAACTGAACAAACCCTTTCGGAATTTGTTATTACCTTTACATAGCCTGAGAACATTAGGGCGTATTTGTATGTTTCAGCAACTTCGAGAAAAAAAAATTAAAAAATTGAATGCTAAATTATCTATATTAAAGTACAATGCTGTACTATTATTTACAAATTAATGACAAATGAAAAAGTTTATAACTCGTACTACAAAACATTCCTTAAACTACTACCAGGAATCGTTACTGGGACAGAATGCTGTTAAGCGGATAGAAAAAAGACACCGTCACCGATATGCAATAACTTTTATCAAATTTTTCGGGGGATATAGCCATTCAAATTTTAGTGTTTTAGCATTAGTTTTGGTGCAAATCTAACGACAGTTTTCATCATTTCGTACTGGCAAAGATATAGTCACCATTAATATCTACAAAATATTATACATTAAAACTAAATAATTTAGCTTCAAAGATAGGGCCTTACATCTATTTGAATCTTGTAAATAAATTTCCAGTTAAAAGTTGTACGTTTAAATGCTGGCTAAGACATAATTAGGAAAGTGTTTCTTAAAACAAGTTACATATTGAAAATGCATAAAGATATGCGTGTTGTATACGGAAAGAAGGCATAACTCTTCTCGATACGACCTAATATATTCTAATATCGCTACTTGTGTACTTCATAGAATGTATAAATACACTAAATGTAATAACAGTTTGACGTCGCATGCAAGTTAAAAAGTAAAATAAATAAATAAATGCGACACTATCACTCACTGTTACGCTTTATCAAAACATAAGCCTACCTTTCGCGATAGTATTTACTTACATTACAAATGTCTGGCCCGTTTCTTGACACTAATAAATTAGAATGACCACTCTTGCGTTATTTGGTTCTTTAAAAAAACAAAACATTTGTTCTAATGAGCAACTGTAACATGTTATTCAAGTGACGTTTCGATACAATTTTCATATATAAAAAAACTCCTGTTGAATCTTGGCTGGAATAAATAATTAAACCAGAAAATAAGACAATATAAACTGTTGACTAGTTAGTTACCTGGTGCTGGTGAGTTGTTATCTAAGCGCGACTACAACCTACAGTCACAACTACAACAAAGTCTCGAAATTAAATTACAACACACAATAATTTTTATTAACCGTTAGCAAAATAAATGGCACGGATAAAATGAAATAGTTTAAAAAAGAACCATTTTTCAATTTAAACGTACATGATATGATGATTCCTACAAAATAGGCCTAGTTATACGAAAACGTATGCGATAATACATTACTTTCATTCGTTGCCTTTGGTAACCGCCAAACGGCAGGTTGTTTGCCGCGAAGTGCTTTCCACCTTGCAATTGTTACACCTGGCCCTTAGCGTGGCTGTTCTTTCTAATAGAGGGCCCCAACCTTAAATACAAGAGTTGGCCTTGCATTATAACAAACTAATGTACTGCAAACAGAAGAAAAATAAAAGGTTTTACTCACCAAGTTTACTGCCAGTTTTTCTCTTCACCCTTAAACAAATTGTTCTCGATCGTATACACTGAAAAACAAAAACACCAGCACTGTTGGAATAATAAAAAAATACGAACTTCGTATTCACTGAAACCAACTCAAACGTTAGCGTCACAGGAAACTCGAACATACAATAAAGAATCTCCACCAACACTGGAATGTAACCTCACCACTATGAACTGGTTGCTCTAGGGGGAAAATTATGCCGGAAGTAGGTAATACCCAACTTATTCTAAGGGGGTGTTTGTGTGTCAAAAAGGTGTATCGAGGTTAAAATCGTTACTATATATTTTACCAATTTGAAAATTGCTAAATAGCTATTTGAGTTACATAATTCAGTACAACTAGCGCCTAAAATTTAAGAATAATAAATAATTGTAATTTATTTGTTCTTTCTTAGCACACCGAGGGAGTAACGTTTTCAAAAATAAATAAAAAAGCTAAACTTAATTGCTGAAATTTATAAAGTTCCCGAAACAGGTTTTGGTGAAAAGATTACATTTTAAATTGAAACGTTTCGTCTCTTTAACTGAAACGTGATTATTTTCAATATTTGAAATACTTAATCGACGCTTTTGTTTGTTTTTAAACCAAAAGTCACAGTGGGCTATGCATGTTTTGCCCACCGCGAAAATTTGTTTAAAAGTCTGAAGTTGTTGACAGGCATAATTTCATCAAATAATATTCCACAAGCTACACAATGAGTTGAATACACGCCAAATTTATCCCTAATTTTGAACTCATTAACCAGAGCTAGTTAACAGTACCGACCGCACACTCTAACAGTCTGGCCACGGTAAGTGGTAAGCCATGTACAGTTCAAAATACTGTATTAAAAATAAATTTTTGTGGTTTTCAGACTGCCCTTGTTCTGGGTTTTGTTAATGATGCACATTACGTTTGTTTCTTTTTCAAATTTCTCATAACTAAACAGCAACGTACAGCCTTAGAAACAAAGAAGTAAATGTAGGATGATTACCAGAATTTATCCTAAACAATTTGAATACTGTATTTAGGGTTAAACCTGTGGATAATGTGCCTGGGCTGCGAATTTGAGAGTTCGTGGTTCGCCCCAGATTGTACGATTTACTTCACGCATACCAGTAAGATATCAAACCGTTGGTCTTATGACACAATGTGGAGAAAAGGTTACAGAAGTTTTAAAGCACTTTTAAAAGTATACGAAAAAGCAATACCACAATGTACAGCTGAATTTAAAAGATAACGCTCTCATTAGATTAAAATTATTCACGAGATATTTTTCTCACTAAACATGTATACAATATATTTTTTACCAGATCAAGTCTTTTACTCCAAACGGCAATAGTCGGATTGATTGTGTTAACAGCTCTGTACTGTTTCTGCGCAAGTTATTAATAACATCAAAAGTCTGTGTAACTTAAAACAGTGTAAATTACAAATTCGAAAAAATCTGTAACCGGTTATAAATCACGTACTGCTCACAAACAACCAAAAAAGTTTGAAACAAACAAGTCTTTTTTTTATTATGGTTATCCCCATTTATATTATGATAAAGTAAAATTAATCCTAACTTGTGCAATACAGATTAACTAAAAGTGAACAAGAAAACTTGCTATTTTCAAATGTATTTGCTTGTTTGTTTAAGTGGGAAACCACGTTGAGGTATTTCCTCTGTCCACTGCGGGTGGTCTGATTTTAGCATTGTAAGTCTGTAAATTCTTATTGCTGACACACCGATAAGCTGGTATTTTTAACATGAAAGACAACACACGTGTTAAATTGTCTGGTGTCACAATTAATACACAGCCATCTTTAATTCAGAACTGTTTTGTATGTATACTGTAAGCATAAAGCTAGGCAGTGGGCTGCCTGATTTATGTTCATATAAAAGGTATCAAAATCCGATTTTTAGCATTATAAACTCTGACTTATCGCTGTTGACCAGGAGGAGGACAAGATGTTAACCAATCAGAGACACTTGCCGTCTACAGGGCCACTTTTAATAGAATAACAGGATTGGTTGTTACGTTTAAAAAGTGCTCACAGCTGAAGGTATGGAGCGAGTTCGGTGGCAAACTCGAACCTTCAGATCCACAGTCCGTTGAGCCAAATACTAAAGCACATCGAAAACCACTTGATAAAAAGACAAATGCATTTCTATTTTACCAAAGAAACTCATATGAACATGCAAGAGTAATAAATCGTGTGTGGACAACCGATCTCTCGACTATTCTAAACATATTTATGTTTGTATAAGGAATAAACTTTTCTCCTGTAAAAACATTATTTTGTTGTTTTGTTCACTTTAGATATTCACAGCTACACAATAATTCAAGTTTAGTTACATTTTAATTGTTCAACTTTCACAGATTTCTTATATTGCTTATCTCGATTATAGCGCCATCTAATATCTGTTAATAATACTAATGTAGAGTGTATAAATTTACAAATATCGTGTTCCTACAACATTTCGATGGGAAAACATAAGACAAAGAATGACCCTTTACATTTCAGACACTGAAATATGGTTTTACTTGGTTATTTAATCGCTTTTACAAACCATACAGCCAATTAAAATGCTTTAAAATGTTCCAGAAATATGTTTAATATATATATTTCAAAGTTCTCTACAGATAGACTGTAACAGTGTTCACTTAATTTGCAGTTTTCCCGTTCACGTGATTGACTGCAAACCAAAGGGCGTCACGAATAATACCGTATCATTTTTATGTGTTAGAACTGAAGCATACTATATCACTATAAAGACAGACGAGTACAGTGAAATCTAGCATGGAATAAAGCTAGCAGGAAGGAAATAAGGTCATAGTGGTAAAAGTCACATTTTAAGTCTATTATTAGGACCACGTTTATTTACTGTTTATAATTTCTACAGTGGGTGAAAATAAAATTTCACTAAATACAAGTATTACTGGCTCACCAAGCTCTGCGATTTCCTTTGTATACATTTTCTTCATAGGGCCTAATGTACCATTAATTCTGTGCATTACTCTGTTGAAAGAGATTGACATATTAACCTTAGACAAGAAAGGATTCAACAGTTTACCTTTCTGTCAAATATAAGACACAGGAAAAGAGATAATAGTTTATATAGAAATGTTTGCAAATATATATTTGTTCGTATTTTTATCTGTATTGTGAATTTTTTTCCTGGATTTAAAATAAATTATTTCTACACCTCCAGTTCTCATTGCTGAAAACAAATCACACCATTTTTGGCGTGTACACCTCACCTGCGTCGCTTTTGTACCATTTGTCAAGCCATAGGGCAATCATTAGATTTCAAAGGGAAAAAAATATAGATTTTAGTTTTTGGGGAAAATCGACACTATTTGGCAGGATAAAGTTCGAGATTCGTGCGTCAAGATAAACCTGCCTGAGAAACTATGAAAGAAACCCCCGTTCAAACATCCATACCAGGTGTAACTGTCTGATTTCGTGTCGAAAAGTGACATGTCTTGTTTTCATTTTAGTCTGTTAACGACAAATAGAAGTTAGGAAAAGAACATGATTGTACACTGTTGTGAAAATCTGAAACAATACAATCTTCTCCGTTGTGAATAACTGACTCTTAATTATTATTTGTTAATATTGTACCATTTTTTGACTTCCCTAAATAATCTATTAAAAAAAACAGCGCGTGACACGTCAAGCTTAATTCTCGAAATGGAAGTAGTAATAAAAAGCCTAAATGAATCTATCCAGGCAGAACAGCTCGATTACTATCTGTCCATTACGATTTTAGTGACGGGGTTCTGTGAAACATTATAAGTGTAGTAAGTGTTGATATAATAGGCTTAAAGTAAAGACTCAGAGTGGGATCACATATCCTAGAGCTAACTGCATAAAATTTATCATGAAATTAAAAATATCAATACACTGTTAAACTTTAATTCAGTCTAAATTAATATATTTTGTTATATCAACAACGTTTTTAATAAAAAAAACAAATTATCTAATCAACGATAATGAAATTAAGAAATTAACGAATATTTTTTCCACTTTTGTTGTCTATATATTTCACTTTATACTTTCAATACATTGACTAACAACAATATGAGGTTACACTACTGTCGCTAAGCGACATAAAAGCCATTGTTTGGAACGTAAGGTTAAACAAGCAGGCTTTTCTATATTTTGAAACTGTTAATCTAACTGATATTTACCAATAAATATATATTATCTGAATACTTCACAAATTCATTTCATGATTGATTTAAATCTTGGCTGACTCAGAAATTTACTAACGTTTGTCTGTCTCGACTTCACTTTTCAGCCTCTTCGCAGCTCAAGCTCAATAAATTTATATTAGTTAGCTATAAAATGTGAGGTTAGGATAACCATGGTGTGAGAACAGAAGGAGAGGTAGTACATAAACTGCCATTTGTGACATGCTGTACACGCTAGTAAGCTAATTTCTAATTGTGTTGAAAAATCTATGTTCTATTTCAGGGGCGTAGATTTTTTACACTCGATGGGGGGGAATGATTTTTGCAATCACTTATTTGGACTGTTCAATTTGCAAATTGGTAATCTCTGATTACGTGAATCTGAAAGCTGTAAACATGCAGTCACAGAGTAATCTTGTTGCCACGATACTTGCATGTATACTTAGGCCTACTGACTGATACTTACGAACTGTAACTCAGATCGAAAAGCTTAGAAGCACGCCTATATTGAAGATGTATATTTTGGCTGCTTGAAGAAGCCTACATCTAGGCCTAATAATGTAATTCGTTTGGTCAGAACACAAGAACAAATACACAATTTGTAGGCCTGTGATGCAATAAAACAATTCAACAGACCAAACTCTAGGGGTGAATAATTGTATGCACCAAAACCCCCCACCTAAAATGAAGGGGGATGTATAACCCATCCCTCCAGGATATACGCCTCTGTTCTATTTCACTTCTTTTTTATTACACTTACTCCATACTTTGAAACTTTTCCCCTGTAGGAATACATTTCGTGTGTTTTTTTTTCTTGCATTGAGCTTTATCTAGGTAGAAGAAATAATTTGTCTTTTGTATCTAATTTCTTAATGGCATCTCAGAAAAACATAAAACTAATTCTTTCAGCGTATTATTAAAAAAATGTACAAGACTTGTATCGATCATGTTAGAACCCCGGTTTTCCTAATCCTACATTTCGCGTGAAAACAAATAACACGGAATTATTTCAGTTGTGTTGAAACAAAGTTAAGCCTGACCACAAAAAGTACATACAGCCCGGTAACGTTTTCCGTACCTGATGGATATGAGAAATTACTTCCGTGTGAGTGAAATTTTCCAACGACTTCCCGTTCACCTCCAAGATCTCGTCTCCGACCTCCAAGTCTGCTCGATCCGCAGGAGATCCTACACAAGATAAACAAATATTCATATAAACGCTGCACATACTTTAAAAACTCTAAATTAATACGACTTCGAAAACAGATGTTGTTACACAACAGAGGAGCGAATAACCATAAGCCAAGGTTTTCAAGAGACTAACTCATAATTTTCTTTTTAATTGAGTAACTGTATAATCGTGCGTGTCTGTTACTCATCTGTTTGTTTGTTGCTGTGTGCAAAGTTACACAATGGACTGCCTGCGCTAGGCCACTACTGGTATCGAAACCCGGGTTTCAGCGTTATCAAAGTTATTCATTCTTTGCATTCTTTCTTATATTCGTGCACCTAGATATTCGGGATAATAAATAGTAATTTATTTCTGTCTTTAATAACATATTTAACAACACTCAAAGCAAGTGTGCATAAGGTCTCGCCATAAGTACATTATATATAACTTTTATATCATATTTCAGAATTAAATATATGCAGCGAAGACTGTTCTGTATGTTATCAGTTTTTTTTACTTCTTTTCATATATCCACAGCGGTCCGACCTTGCATCAAAAGCCACATGCATGTGCTATATATATACATGTACACACACCAGTTCAGCTTCAGTGTTTTATTGGTGTCCTTTCTATTCATTACTGTCGTGCTTTCTGCACACAAAATCGTCGTCAGTTACTCTGCCCTCGTTTTCCTGCTCTGTTCTTTTCTACAAAATCATCGTAAGTGATGCTCTGTTGTCCTTTCTTGCACAATTCGTCCGTCAGTTACTGCTCTGTTGTCCTTTCTTTCTACAAATTCGTCGTCAGTTACTGCTCTGTTGTCCTTTCTTTCTACAAATTCGTCGTCAGTTACTGCTCTGTTGTCCTTTCTTTCTACAAAATCGTCGTCAGTTACTGCTCTGTTGTTCTTTCTACAAAATCGTCGTCAGTTACTGCTCTGTTGTTCTTTCTACAAAATCGTCGTCAGTTATTACTCTGTTGTTCTTTCTACAAAATCGTCGTCAATTACTCTGTTGTCGTTCTTTCTATAAACTGTTTGTCAAAAGCACGTGTAGCTAACGCCCTCCAAGATGGAATTGTATGTAGAATAAGTGTTTACAGTAAACGTATTATTAATGAATAAAACACACTTAAGTTTGGCTACAATAAGTTATTATCTTTCATAGTAAGGAGTTATGTATTCGTTGCACAAAGATAATGTAAGATGGCCTTCAACTTGGGCTTGACAATAAAGACACATTGGCTTCCTGACTCTACACCAATTTTCAGGGATCTTCGAACCAGTTAGTAGTCTTGTCTATTTTACGAAAATTTTTAACTCTATTTTCAGTTTCGCTGACTGAATTAGTCTTGTTTTTTTATCAAGTTTTTATTTGCTATTCAAGTCGTTCTTTGATTGGATTAACGTTAGCCTGGTGTAAAAAAAATAGCAAATTATCAAACTCGAACAAACACTGGCCGTTTCTGATGTCTTGTTGAGGTTTGACTCTACAACATCCAGGTTTTGTCTCTGAATTTTCGCGAAACAAATAACAGAAAAGGGTACCTGTTCATCGCTGTCCCTAACTGTGAGGGTCCGGTATAGCCAGAAGGGTTAAGACTAGTAAATCTGAAAGTCACGGGTTCGAATCCCCGTCACACCAAACATGCTCGCCCTTTCAGCCGTGGGGGAGTTATAATGTGATGGTCAATTTCACTATTCATTGGTAAAAGAGTAGCTCAGGAGTTGGCGGTGGGTGGTGATGACTAGCTGCCTTCTCTCTAGTCTTACACTACTAAATTCGGGACGGCTAGCGCAAAGAGCCCTCGCGTCGCTTTGCACGAAATAAAAAAACAAAATTAAAGAACCTAATTGTGTACTGACATATTACAGGAATGATATACATTATTTAGTCGAATAGTGTGTGGAAGTTAACCATAGCCCTAAGTGAGAAACTCGGATTTGCAGGGGTGGAACTCGAACCACGAACCCTCGGTATTCACACTGACAACCAAACTAACCACTGGGTAACGCTTAACCCACACCAGGTTTTACCGCATACTACCAGTCCACTGCCGGAGAGAAATCGCAGCTTTTCATCGTACATTAAGAACCCGATTCTGGAGGAACCAAACTTCTTCATCGTACGCTAATACTCTAATTTCGAATCGATTTTCAACACTAATCTCGTTTGTTTTGGGGTTTTTTCCATCGTACTCTAATGGTCCACTCGATACAAACACAACAGGAATCCCTACTTCGCATCGTATAGAAAGAGTCCAATCTTGGAAGGAATCACATCTGGAACATCGGATTTTCACTTTATATTACTAACACATTCCTGTATAGAAACACCCGTTTTTCATTGTACACTAACAGTCCACTATTGGAGAGAATCTAAACAGTAATCCATGGTTTTCACCATCCAATAATAATCGAACCCTATAGAAAAATATAACCGGAATCTCTGTTTATCCGCTAATTTTCAATTGGTACAAAAATTCCAGGAAAAGTGACAGACAAGATCACCAAAGCTTCGATTTACCTCTTAGCATTTCAAATTACTATGGAAACTATTTATACCACATAGCAGTAACTCCTGTGTCATTATAAGATAACACTGGATACTCGATAACTACAAAAACGGTTAAATAGATTTTACAAGGTGTCTATTCATTTGATAGCTTTAATTCTGTCTGAAATAATATATAATCTTATGCACTGTAGATTTCTCATGATCCCATGCGTTTCCGCAAGCTTTTCAGATATCACACGTTCTCGTTTAATTCAAAACATTCAAAGTTCGAGCCGTGATATGCTACTGAACACGCTCCACGTACATTGATCTGCCGAAGGGTTATAGATGTGACAGTAGATCTGTTTTCCTGAAAGGTTTCAATAACATATGGCAAAGTGCCATACTGTGGCAAATTCAGTATTTCATCGTCCTATGTAAACTGTGATGTTGGTTATTTAATTAGCAAACACTTTTATTGCGAAATAGCTTTAATACACCCACCTCATCAGCTAAGTTGAGCACGTGGTTTCTATATAGGGTTTTAAATCAATATATTTTTCATTTTTTATCAAGCAGCACTGTGGCATGACTTGCTGAATACGGCAGATGAACCGTTAATAAATCATGACTTTCCGTGACCCGAATTAGCTAACGCAAATTAGTACCGTAGTTTTATGCCACTCATGACGTAACACACTTGCTGTGAACTGACTTGTTTTTTTTTGTCTTACAAACACAATTTAAATTTTTTTATTAGTTTTAACCAAAAGCCACTTTAAGAGGTTATCTGTCTGCTGTAGAGAATCTAGCCATACATTTTAGCGGTAAAATAATTGAAATGATACTGGACAACGTCGTTTTTTTTCTTGTTCAATAAAACTAAACTTTTGGCAACAAGTATTTAGAGATCTCCTATGCGGAATACAAGAGGGAAACTTCATTTTTGTAACATGTATGGATACATTTATTTACAAAACAGAGACAACGGTAGCTAGTCTATGGAATAATATAATCCTACTAGCGCCATCTGTTGAATTGTAAAAGTACTACTTGGTTCAATCAAGGGTAACTTGAGACAGGCGTATGTAAAACAAAAAATAACGTTCACATAAAACTGGACAGGTTAGAAATATAATATGAAACAGACAGATAACAGCCGAATGCAACGCACCGGTATGATGCTTTTAAAAGTGTTACGTAAAAGTAATTCCTAAACATTTTCAGTTCAGTTTATTATGTTTTATAAATGTAATATCACTATAAAGGGCAAACACTTCATTTCAGGTAAAAGATAGTTTCTGGACGATTATTTTCAGTCCAACAACCCTGTGTTGAGAATATATATATATATATGATTAACAGCTTATAATAATATTAAGACAAGTACAAGACAAGTTAATGGAAACGAAACTGAATTTTACTTAATATTTTTACATCTAAATCATCCCTTGACATCAAGCTGGGGTTTGTGGAAAAACACATTTTCAAAAGTAGCACCTCTAACGTAAAAAATAAAATTGTCTACTTCAAAAAGTTTCAGTTTATTTTTTTATTGCATCAGAAATTTGCGGGCATCCGAAACCGTATCATCATCTGTTTTGGTTTTTTTTTACTTTTTCGTTAGCACGAACCTAGTAGTTTCGGGACTACATTGTCCACAAATCATTGTAACTGCCAGAGTTCTCAGATGGACAGTTTGCACTCACATCAACATAACTGAATCGATGTACGGGAAATCATCACGAACAGAGAAAAACTTCGAAACATTACAAAGGCACTACTTTAACTGACCAAAATAATGGTTTAGAACCGACAAAACTTTGACTGAAGGAATAGTATAGAGATATACTTTCAAGTTGAGCGCTAATACATAAAATTAGTCTTAACTACATAGTAGCTAATATGTACATAACATGAAGCATACATCAAGGGGTCCATAGAACAGTTTCAGTGTCCCTTTACTTTCTAATGCATACAAGAAACTGGTTACAATGTCCCTTACTTCCTAACGTGTACCGGAAAACAAAACGGTTAAGGTTTCTCTACAGGTTTTTCTTAATGTGTACCAACACATTATAAAATCATTCTGAAACGAATTCTTCAAAAATAAATCGTAATGCATCTAACGAGAAAACAGGTTGGGAATAAGTGCACTAAGTACCCATATTGAGTGTTACATTAAATACCTCTTCTTTGTGCATACGTGTTTGTTAGGTGCAGCGCCACCTACTGTCTGCAAAGTATATAACATTTTTAATATTACATTTTTTAAAGATCCCTTGGTTCTCGTGTTAATCTGACCCTGACTACGATAAGCTTAGAATAAGGTTTATTTTTTCTTAGCTCAGAGCCACACAGTAGACGGATACTTGCATTCCGCCTACTGCAAGGTGATGAAGCCCTGACGTGAAGTCCGTCATCTTAGCGTGCTGACCAGCATGGAGATATAAAAAAAACAAAAAAAGACGGAATCGCGAGATAGGAAGCTGATGCGCGTGAGCCTGACTTGCCGGAACCTCGTGTTTCCTCTGCTTCTACCGCAAAACCTCTGAATTCAGTGATAGCAAAAACAAATTTGTTCTTGACAAGTACCTGCAAGATGAGTCTGCCCTCACTGAAAGTTAAATATTGTCGGGAAGAGGGAAGTTTCAGAACACTGGCTCACTCGCCAGTATTCTATATTGAACAAGTCTACCCGTCTCTATTATTTGCAGAAACACGATAGTTAATTAACCTTAGAACTATCGACGTGACCTCCATTCGACGTTTTAAATACCTAAATACTGTGGTCCACGATTTATTTGTTAAAAAGGATCTATGAAACATTTAGATACAAATTAAGTATTTGTATCTAAATGAATAAACAAAATCACGAGGAAGGACTGCGTTAAAAACAGCAAATCCCAACCTTTGATTATTTATATTTCTTATGGTTTTATATTATATATATATATATATATATAATATAAACGGTGGGTAATATTTTTCATTCAGTGCGAGGGGCTTTTTTTAACACTAAATATATTAACGGGCTAAAACAAGCATTTTTCAATACAATGTACAATGTGGACCGTACTGGTTAGTAATGGTATAAAAAGAGGTATGTGATATTCTGGCTGACAAGAGTGCCCAACGTTAACAAGAAATTCAGATTTTTTGTTGTGGCATTTACAAGACGCTACCCAAAGTTTCGACTCAGCCATTACCTACACATTGCTATAAAATAAAACACTGTACAGTTCTGCTGATCTTCACAGTAAATATGAAAAACAAAACCATTTCTATGAATAATCCAGAAGGCCCGGAATGGCCAGGTGGGTTAAAGCGTTCGACTCGTAATCTGAGAATCACAGGTTCGAATTTCCGTCGCACGAAACATGCTCGCCCTTTCAGCCGAAGGGGCGTTATAATGTGACGGCCAATCCCACTATTCGTTGATAAAAGAGTAGTCCAAGTGTTGGCGGTGGATAGTAGCTTATGTAGCTTTGCGCGAAGTTCCAAAACAAATGAACAATCCAGACCACCTCTACATAGATAGTGCTACCATCTGCCTATTGAAATCTGTACTCTCTTTCTCTGTTTTTTTTCCTTCCACGACCTGTGAATTCAAAACACAATTAAACTTACGAGAAATTAATTCTAAAACACCACCACCATCTTCTCTCTCAAGCTCTAGAAGCACCCCCCCCCCCAGAAGGGCACAAATGATCTCATGTGGCGGCTAATGATTATGGTAGAGTTAATGGAACAACAGCACACAATATGTTTTAATTAATTAAATTAACACAAAATTATTACAACGCATATTCTATTTTAATGTGTATTCGTGTGTTCTATCTTGTTTACTTAACGTACGTTTCCACTTACTTAAACCAAGCGGAGGAGGCGAAGGAAACCATATTTATCGTTAAAGGGAGGTGTGAACAATAAAAGTCTGGTTTACATCTACTTAAAACAACGAAGAGTCTTAAGATGGCGTTTTGCTGCACTGGCTATTCACTCTCCACTCAATAAAACAAATGAAAAAAAAACCGAGTATGTTCCACGCAGCTACCAGGTGGAGCAAGTTGTACTTTTCTTTTCGGAACAGAGTAGTGACTTAACTGGAGACATGAGACAGGAAACAGACTATTCATATATCGCAGGTGACGTCTGTAAAAGATCGATTTATGGTATGTGCTGGCTAGACAAGGTATTCTCTTGGGATGTTAAAATTCGTTAATCTTGGGGGGGGGGACATCTAAAGAAAATTACGTTGCACTGGAAACGCCTATCTGTTGATCATTAAATCCTGATACCCCAACAACGACAAAAGTGAATTTTGTTGTGGGTTGTTCGACAAGCAGACGACTTAAGACCGAAAGGCTGTTCCCACTGGCGGCTTAATGGCACTGCGACAATCCAGCTTAAAGTCATCCATTTCTCTATCATGGCTGCAGGAGGCACCGGACATCTAGCTCCTAAAAATATTACAAATATGCTGCAAAGACACTGGACATCTTCCAACTTCTTAAAACACCACAAGAGGGCTACAGAAGACACTAGACATCTCCTAACTACTAAAATACAGCATAAAGAAGCCATAGCAGTATGTTAAAACAAATTAAGATACGTCTGACAACCGATTCGGAACAGCGAACTCTTAGATAATTAGACGTTTCATCCAAAGTTCCTGCGGAGTAAAATGCAAAGCGACAAGGAAAAAAAGAGCAATATATATATATATATATATATATATATATATGTGTGTGATAAAAAGAGCAATACACACACACGTGTGTATGTATAAAGATAATTTATAAATGAAGCCAATTATTTTACGATAGCTGAACTCTTGCTTCGCACGTGTTCACTACTATGTTACTTAAATGCGTGACTGATCATTTAAGCTTGGTTTGAATTTCGCGCAAATTTACACGAGAGCAATCTGCGCTAGCCGTCCCTAATCTGGAAGTAAAAGAGTAGAGGGAAGACAGTTAGTCATCATCCCCTCCAACTCTCGAGCGACTCTTTTCTCAAATAATGGGATTGGACGTTACATCATAATGCCTTCACAGCTGAAAGGGTTTGCAGGGTTAATGGAATGGGGGTTCAAATCTGCGGCCCTCAGATTGCGAGTTGATTATTTAACGTTTTCACACTGGTGTTTCGCATATGTTTACTAGAATGTTATCGAAATGCGCGTCCGACCTTTTAACGTTTTCGTAATCTCCAACTTCTCACAAGTTGACATCACCGTTCACTCAAAATTCAATACAACGAGAACAAGCAATATCAGAATTCTGAAGACTAAATTTTCGGCTTTGTTAAATTTTTCTAATTCTACGTCGCCTAACTAGCAACGTGCAGAAATATATATTTTATTGACCCCTATATTTATGTGTTGAGCTTGACAGTGCGACAGGGAGAGGAATTATTTGTTCTAATACATTCAAATTATTATTAAAAATCTAAACGTTTCTTTTTGTAAATCGCCCCAATATTAACTGTTGTTGTTTCTTTCGTTTCAGAGTTTCGCGCAAAACTTCATAACATGTACCCGAGCTTAGCAATTTCCAATTTTGAGCTCACAGACGAGAAGGAAGGCAGCTAGCCAACAGCACTAACCGCCAACTCTCGAGCTAATTTTCTACACTCGAACCATTGGATATAACTGTCATTTCTACTGCACGCATCCGAAATCGAATGGTGGGCAGGATAATTTATTTTATTTTTTTCAAGGAGTCGAGAATCATGGATCCTAGAATTCAGAAAACGCTAATTATTGGACCACGCTCGACTGAATATCCACGAAACATGAGAGCTTGCGAGTACGTTTGTAACTGTGCATCCGTCTTCGGTGTGACACAAACGAAATAATACCTTTTCCACTGTACGAAATCGTTTGGCTGATAGCTCTCGTTGCTATGGCTACGGGTTGCAATGCCAGTTTACAGCGGGGAAGCTCCATACGAACGTGTACGTTTCACGAGCGCAGTGATCTACTTATGCAATGACGGATAATTACTGTGCAACGTGTAAAACAAACACTGTGCTACCTGCCTTACACCGGAAGTTCAATCTTCAAACGTAATTTTCGAGAGTAAGTGACACATATTTAATGCTTACACAGATAAAAACAAACAAAAAAAGATGGATAGATGAATACAAAAAAAAGTAAAACGGGATAATACATTTCAGCGCGTTATGAATTCGTAACTTAAGAATAAGTGTTCGATAACGGGAAAACTAAATACTTCAAACTAAGCGCTGTTAATTTACAGAAGAAAACGTGACTAAAAAAACAATAACAACAATAAAATTCCAATTACTCGTGTAGACGGCTTTTTATAAATACACACTAAGCCTACAAGACGAATGGATCACTTGCGATTTTTCCATGGATGACGCATATGCCTCAGATCCCAGTAACTAAAATAACATTGATAATATTTCAATAAACAAACTCTACAGTATTTCGTTAGTACCAGAAAAAACCGGTAGGTGATCTATGCTTTCGAAGAGAAACGATTTCTTTTTCTTATTTTTGTTAAACAAAAACGCTGCACAACAAGCTTTTGTTTACCTCGAACCTCGGATTTTAATGTTGTAAGTTTGTGAACTTACGGCTAGCCAACCAGGGGTTAAAATAACACCGATAAATCGGGAGAGATGTAGTTCATGATATTAAGAACAAACAGAAGAAACAAACTGAAAAACAAACAAACAAAACTTGGCGCCGTTTTTTAGTTGTCATAACAGTCACAAGTTAAGTGTTTTGTGTTGGTAACATAAAACTTCCATTACAAGAAGACCAAACTGAAATGTTAAAGACACCTGTTAGAACATGATAAATGCCCCTCCTCCAAGATCCACCTTCAGACAAAAGGTGGACTGGTGGGTGGAGGTGAGCAGAGCTTCCAGCGAATGGCGTCGTCATCCGGGTCGTTTTCTTAATAGCAGTCATAACATGACTGGATTACCGTATTTAAGCCACGCTAATAAACTGAACGACTTTATTATCGAGTTTCTTACCGTTATCAGTTATGGGTCTGTCTGTATATCTGTGAAGGAATGACGACGTTCGAAGAAACGATATTAAAGTCAGTGTTTCCACTGATACTAACCAGATGGCCGATCTTGTGTGACAAATCAGCATTTATTTAAATTTTAACTTTGTATATTTTTATTTTTAGTATTTTGTTGACTGTGGATTACTCGATTTTGTCACTGATTAAAATTACTATTTACTGTTACCGCCCAATATGTATATAACATTGCGTTACGCAATTTGGACTCGTATAAGACTGACGATTAGGGTAACCTAAGCGTTCGCGATAGGCGGCGTTGACCCTGACCCTATTAACCTCAAAATCAGGAATGTCTCGCGGAAAATGATAGCTATGCGCGAAAACTAATAAGATATTGTTTATTATCTTCAGAAATATTATTTTTCTATTGTTTTATGTGTACAGACCCGCGGCTCAATTCTACACCGCTAAACGGTAACATAAGTAGTAGTAATTTATAGGTCGCGGCACAATATCGGAAACGGAAATTATACGGGCTTTCTATGGTCACCAGATGTCGCTGGTAGAGATCATTGAAGGTCTTTTTAAACACGCAGGAGTTTTTCAAGGTACATAATTATAGAGGAAGAATCAACAGCTACAATTTTGCATTAAACTTTGTCGTTAATGTTAGATTCATATTAACACACTCGACATACATTTATTTTTATGTTGGTTATTACAATAATGATTATTGTCCATTGTTGGCTTAGTATGCGTATTAACGATCAACTTAAATCTCATAAGCTGAGTGGAATTCTGCAAGATATTTTACTTATTTTTAACAGATTAACCCAGCGGATAAATAAACGTATTTTCTGTAACCAGCACAAGTAAATAAGTTTTAATTATTAGCGAGTTTAATTATATTTGTGATGACGAGAAACTCATTCGAGGTAAAAATATGTTCTCAAGACGGCAAAAGTTAACCTGAAGATAATTTAAGAAAGTCGAAAAGTTGTTCTGTAATTTATTTCAATTGAAGTGCTAAAATCCACACCATGTCTCGAACACATTTTTACAATTTTAATTCTAATTTATGTAAGTAGGTGGCTTTGGTTATTGTTATTGTTTTGAATTAAGCACAAAGCTACACAATGGGCTATCTGTGCTCTGCCCACCACGGGTATCAAAACCCGGATTTTAGCGTGTAAGTCCGCAGACATACCGCTGAGCCACTGGGGGGCCGGTGGCTTAGGTAAGAAATTAATAACAGTTGTGTTAATTTTTTATTGCGAACTTTAAATTTTTTGTTCGCCATTTTTACAGATGTTATATTGCTTAAAATACTATGACCGCCATGTTGATTAATTTTATATTTTGATTCTTCTGTTACAACCAACACTTGGTATAAAGAATCGGACCAAGCGACAGAAACTGTTAAGCTTACTTGTAAAATGCACAGTAAGGCCTAGCAATCATTTCTAGAATTAATTGTACTATTTGCTTTTCAAGTGGTAGTCGTTTAATTCCGGAACAGATATGATGTTTTGACAGTTGATCGTGAGAAAATAAATGTATTTCTGTGCAACGTTTTGTCTCTTGAAGTAAAACGTGTTGCAAGTGAACACGTCTTACTCTAAGCGTTGCACAGAAATTAATTTATTATCTCACGAACAGCTGTTTCAAAACGTTATTATTGTAATATTAACGGTATTTTTGGTTATTTTCTTTTTTATTCAGAAGCTATTACGAGCCACGTGACCAACAAGATCATCGACCCAGAAGTTATGAGGTATATAGATGGTTTATGAAAATGTTCAAAAGGCCCGATGGTTAAAAACACAAAGAAAAAAAGCCACTAACATTATTCCGCCTAAGGTAATATTTGTACTATTACAAATGTGTCTAATTCTAACATAACGATACAGTATATACCTTTTAAGACGTACCAATTCTAGCTGACTACAAAATAACTCCCATTTCTAAGAAATAACCATTTTACACACACACGTGACACGTATAAGACACCCACCCTTATAATTCTCCTTAAAGATGCTACGATTTTTCTAGCTTCAAGGTTATTACGTCAGATAAATCATTGTGGGCGAGAGTGGGTGGCCTAAAATACTTTTCGAGGCAAGTAACTAGAGTTAAGAGTTCATATATTCAAGGTCTCCTTTAATCATTGGCTTATGTTAATTAGAAATTCTTATTCTAATCAGTGGTGTTTTCACACCAAATTTTACACCAAAACAAATTATTTTTTTCGGTGGAGCGACATTTAACAAATTTGAAATTATTAGATAACACATTACAGATAACGTTATTGAGAGACTTGGTGTATGGTATACAATATTTACTTTTTCATCTTTTTAGCCGCGACAAAACGGCTCTCAATTTTGTTGTTGCTTTTAACAAGTACAAACTTTTCGCTTATAGTTCCGTGATCTCTCGACTAATTTGAGATACACTTTTGGACCAGGGGGATCAAACCCTTTCCACTGATTATTTGACTACGCCCAAGGCCTCCGTAGATCAATTTACCTCAATCTTGACCAAATGAATTTCGTTTTGTTGGTAGACTGGTAGAGTTCTGATGAGTAATAAAACTGAATCAATTATACGCGTGTCCCACGCTTGGTAACGCTGGCTCATAAAAATATAGCTAATAAAAAAAGTGGGAGGGGGTAATTTACTCTTAACTTTATTCGTCAAAATACAAAAAGTATGTATTTTACACTGTACATTATTTAAAGAGGGGAGCTGTTAAGACTGTTGATCCCAATTTTGATATGTTGAAAAAGATGAATGGTAAAAGCACAGCCATTCACACTAAAGGACTGACTGGTACTTTTACAACGCACTCACAGTTTAAAATTCTGAAAATATTGTATGGTATCGCACGGATTTGAACTCGGCTCGTCAGTTCCTAATTTCAGAATCCTACGACAGGGAAAACACGCGCCCTCTACAATCACTAAACGGAAGTTTCGTTGTTCTTTCAGTCCCCCACATGAATTCCTAGCTCCCTCTATACAAGCCAAGGGGGTGGAAGGGCTATTGATTCCTATAAACATAAATTGCCTGTTTTTTCAGTTAAAAAACAGTAGTAATTTTCTATGACTGTACAATGAAAACTTGAAAATATTTTAAAAACCTCAACGACACGTGTTGGGTCTGTAAACACGGCGCGACACCCATCGAAACTGTAAAAACAAAAATAAAAAAACTCAATTTATAATTTTTGTTTCACCATTTAACACCCAATTGCATATGTTAATTATCTTTTAGGCTTAGGGTACTCATATAGCCTAACAATCACAGAAGCAACTTTCTTTTATTCTTTATAGTTCCTGACACCCAAGTTTAACCATCAAGGTCCTTATAGTGACCTTACACTGAGTGAAGTTCATTGTTAAGTCGTATTTTAAATATTACAGCTATACATATATACATTTAAAGGAACAAGGCCTGTGTTCATAAGGCTGTGCTTAATAACATAGACTATGTGAATTATACTTCAACATCGTTTTCATGTCTTACTTTGTTTCACCAATCAAGAGTTAAACCATGACAGTTAGTAGGTATGGCTTATTTAAATAATTTTCCCGCGTCAAATACGTCTTCGACAAACGTTAATACAAACATATCTGAATCTTCAAAGTGTAGGAAACTATTTGAGCGATATAAGACTAAGGTTGTATGTGTGTGTTATACTGGAGTGTATTGTATGTTCCTTCAGTCTTGTGAAGGTTGAGTTTGACAAAGTTTTTATGAGATATGTGAAAGTTTTGCACGTTCGAGCGAAAATTAGCACACAAGTGAAATTGTTAGTGTCTACTGTAGTAAAGTGAACTTAGGCCTAACAACGGATAAAGATAACTTGAAAGTTAGGAAATAAAACATTTCCGCCATCATTAAATGGAGTATGCTTTGTAATCTTTTTACTTAATTATGAAACAATATAAACCTTTACAACAATGGTAAAACAGGGATAATCCAGACAGAGAACAAAGAAATGTCAGGTCCTAAGATGTCAAAATGTCGAAGGAAAGCGGCCTTTGCAACTTAAGTCATTATTCTTCTAAGAGCTGAACATATAAAACCCAAAACATTAGAACAGCATTCAAGAATTCTAGAAGTTATTTGTCACGACAGCTGGAATGTTTCCATGACTGGGGGGGAAAAGAGTTCATATGTAACAATATATAAATACCTCAGAATGTTTTTGGTTAAGTATAAACTTGCTGACTCATTTGACACACGAAAATATAAATTTTACAAGAACACTGGAATTATTAGATGTTTATCTAATGAATTAGAATTCCTGTAATGAGATTTTACAGTGCTATAAATTTGCATCTCGATCATTACTACGTTTGATCAACCCAGTCTGCTCTGAATTATCTTGGTATTGGGTGGAAAGCCTTCGCTAGCGCTGGATAAAACATGCATAGTGTGATTGACATGTTTATGCTAGCTCTCGATAACAATTTCAAACGACTGTACTACAAATTTAGAAATATCGGACGATTATCACGTAATATGTTTGTTACAATTTATATCATTCTTGTTCAAATACACAATTCCTCTTCGAAACGCACAACCTTCTTCGGACAAAATCTCATGCGCACGTAATAAAGATGGCGAGAGATAGAGAAAAATTTAACGATTCAGAAACCGCGGATGATGAGGAAAGGAAGCACACTAACGCCCCCTAGTCAAATATGATTCCTAGTCAAACAAATAAGAGCGAACTATTTGCTTTATTTAATGTCGTGGGCGAGAATGATGAATTTAATCGATTTCACACTTCAAAAGATAAATGACATGAACTACTTGCATAAAAAATCGAATATTTTTGTTATAATTCTAGCGTAATCCAACAGGAATTAATTTAAAATTTATGACAGGGATCCAACTTGAAATTTAGTAGTTGGAGTTTCATTCTAAAATATTTTTCCAGTTTTCCCACTACTAAAAAAAAAGCAACAGCAGAAAACTGAAGAAAAAAACAAACTAAAAGTAATTCGATATTATTTTAACGACACTCTCGAAAACTTGCCTGAGGCTAAAAGGACGAAGATTTGAAAAAAAAAAAATTTATTACACGTAGAAATTCAAGGTCAATAACCCGAGAAAAAACGACGAACGTTTCTGGGCCTAACTTTCGAACACAAAAACTTTCGTATTTTAATTCTCTTTTTGAATATTTTCTTTATTTTTACTGTTATTTCTCATTATGTCTATAAATAACATCGAATATTATGAGTTAGATAAAAGCTTATTAAACTCGGTTTTATTTTATTTTAACATGACGACAAAGCTCTCTCACAACAAGACTTCAAAGATGCAGTATGAGAAATTAATAGCAAACTGTTAAGTGGCAGAACTTGTACTGAATCAAAACGTTGTAGTATATAAAACAGCGCAGGATTAAGCGTTAATAATTGCAAGATGATTGTCCGAAATTTTCATTTCTTTCTTCGCCTGCATGGCTTCGAATTCCGTCACCGCGAATTCCTTTCAGCCGCGAGGACGTTATAATGTAATGCTTATTCGCACATTTCGTTCGTAAAATGTATCCCAAAAATTAGCGGTGGGTGACGTTGACTAGCTTCCTTCCTTCTAGCTATCATTCTAAAATTAAAATCAGCTAAGGCATATAGTGTTGGTGTAGTTTGTTTTTAACTTTGTGCAAAGCAACACGAGGACTACTTGCACTAATTGTCCCTAATTTAACAGTGAGGAGAGACACTTAGCCATCACCACTCACCTCCAGCTCTTGGGCTACTCTTTTACCAACGAATAGTGTGGTTGACTAACTTTATAACGTCCCATGGTTGAAAGAGCAAGCATGGTTGGTGGTTTCGAACCTGCAACCCTCAAGTTGCGAGTAAAGCGCCCTCACCACTTAGTCAACTAATTTTTTTTTATTTTTCCCTTGAGTAGTTTTGTAAAAGATAAGATGTGTTTGACAAAATCTTTTACTTGAATGTGACCTACTGCCCCAAATTGAAAACTAGAGCCAAAGAAAAAGAGAAAAAACAAGAACATAACATGATGAACTGTGACTTTAAGCCTATGCGCATATCTTTATAAGTATTACACTTACTGAGTGAAGTATTACTGAGTTTAAAAATCAACAACATACAATTTTATGTTTCTCGCACGACGTCTGTTCGTAGTACAACTCGAACAGCGCTGATACTGTTTTCATTTCTCTACCTTAAACCATTAAGAGTTGTGGTAAAGTTCTGACGAAACACCAGGAATATAAAAGATACACGGGATAATAAACAAATTTTATTTGTAAACGTGTACTTAAACGTTTGCTAAGCACACTCGTTTTTTAGAATGTGGGATAAAAAATCGAATCTCTCGTGGAGTGAAATTGAAGGATTAGTCAATCAGTCAAATGGCGCTCGCGTTCAGTTTACAGAATTTTGATTTGAACCAGGTTAACACCATAATTTATCCATATGTGTTATTTACCACACCTCCCGGCAAATTCTTAACAAATGTGATATATGTTAAATTTGATTTAAATACTCAGTCAATTTAAACCTAGAATAAAAGCGATATTATAACATTATAAGATTTCCAGTGGGCTTAATCTTTGTAATGATATTAATTTTCCCCACATTCCAGTCCAACTGATGAGTTTTGGTATTTAAAGAAAGGTCGTTTCGGCAACTACAATAATAAAAACAAAAACATCTGTAATGGCTTTTTATTTTTTATATGCCTCTTATTTTGAATTCGAAATGGGAAAATTTAAGGGACATGTGTAAAAAAAAGTATGCAAGTTAACGCAATCACACATTTTGAGCCTATTGGTTTTTATGCTTTGCCACCTGGGCCTGGCATGGCCTAGCGCGTTAAGGCGTGCGCTTCGTAATCTGAGGGTCGTGGGTTCGCGCCCGAGTCACGCCAAACATGCTCGCCCTCCCAGCCGTGGGGGCGTTATAATGTGACGGACAATCCCACTTTTCGTTGGTAAAAGAGTAGCCCAAGAGTTGGCGGCGGGTGGTGATGACTAGCTGCCTTCCCTCCAGTCTTACACTGCTAAATTAGGGACGGCTAGCACAGATAGCCTTCGAGTAGCTTTGTGAGAAATTCCAAAACAAACAAACAAAGCTTTGCCACCTATCGGCATTTAAACCGTAAACTACCAGGTTTTGTTTTCATTCCGGGTCTAGACTACCAACATTCCAGCTCAACTAATGTATTTTGAAAAACAACATGTAGTGCAAAACAACAAAGAATGAAGGTGTTTGCACAACCCTAATATGAAATCTGTAATAGTTGAGAAATGTGGAATATAATCGGAAGTCCAAGGTTTATTAGTTTTTCCAACTTTCGGGGCTTGCAATCATAACTTTAACTTTTTAATTTTTTTGCTTTGACGTAAGAAAATAGTATTCAGCCTTTCACACAGCCTGTCATAGCCCAGCCAAAGATATCTGGCATCAAACAAAAGGTTTCTCAGGCGATGACTTGTAGCAATCAAAAGATATAATTCGAAATTTTTTTTATTTTTTTTTTTACACACTTCTAATTCGGTATGTTTGTTGTCAAACACAAGGTGACACAGTGGGCTCTTTGCTGTGCCCATCGCGGGTATTAACACTGGGGTTTTTGGCGTTACGTTAAAAGCCTTCATACTTACCACTTAGTTACTGGGAAGTATCGTATTTGTAGTTCATGATGTCCAAATTAAAATGAATGTAGAAAAATAAGTTTGTTCAACATAGTGGGTTTTTCATCACGAATATTAAGACTAGAACTATTCCAAACACTGATTACCAAAACGCGTCATCACCACGATACTTGACCTTACACAAATTAAGACGTTTAAAAATATCGTTTTTATTTTACAAATGGAAAACATTAAAGCCTCTTAGTGGTTTAACGTTAAGTCTGAAGGCTTACAACTCTGAAGAGTCGGGTACCAAGATGAGCAGAGCACAAATGGCGTCTTGTGTGGCTCTGTACTAAACAAAGAAAACATATGTATGTAAGGATTGAAAATAATTAAAACCGAAGTTTGTCCAGTATTTCTAATACCACACAAAAAACACTAAATAAAGAAATGTCACAATCCTCACTCTTAAGTGTGAAGTAACAACTATCTATCAATTTTTGTACAAATGTTATGAAAGAATTTGTGTCAGTAGGGTCACAGAATGCTAGAGAACGTATAATAAAACCCACTCCTAATCAACACACAATATAACATGATCTATTTTTCATAAATTATTTTCTCCTGTAAAAATTACTCCGTTCTTCATACTTCCGTGATTTTCGACGGGACAAAAAGTTAACGATGTACAGTTCAAAGTGACATATATCACGTTCACAACTCGTGCATTGTCTGTTCTTCTATAAGATTTTTTTAAATAAAAGGTCAACCTGCCGATAACTGAAAAAACAGACTAGACAATCAAACAGAGTTCAAACTGAGGGTGCACTGAAAACCTAGACTGTACATTTAAACATCAGAGTTCAAATTAAAGGTGCTTCAAGAAGCTTGACTGGACATTCAAACAGTTGATTTCAAACTGAAGGTACTCCAGAAACCAAGACTGTACATTTAATCAGCAGAGTTCAAGCTAAAGTTGCATTGGAAAACCAGACTAGACATACAAACAGCAGAGTTCAAGTTAAAGTTGCATTGGGAAACCATACTAGACATACAAACAGCAGAGTTCAAGTTAAAGTTGCATTGGAAAACCAGACTAGATATACAAACAGCAGAGTTCAAAATGGAAGTACAATAGAGAAACAAGATAAAACTTTTATTAGCGTAACATAAGTTAGTACATTGATGGATCAGTTTTGTGTTTCACAGATACTGATAATTTCTAATGAGACAGGTAAATTAAGATACCAAGACCGAATTTCTTCTGATAAGAATCCGTAAATATTGAAGTTAAGGAGAACAATGCAAACTAGTTTCAATGTTGATTTTGTTAGAGAACACAGGAAAAACATTCATGACCGTGAGCCCAGCGGTGGTGAATGTTGTTAGAGAACACACAAGGTATATTCATGAACTTGAGTTGAGGGGCGATTCTTGTGAAAAGTGGACCATTTGATAATATTTGTTCCACTGTAAACCCACTCATCCTCAATTTATGTGAACATTTCTGTATTGACGCTATGTTAAAAGGTAATACGTACAAAAAAGGGGGCCACTATCAAATTATCATTCTTTTTAAACACAAAGAAACGAGTTAAATATATATATATATATATATATATAAATGACCCCCTGATAGGAACGAACATACAGACATACTTATGAGTCATGAAAGAAAGAAATTTTGACACAAAAATTCCAAGTACTGACGTGTCTCCAATTAGCATATGTTCACGCGCACAGCGGAACGATATTGAAAAGTGTTTCCATAGTACAAACTAGCTTTAAATAACGTCGAGGGCCTGGCATGGCAGAGCGCGTTAAGGCGTGCACTCGTAATCCGAGGGTCGCGGGTTCGCGTCGCGCTAAACATGCTCGCCCTCCCAGCCGTGGGGGTGTATAATGTGACGGTCAATCCCACTATTCATTGGTAAAAGAGTAGCCCAAGAGTTGGCGGTGGGTGGTGATGACTAGCTGCCTTCCCTCTAGTCTTACTCTGCTAAATTAGGGACGGCTAGCACAGATAGCCCTCGAGTTGCTTTGTGCGAAATTCCAAAAACAAACAAACAATAACGTCGATCTCTGAACACGCTCCGCATTAGTAAAACCAACTGAATATAATAAAAGCATCACTCACCACTACAAATTTCTATTATTAAGAGCAAATATATTTGATATTTCTCTACTCCATTTTGTAATCGCGTGTTTTCTTCTAATATCTATGAACATTAAATGAAACAAATAATACGATGAGTATTGACTGACATAATTACATTTAGAATGTCAGCTGTTACACACTGGAGACGTAGAAAACAAGATACTTTACAGTTTGCTCTCACGCAGGTTATAGAGTTTGACCTTGAGTGCTCATCTGGAGTTAAAGAAAAGTTTGATCTTCTGCGTTCAATATGAGTTAACAATTATTTAATCATTTGACATTTTGTGCTCCAAGATCTGAATTTTTAGACATATGGGCTTACTGAACATGTTTACATAATCTCCACGCCACAGTAAAGTTTAATCAGAGCACCTCACCCTATCTTGTCCCTTTCCCGAACGGATTTTGACAGTCGCGATAGTAATTGGTTTTAATTACACAACATCGAAATCAAACAAGTACACACTTTAGTCATCCCTCAGTGATTCAGTAGTGAGCTCGAAGGCTTACAAAGTTCGATCCTTGTAGTGGGGTACAGCTCAAATAAGCCCATTGTGCAAAATTTTGCCCGAAACTTAACCAAATACATCAACTGATCTCATTTCCTGTACGTCAACACAAAAACTTAGCTCAAGACCAAATTTTATTGTTTCGCTACGAGGTTGCTTTGAAATGTAAAAGAAAGTAAAAGTTTGCATGCCCGTATTTTGGAGTTTGAATTATAAACTCCACCAAACTAATTAAACTAGAAAAGATGCTGAAAACAGTTGGACAGAATACGGATAGAGAACCAAAATAAGTTCACAGTTCTGAAAGGTAAGTCTACGATACAAGATAGATGAAGGAACTAGGTCCAAAAATGGGCGAATTCTTAACGCACAGAAAACGACGCCCTTCCTAAAAGAGAGATTCTAGTCTTTGTTTTACTGGATTTTGCGCAAATGTATCCGAGTGCTGGTTGCGCTAACTGTCCCTAACTTAAAAGTGATAAAGTGGAGAGAAGGCAGCTAGTCAACATCACCCATCTCCAATTCTTTATCAACAAAAAGTGGAATTTATCGAAATTCACTGTTGAAAAGGCGAGCATGTTCGGCAACAGGATTCGAATACACCAATTTGCGATTCAAGTTTCCTGAGCAAAATATGACAGCAGCCTACAACCAGAAGATCAACAAAACCCGATATTAAAACGTGGAATTTTCTGGAATATTTAATCAAAGATTACACTTTTTCAGCAAGGAATATTCTGAAAAATAGGTAAGAAATGCTCCAAAAATATACAAATAGTAATTATAAATCATGTGACATTTCTACAAACAGTAACAACGGGCCCATGCGAACATTCAACAGGCAGCAACAAGGGCCCATGCGAGCATTCTACAGGCAACAAACAGTAACAATGGGACCATGCGAACATTCTACAGGCAACAAACATGGAAACCAATTAAGTGCCTTACAGTTACAACTATACAAATCTAGGATCCAGGTATACTCCTACCGTCACACATTACTCCCAAAAGTTCTTAACTGTTCAAACACTTAATCAACTTTGATTTTTAAGTTTTTGCCCCAAGTTACACCAGGAGTCGCTGCATTAGCTTCTGATAAGTCTGAACTGATGAATTAGACCAGGGGTTCCCAACCTTTTGGTACTCGCAACTTGAAAATGTAATTGATGAAATAAAATTAATGTTATCCCAAGCTACTTCTAACAAGGCTACACGACACCCTGGGGTCACGACCCACCGGTTGGGCACCTCTGAATTAGAGGGAAAGAAACTAGTTAACACCACCTGCCATAAAAACTCTTCTTAGCACAAATAGTGGGATCCCATTCTAACGTTTATAAACACGTCCTCTGACAAAAAGTACACCGTACGATTTCGTTGCTATGTGATAGCGCGCAAACCACGGAATAACAGTTCACTACAGTTGGTTCTCATACGAAAGTATAGCATTAGAAACAACCCATTTGGTGGGGGTATATATGCCCCTTAGTAAAATATTCATAAAAAATGTATCGGTGAATATTAATAGGCATTTTTATAAGACAAAAGAAAGGGTTGTATTGAGGCAGGTTAAAGTAAATAAATACACTGATACACGTACATTTAAGAAAGTCACACGATGTAATCAGTTCTAATAGATAACACAATCAGTTCCTTATATTATGTTCATACATATATTACTTGTATGCTCATACTGCTGGACGACTACTGAAACCAGTTTCTTAGGTTTCCATTAAGGGTTTTCACATTTCGTGTAGTAGGTTCCAACCAATGAACAAAACAAGCTTTATGTCCGTTATTGTTTCTTGATGAATAAAAGCCATACACAAACATTCGGTTATAAAATGACTTAAATGTTAACATCAAAATTACTACCGTAGATAATGGCATGATCCTCGTTCTTACTTCGGGTAATCCACGATACAAAACGTTAGAATAAAACGATATATCTGTTTAAAACATGTAATGGAAACCATAGTCAGTAACCAATGGTCCCTTTCTGTTGTTGTTAGCAACAGAGGTAGGGGCCAACAGGCTTTTGTCTGCACGCTTTGAAATAAGGGAGCACTACTCCTACTTTGAACATGAAAAAGCTTTTAACGATGTGTGCTTGAAAATTGTTTTAACTCTGCGCGTTTCCTTCTGTATATCGTTTTTTGACAAATTGTCCCGAGGAGGGTGAGAAATTTATTTCCACAATTTTAATAAAAATTCCAACAGGAGATTAAAAGTCGACAATTAGGGTTAAGGATTTGACTTTATTTTAACGATTTCATCGAAAAAAATTATTAATAAAGTTTATTTCAAAATAAAATTTAAAACCTCAACATTCCAGTTACAATTTTATTTTGAGGGGGGGACGTATGGGGGTGTCATCACTCATTTTTTTTTTCCAAACGTCTTTTGTGACTCGGTTAATATGCGATGGACATCGAGTATTTCAGATACTTGGTAGAGTAAAATTTATTGTATTTGACTCATTCAAAACATTTTTAGAATTCTTCGTTTGGTTGACGTACCCACCCACACAAAATTTCACAATTATTCTGGCGTCGCTGGTTAATACGGTTAAAAACAAACTACAAAATGGTCGACTATGCAGATTACGTAGCAAGAAAGAAGCTATTGGTCAGTTTCAACATCAAACGAAAAAAACAAAAACAAAAACGAGAGTGTGCTTTTAACCGTGGCGATTTCGAAGACCACAAATTACTCTTTTTGCCGTAATTTTTTTTGTAAATTCATGGTTAACACCGAGTATTTTTTTAAATTATTTATCCCACTCCATTCCGAGACGCAAACTAGCTCTTACACTCGTACACAAAAACACACGATAACCGGATCTATCTTGGGCAAGGTCCCTCGATCTAAACCAATCAAAACTGTCTATTTACCATTCGAAAATAAATATACAGATACTATGAACTCTGGGTACTTATCCGATTGTTTGAGCAGTCACTGATGGAAACGAACAAAAATATTTTGAAAACGCACTGTGACAATACCAGTTATAAACAGAACTACGATATGGTTATCGAAACAGTTTAAAATTACGAACATAAAAAAATAGTCATGAACGTTACATCACTTGTACTTACCATATAGCTTGATTTTTTTATCCGTAGTCTCAACAATAATTATGACATATCCGCCAAGGTCAACCATTGTGGTAACTACTGTTTAACCATCAATAAATTCTTCTAGAAGGCAATCCCATTAACCGGTTACTTCCTACCATCTCAACAATACGATAGCAGAATTTCGGTTGGTTCTAAACGAAAGTCAGTACGACATCCACATCTTAACAATTATACAGAAATTCCACACTAGTAACAAGTTCGACTTCTTTCTGAAATTATTTGGGAGTTTTTAAAAGGGGGTGATAAACTTAATTCATTGTGGCTGAAGGATTGAGAACTCCAAGAGGAAACAAGGTCTACGTTTCTCGATTCATCACAGTAACAGTGTGATAAACGTGAAGGCCTTTTACGACACATGCTGCGTATATTCAGAACAGAAAACTAAGTCCGACAATCGCTTTACCATTTTTAGTTGTCAGTATACACTCACTTCGCACACCACGACCGGGTAACGAACTTACCATTCAAACTTCTTCCCATTAAATACATTCACAAATTTCTATGCTACTACTGTGATTTGTGAAAATGTGCGTGCAGCCATCAGGCGGATGCTTTGAACAAGAGCAACCAATCGTTATGGCCGTGTCCACCGACACCAATCTCAACATAACAGAGCGGAGACAAGTTAAGACTCGAGATGGCTGCCTCGCTCTCAGTTTAGCAGGAGAACTAGAAACCTGGAGCAAACATCGATCAATTCGGAGCGTCCAAATTGACGATTTTAGGGGTGGGCGGGTAGAAAGACGTGGACGGCGTCTCATCCGTTCGAGGACCTATCAAGTAACACGTAAACAATAGTTCTGGTGAAGAGAGATCTTCAGATGAAAGTACACTTGTCAAGGTCGGAGAATATTCCACCTTGCTTCTTCTTCGTAGTATGTCTCGGTCGCTGATATTGGGCGGGAAAATGAGAGTGCCTACTGGTCTCAGTAGGATTTTCCATGGTCGACTGAACACGCAACCTGCTTCTCGTTGGGTCGTAACCTGTCTCGGTGACCCACCAAACAGGTTCCTTCATTCTTTTATTCTTTTTTTTTTCAATCGGACAAACGTGACTGCTAATGGTTAAATGTCTTCCTTGTAATCCCATCATTCTGTGAATACAGTGGGGAACAAATAATGAGCGATTTCTATAAAATTTTCAAATCCTTGGACATGAAAGATGGTATATAAGGAATGTGTTTTGAATACAATAAATGCACCTTTGAGTGTAAAAATAACTGCAACACTTTTCAACTGTAACAGGAATTGTTCGGGTTTGAACATCATGCTATGATGATGGATATACTAAATTTACTGAAGATTGTTGGGATTTGGCTTTTTATTTCGCACAAAACTACATGAGAGCTATCTGCGCTAGCCGTCCCTAATTTAGCAGTGTAAGACTAGAGGGAAGGCAACTTGTCATCACCCCCCACCGCCAGCTCTTGGGCTACTCCTTTACCAACAACGTGTTTGAAAACGAATATACCAAAAATAACTTTATTTGAGATAACAAGAAAAACTTAATATAACTACAAGTAGTAGACCTACAAGTTTTAGTTTTGTTAATTAATGGATCTCTACATGTTTTCCATCGTTCGCTATAATCTTATTTTAATGGAGCTTGTGATGAATTCATCCAAAACTCGGATCTCTGAAACCACCGCACCGACCTTAACAAATCACAATTGGGTACTATTTTTTATAACTAAGCAGTATTATCATAGCTACACAATATACAAAACAATTGATATCACCACAAAATTTATACGTTTCAGATTTAACCAATAAAAATTACAAAAAAAAACAATACATTTCTGAAATAAAACAAAAACAAAACAACTTAAAAATTGTTTTTCTTTAATAAAAGCTCAGCATGGCCAGGTGATGGGTCTGAGCGTTGTGGATTCGAATCCCAGTCACAACAAACATGCCCGCCTTTTCAGCCATAGGGACATTATATAGTGACAGTCTATCCCACTGTCCATTGGTAAAAAGAGTAGCCCAAGAGTTGACGGTGGGTGGTGAAACTGGCTACCTTCCCTCTGGTCTTGCACTGTTAAATTAAAGGCAGATAGCCCTCGTGTAGCTTTTCGAGAAGTTCAAAAACAAACAAATAAACCTTCTAGACTTCCTTATCGACAGAGAAATAAAACGAGGTAAGCTTGATTCCCAATGGGGCTTTGCAGGTAAAATAAACTGCATGAGCAGAATCTAGATCACAGAAACTTAGCATCTGTAAACACTACAAAACCATCAGTTACGAAGATCAGAATGTAAACCAGACCAACGCTGTAAATTGCGCTAAGGTAAGTTTGCTGATCCCAAATTTATAAAATATCCAATAACCAATCAATAATTACTGTTTGTTAAGTGTCTTTAATATACTGTTCATAACAGTAAATTCAGAAGTTAATACATTCTGTTACAAACATTTATAAAAATATTCTGAAAATGTCTTTATGTCTATATTTAGTGGGGCTGATCTAATTCGTAGAAACGTAACCTAAACTGAACCATCTTCGGTATCACAGACCTGTTTGTTTGTTTTGTATGTTGATTGAAGTCATTAAGTGATTGTACACCTGGCCTTTTTGTGTATTAATATATGACAATACAGAAGTTATATACACGATATTTGGTATATGTATATTATGTCACTAAGAGATTATACACCCGACTTCGTGTGTGTTGATTTATGACACTAAAGGCTTTTCTAATCTGCTTTAATTGATTTCATTAATTAATAATCTTACTTGTGATCGATATAATTAACTTACATTTTATCAAAGTCATGAATAAACTAAGTCTAACATTCACATCGTTCGTTAAGAGTAACATAAAATACTGATCTTACTATAGGTCATTATTTTCAATAAATTAAAATCAATTATTTAAGTTCCTTTTGTACAAAATATATCAATTTCAATTAGTGGTTTTGACGGAAATGTATCACACGAATCATTTATATTTACTCCGTACGAAACTTCAAAAATATTTTAAAAAGTATTATTTATAAAATAAAAACTTTTCTTGAAATTAAATATGCATGAATTACAAATTTAATTTTAGAATACAGTTTTTCGTGTATATACTTTTTTTTTTACCCCAGAACATCAAAAATTTGAAATCAAAAGGGTTCCTGGAGCTCCTAAAGTCGGAGAACCGCTGGCAAGGCCTAATTATCCCTAATGCAACGAACAAACAACTTAAGCGCACCCAACCAAACATATGTTTGTTTTGAATTTCGCGCAAAGATACTCGAGAGCTATCTGCGCTAGCCGTCCCTAATTTAGCAGTGTAAGACTAGAGGCAAGGCAGCTAGTCATCACCACCCACCGCCAACTGTTGGGCTACTCTTTTACCAACGAAAAACCAACGGTAGAACTGACCGTAACATTATAACGCCCCCACGGCTGAAAGAGCGAGCATGTTTGGTGCGATCGGGATTCGAACCCGCGACCCTCGGATTACAAGTCTTAACACACTTGACCATGCCGGGCCCCATCATCATCTAGGAAACAGCGAGAAAGCAAAAATCTCCAGCGATATTTTTACACGAATTACAAAAAAAAAATGAAGTTTCTTGTCAAAAAGAGCAAGATATTTTTATTTCAAATTTTAAATTTTCAAACGTGTCTCGTTTATAATTTCCTTCTCCTCTGAAATTATTTGTCTAGTGTCAGAAGTATCGTTAAAACCGGCTAGAACGAATTTTGACGAATTTAGAAAAATAAACTTGGTGGACCACCTCCATATGAAATTCAAGAATGACAAACAATATGGTAGAGGCAGAGGTAAAATGTGGGAGAGATGGCGCCGAACGCTAGTACGAGCATATACGGCGTGGGGTCCAGGACTTCCCCCTAGGTTCTCTGGTGGGGGGTTAGCAGCGACGCCCCCGGAAGCTCTACGCTTTTGTTTCGTCTACAATAGAGAAATACGCTTAAAAATTTACTTCAGAATTCTCTCATATACTTTCAATGTTAAACTTTCAAAAGTGAGATTCGGAGATTACGAACTCACACCGTTAGAAAGCGAGTTTCAATACCCGTGGTGAGCAAAGCACAGATGAACCCCTTGTGTTGCTTTGTGCTTAGTTAAAAAAAAAAAATTCTTCTTGTACACTAAAATCATCACGATATTCTTGTTTACTCTCGTGTGGGGGCTATGTCTCCACTTAGGTACACTAGTGATAGTGATGAAGTCCTGTTCACGAGACTATAATATTTTATCCACTTCAATTGGTAACAAAGATAGTTGTGTGTCAAAATTAAAGTAGATTATAACATATAAACAAATAAACATAAAAAAACTCGAGAAAATCAGTTGAGGATACGAGTTCTTGAAGGAGCGCCTTCTACCTTTAATTCGAAGTTGTCATTCAGTGAGGAAACAGCTTTCCAAAATATTAATTTTTCTGGCATCCAAGTCCCGGCCCTCTATTATTTAACGATTAACATAAAACAAAAAATGTCCATGAATAGGCGTCGCTGCGTTCCTACAACTTCTGAGCACAGGTTTCTAGTAAAATTGGAATTTCACGCCCGAAAGCTTTTAAAGGCGACATCTACCTGCGACTGAGTGTTTTTATTTTTTTTATTGTGGTCCTGTAGAATCTTTGCTTTTGTTTTGTTTGTAGTTAAACACAAAAGTACATAATTGAGTATCTTCGTTAAGCCCTGTACAAGCGTCGAAGTCCGGTTTTTAAGAGTTTTAAGATTTCACATTTACCACTGTGCCGTTTGAAGGGAAGGGCTTACAGCTGTACTAATTACGTAATTCTAAGTGTAAATTACTGGAAACTCATATATAAAAGATCCGAAACGTCGAATCGCCACGTCATGGTTACGTTTGTATACGGAACGGAAAGACTCACATTTTTAATGCGGTGTTTAAAAAGACTGTTTCTGAATTTTCTACAAAGCCCACTGGGGTTATCTATACATAGCCGTCGCTAATTCGAACTGGTAAAACAGAGAAGAGACAACTTTTGAAGAAAATATAATGGGCTAATCTAGTATGATCGAATACTAAAACCAGATTTCGACACCAGTGGTGGGTAGAGCATAGATAGCCCATTGTGTAGCTTTCTGCTCAGTTCTAAACAAACAAATGAATATTAAACTGACTGTTACTTTTATAGCACCCTCTCGACCCCGACTACAAGTATCTCTGAAACTAGCCCAGTCAACCCGGGTACCACGAGTGCGCTTTTAAGCAACGTACGTATAAAATACGAAGAAACTAGTACGTATTTTACGCAGTGGACATCTCGCTGTTTGGCAAAAACAAATCTTCATCCGAGAAACAATTTTCATATATTGCAAATTTTAAAAATCTTGAAGAAATCGTAACGAAATCCTTACAAAATCGCAACGATTCGTCAAGAAAGAAAACCGACTAGAACCAGCATGAGGTCCCTTAAAAAATGTCAACTTGCTAACGTGTCCTGTTAGTGCCTGTTTTGTGTTTGTTTTTTGTATTTTTAAATCACCATTAAACTCAGACTTTTTATGCTAAGTTTTCTCCTTGAAACGGTAAAAAACCGACAGAGCGATAATTGCCGTTAATCTCCCAATGACCTTGATTTCAGCTAGGTCACCAAAAGGATAGGTTTCAACTCAGTTCACCGTGAGAAAGGAATTTTGGACGCAGTTCAAGATATATCGATCCAAAAGAAGGCCATCACAACAAGATACCATTGTATACGTATCACAGCGAGCAAGCGAAAGGCCCAAGAAGGTAGCCTCAATATTAAACCGTACTGGAGTACGTACAATTTTGTCACAGAAGACAGGTAAGTAACGTAAAAACAACAGACACACAGTGAGCAAAATAGCCGATAGGCTTAAAATTGTGGTCGTTATCACCACATTACCCAACTTCAGTAAATCGTTCTATTAGATGAGTAAAAATTGTTTCATTCAACAGCAAAATATTACCGAAGTTTGCAAAACACATTTTAGTTCCATAGAGGTCGCCCTTGTTTGTACGTCAGGACACAGAACTAACGTATACTAAACACTCACGTCACTTGTTTTTGTTGTTTTTTTGTTTTAGTAAAAATAGTTTTTTCTCTTGTTTTCTGCTGTCCACAGTTTCAGTTATTTCGGTGAAATTAAAAGACTTGCAAAGAACGGGAGAGGTACTCATTACTGGGCCAAAGCTATGAATCGCGTAACGATCCATGTTGCCATCAGCTATAGAATGAAAGAGAAAGTTGACATCAGAGGGCCCAACAGTGGAACTGACCTTGGTCGTATTTGTACGTGGGCGCTCTATTCAGGTCTTGTATGCGCTTGTCTGACACATTAAACATAGTTCTTTCAGAACTGCAGAAGTTAATGGTTGTCTTTAAAGCATAACAAAAGGAACTCTAGCGTAACTGATAAACTCCCAAGGAACGTTTCTGTCTTTCCTTAAATGAAAACAAACGAATTACAAACAAGTGCAACCCCACGGAGATGGAACGATTAAAAGAAATACGACAGCCCCCCCCAACCCCATAAAACAGAATATTAATGGAGAAAAGGAAATAAACTTAACAGTGGTTAGGTTAAACTTAAGGTTTTTGAAATGGTAGTAAAATATAATTAAAATTTACGATAACATTTTCCTTATCTCAAAAAATTAAAGATATGTCTTCTTACAACGAGCGTAAGCTGTACACACAGACGATCGCTCGCTCGCGCACGCACATTTGTTTACTACACTGCCATCTCTCGGAAGAAAATAGTACTATCTATTTATTTCAGAAGGAATGGTCTTCCTTCTCACCGATTTTGCTTTTTCATTGAATTGAAATATTAGTTACTACATGATTTTATAAGACGCTGTATGCAACATCTGAAGGACTTCGAATTGTATACAACACAAACAAATTGTTTATATGTTCAATTCACTCCCTCTCTAAAGTGTACAAGTTTTCACTTTAAGATTTTGGGGTTTTTTTCCTGAAAAGTCCCTAGTCACGTGGGAATGGAATAAAACACAACCTATACGTTGTAGTGCATTTTTCATAAAACACAACCTACACGTTACAATACATTTTTCAACTGCCGAAAGTATCATTTCTTTAAACTTTGTTTAAAATGGGTTTTTCATCAACAGCTACCACGGATAACAATAAACAAATATTTCAAACATTACGGTTTGTGTTTTTGACTTTTGTGCAAAGCTAAACGTTTTCTTTTTTTCGTTTATTTTACCTGCCCTAACTGTCTCTCATATAACAGTGTAAGACTAGAGGGAACGCAGCTAGTCATTACCACCCACCGCCAACTTTTGGGCTACTCTTTTACCAACGAATAGTGGGACTGACCATAATATTATAACGCACCCACGGCTGAAAGGGCGAACATGTTTGGTGTGACGGGAATTCGAACCTCAAACGTTACGGTGTAAACAACTTACGCTTGCAAGGCAACGTAAACTAACAGGCCTAACATTTGTCATACAAAATCACGTGCACTGCACCAATTTTTTTTTTCTTTACACACATCCTAATTTATCTATTTTGGAAATCATGTCAAAGGTGTTTCAAAATAATGTTTTAATATAAATTATATTTATTATTTGAAAGGTACAAATTAAAGTGTGTGTGTTATTTTAAATGTACAAATTAGTGTGTGCATACACATACATTTTTTTTTTTAAATAGAAGCAGTACAGTATAAACAAAAGCTTAGTACTATAGTTTGATGTATTCCTTATGTACAACCTTAAATTATCGATTTTTTTTTACGCTAGGATCCATATGGTGTATCCCATTAAGAAGCGACATGTTTTACTTATTACAACAAAGAGTAGGAAAAACCGACCAAAACAAAAGATATTACACGAGGGGTATCTGCGCTAGGCGTCTCTAATTTAGCAATGTAAGATTAGAGGGAAGGCAGCTAGTCATCACAACCCACCGCCAACTGTTGGGCTACTCTTTTACAAACGAAAAATCGACGGTGGGATTGACCGTAATATTATAACGCCCCCATGGCTGAAAGAACTAGTATGTTTGGTGTAACGTGGATTCGAATCCGCGACACTCCGATTACGAGTCAAGTGCCCTAACCACCTGGCCATGCGGGTCCTAACAGTAATATAATTTACGATTGTCCAAATGTTATAAATTCCAAAACATGGTATACTGTAGAGTTTGGGTCTGCGACGGTTACAGAACGAACTTCTGTGTTCCTCATATCAGAAACGACTGAACATTTCTATACGTTGCGATAACACTGACATTTCGCGACTCTTTTTCTTATTTTTATCCTCGAGTAAAAACAGTATCATAGATCTGTGGTGCGTGTGTAACAAAAACTCGTGCAGTACATCTAAAGTAAAATTAACTAGGTTACTTAGGTTTCTAGCAGTTGTTAACCATTCATATCCTTGTTTAAGGCCCTAAGTTGAATATCATTGTTGAAGCGATCTCCATGAGTACGTCAATCAACATTCCAGTTGGTGTTGTACTTAGACACAATCTGTGCTAATGTTTGTGTTACAACAGTTCGCTGACGATAGGTTGCGCGTAGTTTTTATATATTAAATCAACCTGTATGTTTCTAGGAGTACACAACATCGAGTTGATTTTTATCTTTTTTGTTGCTGTTATTTAAACAAAGAAAATGATAAAACTTAAGGTACTATCATTCTTTCATTTGAGTGAAACAACTAAGCCCTCTATTACACACCGTACGCAACCTATAGATGTAACAAATCAACCATTGTTGTTTAATACACGTACAATTGATTCAGTTTTGTAGTTGAACGTTCTTTCTTCCAGGTAATAATCAATATAAACTATGGAATTATTTTTCGTTATTTTCTCATTGAACAATGTTACTTTACTCTCTGAACATATATTTTTATTAAATATATTTTAGTAATTTATAAATTTTAACATTTCGTAAAGATCTATGAAGGCAACAAATTGACAGGAAATACTTTTTCTCTCCACTGAATGTTTTCTAAATTGCGTGCAGTACTGAGTTAACTCTTTTTAAATGTACCAATATGGAAATAGACTACGCATGTTTTCACGAAATGATTAAACAAAGTTAGACACTAGCGGACTGGTCATGTTCTTTCAACTGTAAAAAAACAACAACAATAGTGCATTGAATACATACAAAAGAATCCGTCAGGTGGCATGTCCTATGTCCAACACTCTTATGAAACAGACATGCTGTAAACCCCGACATTGGAGTGATGAGTTCGTACACACCAACAGCGGAAATAAAAATGTCATGCCTAGAAAAATGTATCACGTGTTTACATGGACGGTACGAGGTAAGGAACTGGGGGATTAACTTAGAGTTTCCGTGAGGTAACTACCGAGCTAGAACGGTGTGGATTCCGTTCCATTTACACAACTTTAATACAAAAAAAAAACTATGTTATTCACAGTCGAATATATACATGTTATCACACAGACAATGATACAAGAGTATAACACCTTGAATAACATGGAACTAAAACTATTGAAACATGGGCTTATCCGGGAGGGGGTTAGACCTCCTGCCTTCCTGAATAAGCCAGTTTGTATGGTTCAATGAATTTCTCTTCCGGGGGGGGTGAAAGCCCCAAATTTTCTCCAGTAGTCTCTCCCCGAAATTAAATTTTGAGCCAGTCTCCAAAAAACTGGTTAAATCATTTTTAAAAAATGGCCATACCTTTTGTTATATTTTCAATATGAGGTGAGAAGCTCTCGTCGGCTCCACCAATCACAGAGAAGCCAAACCGACGATCTGTGGGTTCGAGGAAAATTTCAACATCTTTGATATTAAGGAAACGTTCATTCTTCGGACTGTAATGTTCATTTTGTTCAGGTTCACCTTCTTCCTCAACAAAATCATATTCACCATAGTTGGATCCACATTCCTCGTTGTGTTCCACTGTATGTTCACCATAGTTGGATCCACATTCCTCGTTGTGTTCCACTGTATGTTCACCATAGTTGGATCCACATTCCTCGTTGTGTTCCACTGTATGTTCACCATAGTTGGATCCACATTCCTCGTTGTGTTCCACTGTACTTTTGTTTTTACAGTTGTCATATTTCTGAAACACGAATATCAACTTTTTGATAGTTTCGCCAAAATAAAAAAAAACGATAAAAGATAAGTAAATAAGTTAAATATTATCCTAAAATAAGTATTTCAAAGCACGACGACAAAGTAAGTCACGGTTTATTCTTTACCATACGTTTCAATCTTACTTGATAGATGTTACAGATTTAAAATAATAATGACTGTAGAACAAGAGTTTCACTATTCACGTACTGTACCACGTTAAACACGTAACGTGGCTCAATCAGGAATTACAAGAGGTTTCTGGTTGAATATTCTAGAAACCAGATTACAGTTAGATTGTTTTTGTTTGTTTTTTAATTTCGCGCCAAAGCTACACGAGGGCTATCTGCGCTACCCGTCCCTAATTTAGCAGTGTAAGACTAGAGGAAAGGCAGCTAGTCATAACCACCCACCGCCAACTCTTGGGCTACTCTTACCAACGAATAGTGAGATTGACCGTCACTTTATAACGCCCCCACGGCTGAAAGGGCGAGCATGTTTGGTGCGACGGGGATCTGAAAATAGTTAGAACACTTACTTTACAATCATATTAAAATATCTTGGCCATGAAATTGTTTGATTCACCCACAATGCCCTTATATTACCAATAAGAGTGTTTGTTTGTTTGTAACTAAGCACAAAGCTATACAATGGGCTATTGGTGTTCTACCCACCACAAATATCGAAACCTGGATTCTAACGTTGTAAGTCCGCAGACATGCTGTTGTGCCGCTGGGGGAGTGGCAGTAGGGGGTGTATTATTTACCGACATTTAATATTGTTTCTGATTTTGTAAAGCATTCTATTTGACGTATTTATTTTACATACGATTTGTTTCCAAAACTACTGTGACTTCAATAAACTATAAAGTGATTTCTTTTTTGCTTTGAGTGCCCTCTGACGATAGCCATAAAACTTACAAGTATCCTGCACAGTTATAGCTACAAGCGTTAAGTCATCACGAACCAAGTTTAATGTTCAAACAGGTTCTAAAATATGTCGTTGCACTGAATACAAACAATTGACTATGTCATCATTTTATGTCATTCGTCAGGCCTGTCCTCGGGCGGAAGACAAGTCTAGTGTTAATAACACACAGATAATACACAAGTCTAGTGTTAACAACATACCTTGCTGGGTTGCATAAAAACGTGTTTTCGACGCTTATTTGAAAGCAGTTATAGAACACAATGAAAAATAAAAACACAGACTGGCTCCAGGTCATCTTATATTCCTTTTGAAAAATCCGTTTCACCAACGTTTGGTTCAAACGTTTCATACTGGTGTGTTCATTTTGTAAAGGAAAACCACTAAACGAAGATTAAAAGTACAATATATATTGTACATGTAACATATCTAATAAATAATTTCAATTACAGTACCACCTATCGCTCACGTGTAATAAGAAACGGTTCATAGCATGTTCAAAAGCTAAAAGACAGCACAACCAAAGATACCTAATGTAAAACAAACGAACGTCCGAGTAAGTTACAAGTACTAATTCAGCAGCCCCCAGTGGCTCAGCGGTATGTCTGCGGACTTACACGCTACAATCCGGGTTTCGATACCCGTGGTGGGCAGAGCACAGATAGCCCATTGTGTAGCTGTGTGCTTAATTCCAAACAACAACTAATTCAGCAACCTAGGAATGCCTGGCTTTATGAAAACGTGATACGTAGATCACAACGCCATCTGTTCCACAGGTTTATTCCACTATATAAGCATTTTGAAAACTCAAACGGTAAAATTCGATGCCAAACCGTTTTTAGATGTGGAGAATATTTATGAGCAAACAAACTTTCAATTATTCCAGAAGCTCACGTAAAAACCGCTAAAATTAAGTAAATGTTTTCTTTTATTAAACATATTTTATCGCGTTTTGAAATGTTTAATACCAAAAGACGGCTTACTGAAACACAAAAATATTGGGACAAAAATATTAAATATGCAGCAAACAAGCATGTTAATAAGACCAATGCCTTATTTATGAAATGCCTTATTTATGGATGTGACTTTGTATACGTCAACAGCTGTGTGACACATAAAAAAATGTTACACGGTGGTTTATTGTGATATTAATTATCTACCATTATGTGAAGGTGATTTTGTGTATGTATCAATGGTGTTTTGTTTTTTTTGTTATCTCAACAGTACTGGACGACTTTGTTCAATTTTTTTGTTGTATTTTACGCATCAAATACTTGTTCTCGTATTTATCGTAAGTACTTCAGTTGGAATAAATTGTCACTCAAAGAACGACCACTGCTCTGGAAATTATTTTCGGAAATGTGCCTGTTTGACTTGATGGAGTCATTTGTTCATACAGTGAAAGTTTAAAAGTGAATTTTATACTTAAATAAATGCCTACACGCGAAAAGTAGGTGAGGAAGTTAAAATTGCACGTGACGTGGCAATGTTTTAAAACCGGGGTTCGTACCATCTGTAAAGTTTACTGTTTGTTTTCACACAGACCTAAGGCCCGGCATGGGCAGGTGGTTAAATCACTCGACTCGTAATCTGAGGGTCGCAGGTTAAAATCCCCGACACCAAACACGCTCAGCCTTTCAGCCGTGGAGGCGATATAATGTTACGATCAATCCCACTATTCTTTGATAAAGGAGTAGCTCAAGAGTTAGTGGTGGGTGGTGATGACTAGCTGCTCCCCTTCTAGTCTTACACCTCTAAATTAGGGACGGCTATCTGCACCAGCCAAACCACACAAATCCTAACTGGTTCACTCTTATTCGAACTTACACAGCTAAAAAGACATTTCTATACCGTATGTTTTCTTACTCGTATTCTCTGTCCCTTGTAACTCGAATCGCTGCACGTGAAACTCCCGAGGTTAACCAGCGACCCGACTCTAGTCTTTAGCGGCTCCTCCAACCAACTCTCCTCCCGGTCAGACCAATCTTTTGAATTACAACCGCGTGGTAACGTTCGAAATGTCTGGAAGGAAGTGAGGCTATAACGAGGATCAGTCCAAGGGTCAGTTGGTCGAAGAGACTGGAAGAATGCAACAGTTGTAAAGATGTCCTTTTATTAGAGCTAACTGATAAAACGTGATATCAAACTTACTTCGTGTAAACGTTACAATTACACCTCCATCACAACTAGGTGCCAGCGTTTAACTTACAGCTACATCCACGTCTGTTAAGCATCAGCCACATTACGTTTGACCAACACACAGAAAATTTGCACGTGTCCAATCCTAATGCTAACCTTGTATAATAATTCTGGTCTACAAGACTTAGAAATTATTACAATAATTGTTGTATATAATTAATGTATTTCTATGTGTCATGACGTCATACATTCATACATGTGTACAGTATGATTTTATTATCTGACAGTAGCACATAATCCACGTCAAGTTCTAACTGACAGAACCAACTCATCTGATATCGCATCTGTCACTAAAAGTTGCGACCGTACAAGAACTCACCTGTCAGGTTTTGTTACTGTTGGCAAGGAAAAGTTTAACCTTGTTTTAATAGTTAATTTTTAATACTGGGTACAAGTTTAGAGTTAGTCAAACATAATGTTCCATCCTGAGTTAATGAAACGGTTAACTGTATGCTGCAACTTTGATGGTGTTGCTTTCATAAGTAGACTTACCTCTATCACGCCATCTGGTGTCTGTGTATGTACTTTAATAGCGTGTGGCATGCCTGTTTGCTTCTTGTCAGAGCCCTCTTCGGGATACTTTCACAGGTGCCAAAATAACCACCACGGTTGACTTGACAACATAGAGCTAAAAATACATTTAATCTCACGATTAAATTGTAATTGAAACAAAGTTTCTGTTTAATATAAACCATAAACATAAAAATCGTAAGCATTAATGCGCAGAAAAGTTGTTGGCGTATTCGAAAATATTTATTCGAAATAATTATGGAAAGAAGGGCGGGAAAAAGTATGAAAAAGCCAAATTTCTAATAAAATACCACCCCTTCATCGTGTGAGAACCACCTCTACGGATACAGTACGCTATGATTGGTCTGTTGCCACTCAATAATTCATTTCTGAAATACCGCAAGACAAGCGTTCAAATTTCTGGCCGATGATGGATATTCCATACAAACATTGAAACAAGATTCCATGTTCCAGTACGCTGAAAAGAATCAAATAAATCAGAAGGTTGAAATAGCCGCGGAGCGCAACAGTAGCAGGAAAACAAAACTGGAAACATGAAATCTTTCAAAAGTAATTAAGATAGAATTGTTCGCCAATAATCAACAAGAGACTGCTCTATAGCAGAGAGAAGAAAGCTGTTAAAGTTAAAGGGCAACATTTATGGTTCAATCCTGATGAGAGGATAAGGTACAAGACTGGGAATCCGTTTTAACAAATACTGTCAATAATATATATAAAAGTGATGGCACACTGACTGCTGAAAGGTATGAGCAAAATGTAACCCATTGTGTGATGAACATGACTTACCAGACAAGAAATAATCTTCTAATAAAAGAGTGATCCCAACCATGCATCAAATATGGTAAAACGATGGAAAAAGAGACCGATAAAACACATTTGACCATTCCTTGACCTGTGCAAAGTCAGATATTAATATTCTTGGGACCTTGTGGACTTATTTACAAACTAGGAAGGTCCAAAGGCGACAAACAACTCGACTACATTGTGGTCAACAATATAGGACATTTGGAACAAAATTACGCAACTATAAAGTTGATAAACTGTATAAAAGCAAGAAATAAACGTGTAAAGCTCAGTATTAGTTTGTTTGTTTGTTTTGAATTTCGCGGAAAGCTACACGAGGGCTATCTGCGCTAGCCGTCCCTAATTTAGCAGTGTAAGACTAGAGGAAGCTAGTCATCACCACCTACCGCCAACTCTTGAGCTACTCTTTTACCAACAAATAGTGGGATTGACCGTAACATTATAACATCCCCACAGCAGAAAGGACGAACATGTATGGTGTGACGGGGATTCGAACCCACAACCCTCAGATTACGAGTATTGCTTTAACCACCTGGATATGCATGGCCCTCTATTAGTTACAGGAGTCGTATACCAAATACTGGTTTTATTTTCTGTGATGTTTTAACAACACACAGTCTAGTTAATATATCCTATTGTTTGGGCCTCCTATACATTTGCATCACTAGTTATGTCTTACTGTATACAAACAATTAGCACCAATATTAGAAACACTTTTTGTACAAAAAGTAAACTACCTTCTGAATCATCAATACAAACTTGTAGTTTTGTTCCATCTGGTAAGTGTGGGAAAAACAATTTCACGAAACTAACTGGTCTCATAAATTAGTAAACATTTTCGGAAAGCGAGGGGCTCTATTTGTTCGTTTCTGAATTTAACTACACGAGGGCTATCTGTGCTAGCCGTCCCTAATTTAGGAGTGTAAGACTAGAGGGGCGTGTTTTCTTATTGCAAAGCCACATCAGGCTATCTGCTGAGTCCACCGAGGGGAATCGAACCCCTGATTTTAGCGTTGTAAATCCGTAGACTTACCGCTGTACCAGCGGGCGACTAAGACTAGAGGAAGGCAGCTATTCATCACCATCCACCGCCAACACTTGCGCTAATCTTTTACAAACGAATAGTGGGATTGATCGTACATTATAACGTCCCAACAGCTGAAAGAGCAAGTATGGTTGGTGTGACGGGGATTCTAACCCGCGATCCACGGATTTCAAGTAAATATTACCAAGAGTATATATGAATTATGGAGTGTCCGAGAAGTCTCGAACCATAGGTGATTGCAGCTTTTCTTAATTTCAGATGCGTCAACGACACCTGTTAAAGACACTGGGTTGCTAAAATGTAGTTTCCAGGAATGGCCCCGAGGGTCTCCCGATTTAACTCACGTGGATTTCTTTTTTACGGGAATACTCGAGGCACGTGTGTACAAAGGGAAGGTCAGGAACACCGACATTTGAAACAAGAAATTCGTGACGATTGTCGGACCATTGACGAGGACACGAGTATGCTTCGCAGTCTTCAAAAATAATGGAAATGTTTCTAAACGTGTTTCGAATTACGAAGACAGAATATTTATCATATTCTGTGAAATTCTTCGAGTTGCTGATCAGAAGAAAGATCTGAAGCACTCACAAAGAACTTCAGGTATACTCTTTTTACCAATAAATAGTGGTACTGTTTGTGTTGTTTTTGAAGTTCACAGAGAGCTACGCGAGGGCAATTTACGTTAGCCGTCCCTAATTTAGCAGTGTAAGACTCGAAAGAAGCCAGATAGCTACTCATTACCTCCCATCGTCAACTCATTTACCAAAGAATAGTGGAATTAACCGTAACTTTATACCGCACCCACGGCTGAAAGGGCGAGCATATTTGTTGTGACTGGATTGTGGTATTGACCGTACCTTACAATTCCCACGTAGCGTTATGGCATGAACATGTTCAGTATAAGGTTTCGAGCTCACGTCTAGAGGTGACACCACCAATCCTTGCGATATCGGCGGGAAAATATTTATAAAAAACAACAACTTGCATAAGTAATTTCAATATCAATTTAAACCACTAGAATTTCTTTTTAAATACAGTATATCGACCAATAAAAATTCTTAACAAAAACACGTGAACTATTTTAACTCGCCCTGACTTCCTCCTATTAATTCTGTCCATTAATTTATTTATTTAAGCTTATTAATTTTACACTAAAGGATAAACTCGCGTTTCGCCTAAGATTTATGCTAAAATTATTTGACTACTGAAACGTTTTTGTGAAGAAATAAAAAAGGCGATATATACACGAACGGTGCACTATACCATAGGAGCCAAAGCTCAAAGACTATTTTACCACATGTAGCAAAATTAAAGGCAATGCTATATACATGAAAGGGTAAATGTTCCAAATAGATAAATCCTTTAAATAAAGCTGTTGTACTCTGTAGTTGGACACGAATAAAACATAAGCAGAGTATGGAGACGTTCTATTTGGATTTAAAGTAAATAAGTTTTGTTTTATGTTTTGTGTTTTCAACAGATAGCCCTTTGTGTAGCTTTGTGCTTAATTCAAAACAACAACAACAACAAGTGTTTTCAATTTCGCGCAAAGCTACACGAGAGCTATCTGCGCTAGCCGTCTCTAATTTAGCAGTGTAAGACTAGAGGGAAGACAGCTAGTCATCACCTTCCACCGTCAACTCTTGGGCAACTCTTTTACCAACGAATAGTGAAAGTGACCGTGAAAGTATAATGCCCCTGCCCCCCGCTAGTACAGCGGTGTGTCCATGGATTTATAAGGCTAAAATCAGAGGTTCGATTCCCCTCGATCGGTTCAGCAAATAGCCCGATGTGGCTTTGCTATAAAAACACACACACACACACACACAATAACATCCCCACGGCTGAAAGAGCGAGCATGTTTGGTTCGACGGGGATTCGAACCCGCGACTCACCTGGTCATGCCAGGCCTGAGTAAATAAGTATAAGAACATGCATGACTACAAACAAAACATTTCTCTCTACACATTTTTTGTATAAACATCATAACTTTCTGGATAGTCATCATTTTGTTTATTAAGATTTTTTTTTGATCGAACGTCGATAAAGTTGTGATTTTTTAATAATGATGTCATCAATAAGTGTAAAAAAATCAGTCTTATTTGTACACAATTTTCATTATTCTATTTTTCTTCCATAATGATAAACTCATTTTAACTCTCCCCTAGAGTATCAACATACCATCACATCCACTATTACCACTAACGGATATAATGCAATATTTTATTTTCGAAGTTGGTAAACTGCACTTTGAACATAAAATGTATTTCAGTATTAGCCCTACTCGTTAATCCTTTGGTGCATTTATTGAGGCAGTAGGAAAGGTACAATGGTTATGAAAAGGGGGAAAATATTTGTTACGATTATGGAAAGTAAAATGTAAACAAAGTAGAGAGAAAAATAAGAGAAAGTGTAATATTTTACTCCCTAGCGGGTAAATTTGTTCTTCGCATACGAAGTTTATTTACACTCTAGGCCTAATTATTGACTTTTTTGTGCCTGTATACACCAAGACATAGTTCGGCGTCTATTTTGATAAGTAAAGAAACCTTAAAGTGACTTTTGATAAAACATTGTGACGAGACTTATGTACTCGTATGTATGTATGCCTGCAAGCAACTTTGTTATGTTAAATTATTCTAAAATGTTTGTAACTTTAAATTAATTTCATGGAATCGTTACGATAACAGAGTATTGGAGCCAATAATTACCAGTTACAATATATTATCACCCAGTAATTATTGGCCTATTAGTCTTACATCAGTTGTGAGAAAAGTTTTGAGAATCCGAAAAAGGATGCTTCTTTAAGTCATAGAATAAAGTTTAGAATTTTACTGGGTAGTCAATACGGTTTCACTAAGGGATATTTAGCCTCAATATTTTGAAATTCTTTGAAACGGTTACTGCTTACGTAGATGAGGACAAGAGCGTAGATTTGGCGTATCTGAATTTTCAAAAAAAATCTGACAGTATTACGGTTAGTAACTGTTAAGATATATTTCCAGACAAATTATACATAAATTCAAATTATGATAATACACATGCATTATCTTGCATTTATTATAATTAAAAACCATCTGCCATTTATTTATCTAACTCTCAAAGTAATCTAAATCCTTTAGTAAACCAGCAGCGCCCTCTTCACAGCTAGCAATACCCAAGACCTTAATATCATCAGCAGTTTTAAATAATTCATTGACTCTTCCTTCATCTATGTCAATGATGTAAGTCAAAACGAGCAAAGGCTCTAACACTGAGCCCTGAGTTGACATTTATTCTAATATTATAGGAATCATTTTATAAGACCCTTGTTTTTTCTTTAACAACCATTCTTCTGTCCAATTTGCTAACTTATCAGCTGCACCTACAGAGATAATGTTTTACAAGCCTTTCACGTGACACCTTGTTAAATGCTTTCTGAAAATCCAGATACACAAAATCCATACCCTTACTCACATCTACATAGGTAAAAACCCTTTTCCTATGTTTGTATTTCATTCTGCTTTAAGTCCTAAGTATTGTAAGTATATTGTGAAACACAGACATCAAAAGGTAATGAGAAGGGACAGCTCGAACTTATATGGAATAGGTTTGTTCATACACAGCCAGATGTAAACTATAGAACTGGTAATTAACTATAATATAGGCCTAAAATGCTTCTAGTATCGCCCATAAGTCTGTGATTATTCCATTTACAAGATAAAAGTGCGCCATTAAACCTTACCTTGAAAGTAGTGAGGTTTGGCGAGTTACGTTAGTGTGCGATCTCCATATTTAATTACATGACAAATTATGTAATGGCTGTAGTCAGCGGTAGCATGAATGAAGAGCGTCTGCTATGTTTACTTGTCAAAATGTTCAGCTTCGTTCTCAGGAACACCTTGAGACGATGCATAAGGAAAATCGTGTATAATGGAAATAGTGAAATATATTTATTTTTCTTGCGTGTGAGCTTGTTTTTCGCATACAAGGATTATTTAAACTCTAGACATAATTGTCTAGTTTAGACACCTGTACTGAGATAGTTGTAAACATATACTAGTTATAAAATAAAGTTTTTAAAATTATGGTGTTAAAAACTATAAAACTTAACTGTCGTTATATATTCATATACAGGGTGTCTCAGAAGTCGCGCACCATACGTACATATAATAATGTCAAAGGATTAGCACTGCAACCCTCAACAAAGTAAAAGACAGTTTTATAAAGAGAATTGATGAATGTATCAAAGCAGAGGGTGAACAGTTTGAGCATCTGTTATGATTATTATCAATAAAATTGTTATTCATATGTATTAACATAAAAATCTATATGGTGCGCGACTTCTGGGACACCCTGTATATATATATACTTAAGAAATTCCTTGTGTCTGTGCATGTTTAAAGCATATTTATATACAGAGGCGCCGCTAGACGCTGGCACACGCAGCCCGTGCCCGATTTTGTCTGACACACCACAAAGAGTAAACATGTTTGATATCATACTGAAAGGCCTTAGGACCCGAATCTTTTAATCACCTTGCGACGCGTCTATTTATACATCATCTGAAACCGGTAAGTAATGTGTTAGTTATAAAGCACAGAAAATGAATAAGGTTGTGGCAATGACTATTAAACATAACAGACCAATGGGTGCCTGTCATCTCTAATCGAGAATGAGGCTCCTAATCCAAAAAAAGAAGAAGAAAACAATGGCACCATGATGCATGATAAAAGTCTCTCTTGTTCACAGTTTTCCTACAGATGCTAACAGAAGGAAACAGTGGCTTGTAAAGATTCACGTAATGAAGTACCTCTGTTTTGGGTACATAATATAAAATTAAACTGCAAATTTAAATAGGCTTAGCCTAATAAAAGTAATAGGCCATGGGTCAATACAACCTAGTACTGAACCTATAATAAGGCTCAATGATATCTTAAATATACAAATAGAAAATTACAGTAATAAAGATGTTTTTGTATCCAACATGATTCTTACAAATCTATATAATACTTGCATTTAAAGGATCTAACATTATAGTTAATAAAGTTCAAACTGATCAGTTAACACAGTGTCAGCCATCAACCCCTTATCCATGCACGTAACCCCCTTCCGAGACATCTAGTATTGTATATTTAAACTACTATTGAATTTTATTCCTCAAATTACACATATGCACCAGTAAATAATTAACAATGAATAGAGAAATAAAAATTAAAATCACACTGATGGATATTGGACTTTCCAGACAAAACACAACAGATAACCTATTTCAATGTAATATACGTATGACCAATAGAAGAACCTTTAGCCTTTAATGATGCATTTTATGGGCATTTTAAAATACCTCTGAACGACTGCAGTAACAGTAACAATATTGGGTAACAGCCTGAGATTCTCAGGCCTTGGCAATGTTTGTTTGCGATAGGTATATTTGTGATGTGTTAAGAGAATGAGGTACGAACAGAGGGTTACCGTATATTTTATAGTGGAAAAACTCGGGCTTCGCGTATGAAGCGTATTTATACTTTTGGCCAAGTTTCTATTTTGACACTCGTATTGGACTTGTGTTTTTTTTATAGCAAAGCCACAACGGGATATCTGCTGAACCCACCGAGGGGAATCGAATCCCTGATTTTAGCGTTGTAAATCCGTAGACTAACCGCTGTAGTAGCGGGGAACGTATTGGACTGGCGTATTAAGAGGTATTGCGTTATTTATACCCCACAAAAAGTAAAGAATTAACTTAATGTGTTTTCTTTGTGTATGTTATTGAAGTACATGTACTCGTCTTTAAAATTGTTATAAGTACCGCTGTGTAAATAAGTTTCCACGTGAGCTAGCACGCATACACGTATGAACTAACTGACACATTGTTATTTTAATTACAGGGACAAGTTTTACAATTTCACTTGTATTTTTGCTCATTCTTACTGTGTTAGTACAGAAATCGTATTGTGTGCGTATTCTTCTGTTATACTATTCCCTGATACGAGTTTTGTTAAATATTATTTATCTAATCACTAGTCTCTATTTTTATTTTAGTACAACTTTTCTATTTTACCAATTCCTTGTTCTAGAGATTGGTTCTTACTACAAGGATAAAAAAGGTTTTACCACAATATAGATACAATATTATTAAAGATTTAGGGATATATACACGTGCACGTGTGTGTGTGTGCATATTATATATATATATAAAATTACTTATTGTTCTACATAATGGCTTGTAACATGTAATCTTTGAGGATACGTATCTCTATCAAAATATAGCATACAAATGCATAACACCTTAACTGTGGCAAAATATATTATATATCCAAGAAGAACAGCCAAACTCTTTAGCACTGTACAGGGTGGCCCCTAAGTCCCTACCCATCCATATGTCATGATGTTATGTTAAATTAGGCATGTATTATAATTTTTTCTTTTTGTTCAGAGAAATATGGCCGATGTAAGCGCATTTACACTTGAAAAGCGTATTATGACAAGAACGTGGATACATGAGCGTAAGAATACTGGTGACACCACACTGATACACTGGATACATGAGATATATGGATGGGTAGGGACTTACGGGCCACCATTATATTTCATGTCCTCTTGCCGCGCAATGATCAAGGTACCAATAAACTGCAATCCAATGCGAATCACGTGTTGTTAAGGTCTCAAATCTATATCTTGGAACACAACTGAAACCTTCATGTATATATGTGTGTGTGTGTGTGTGTGAAGGTATATGTACACCTTCCTTTTATTATTACTTTTTATATAATCACGTCATTGCTATGTCTATTAATTAACTAGGTTACTACTGCAAACCTGATGGAGGTTTTCTTCAGAAGATCGTGGCAACTAATAGAGCCCTAACGGAGATAATCAGAATTAACATGGAGGGTTAGATTGTCAGGGTAAGACGTACACTGAGAACGAGACTAATGATGACTCATCGCTGCAAGAGCACTGATTACTTTACTTTTACCGAACCGTTTTCCACGTAAAACTTACACTCCTACGTTCGGTTCAGCTGCACTCTCGAACTTTCAAGTGACGGAACGTCAACCGTGATAATCGGACAGGTGGATGAACGAACAATTTTGAGCATGGTTAGAAGAGCAGTCTTGGAAATAATTAACATATTTAACGCGTGGCAGTTTCATGGCATATTTAACAGATCTGTTTCCGGTTGTTCTGTTCGAGACTGGTGGCGTCATTTTTTAGGGTATTACAGATTTAGTAGTAAGCACTATTTAAAACAACTATGCTTAACAATCTCTCTCTCTCTCTCTCTCTTTCTGTAAGTAGTACTAATACTATAAATTAGATCCAAAGTATATAGGCTACTATATAATAACGATGGACGTTAATATACAAACCAAAACCCATGTGTGTTATAAGACTAGTAAAAACAAAAGAAAGAAAGCTGAGTATTATATTTCAACCGATACAGGAAAATGTTCATGGTTACAGCACCGACTAGCGTAGGAAGATATTCCATGTATCAGACACAATCAGTGAAACTAATCAGCCGTTGTGGAAGATCAAATTAGGAGTTAGGTTTTGAGTGCTTTGACCCACGACGTTTCAACTCCTACTACCTTTTGCTCTCAGCTGAGTGTTAAATAAACCTTGTAATAGAAAAACACTACTTTTTATAAGACTCCCAACTTCCGCCATTTAAAATTATTTCTTGTTTGTTTTGGAATTTCGCACAAAGCTACTCGAGGGCTATCTGTGCTAGCCGTCCCTAATTTAGCAGTGTAAGACTAGAGGGAAGGCAGCTAGTTATCACCACCCACCGCCAACTCTTGGGCTACTCTTTTACCAAGGAATAGTGGGATTGACATTATAACGCCCCCACGGCTGGGAGGGCGAGCATGTTTGGCGCGAACCCGCGACCCTCGGATTACGCTAAAATTATTACAATTGTCGTAAATACTATAGGTAAAATACCCATTTATGCTGGTTAACAACATTTTTAACAGTTATTAACTTCTTATCAAAAATAACTTAGAATGAAAATTTAAAATGAACCCAGTAAGAAAGAAAGATAATTTGGTATGCCATTTGTACAAGTGGTTAAAGTATACGGGTTCATTAAGTTATTTTTCATTATTTGCGACATTTTCGGCCATAATTCCAATAAAATTTACGAGGTTCAACCAGCTTAGTATATTTGGTTCAATCATCCTAAAGCTTTAGGCTAAATTATCAATGCAGAGTTTAGATAAATATAACAGTACTGTCTATGGTATGTCCACGTATCTACTTCGCAGAGTGTCGATGGATCTTTATCAAAATTTATATGAAGGTTCAACAGGTCCAATTGACAGGTACCTACAAATAATCTTCAGTTTTGCTTTGTATATATATATATACGGGCATATTTTTTACCACTACCTCACTTTCTGTGGATAGATATGAACTCAAATTTGGTATGGAGTTCACTGAATCCATAGGAAGATGCATATAAAATATTGGCGTTTTTGCACTTTATATATACAAACACACACACACACACACACACACACATATATTACACATGAACCAGTGCTGTTAATGAACTACTTCAGAGAAAGAACAGAAACGAATAGAAACACATCAAAACTAGTTGTCTGTTCCATTATTATTACAACTTATGGATGTTACGTGTCACTACGCACAAAACAAAAAGATAGATGGCGCTGAGCCAACTTACATTTTGGTGCACATCAAAAACTGGAAAATATACAATTCCTTGGATTTGAGCTAAATTATATTTCAAGACAGCTCCGCATGCTCTGTAACCTTTCATAAATGCCGAATTTTAAACAGTGTAGATATATGAAAGCTAGGACGATTCCTCTCTTATTTTCAATCTGAATACACAAATTCATGAGGGAAGAACAACAGAGCTGAGTGTTATTGAAGTGATAAGACGTTTGTACGATTTAATGACAATATCTGATAACTAAATATTTCACCCATGTCTTTTTATTTGATATACTAGATTTCTGAGCCACTGTGTTACCCTTCCATACAACTAAAATATTACAAATTATACACCGCTGGCCAAAATCTTGAGGCCAATGAACATGAAAACAAAGTATGCATTTTGTTTTGTTAGACTCAACCACTTATTTGAGTAGAGCTTCGAAAGATGAAAATAAGAAAAGGGCAAATAAAACTTTTTTAGCATTCAATAAGGAAAATGTGAACACTATGAAATTAACCTAAATACCAGCTGGTCAAAAGTTTAAGATCATACTGAAACGAAACGTTAGTCAGTAAACATGTAACGAAATTTAGTCATTTGTGTTCAAGCATTAGCGTTGTCAACATCTCCCGTGTTACATTGGGTGGAAACGTGGCAAAGGCTAAAAAGTTGACAAAGTTTGAATGTAGCAGAATTGTTGAGCTGCAAAAGCAAGGTCTCTCTCAACGTGTCATCGCCGGTGAGATTGGACGTATTAAAACTGCTGTTGCAAATTTCTTAAAAGACCCTGGGGGATACGGAACGAGAATTTCAAGTGGTCGGCCCAAGAATATTTCGCCGACGTTAATTGGAGGATTCGACGGATTGTCCGGCAAGACACCAGCCGATCATCGAACCAGATTAAGACCCTTACGGACGCAGAATAGAGCCTAAGAACAATAAGACGGCATCTACGAAAGAAAGGCTTCAAAAACCGTAAACGTCTTCAAAGGCCACGCCTTCTTTCACACCACAAACAGCTCGGTTAAACTTTGCTGAGAAGCACCAAACATGGGACGTAGAAATGGGGACGTAGGTTTTGTTCTCTGATGAGAAAATTTAATCTGGATGGTCTAGATGGCTTCCAACGTTACTGGCACAATAAAGATATCCCACTGGAGACATTTTTCACACGACACGGTGGAGGAAGTTCCATCATAATCTGGGATACTTTCTCCTTCCATGGAACAATGGAGCTTCAGGTTATACAGGGCGTCAAACAGCAACTGGCTACATTGGCATGTTGGAGAGAGCATCCTTATAGACTGAAGGCCCTCGCTTGTGTATAAATGACTGGATCTTTCAACAGGTTAATGAGGCAATCCACAATTTCTGCAGGACAAAGGGCTTTTTCATGGTGAATAACGTGATTCTTTTGGACCATCCAGCGTGTTCGCTCGAAATGAACGTCATTGAAAATGTTTGGGGGTGGACGGCAAGGAAATGGACGTCAATTCCAAACAGTGCATGATCTTCGTGAAGCCATCTTCACCACTTGGAATAACATTCCAGCCAGCCTTCTGTAAACACTTATATCGATTATGCCAAAGCGAATGTTCGAAGTTATTCGCAATGACAGCCGTGCAACTCACTACTGAGACCTCTTGTTGGGCATTTCCTACCCTGTTTAGGACTTCCTTTTGGTATGGTCTTAAAACTTTGACCACCTAGTATTTAGGTTAATTTCATAGTGTTCACATTTTCCCTATTAAATGCTAAAAAAGTTTTTATTTTTATTTTCCCTTTTCTTATTTTCATCTTTCGAAGCTATACTCAAATAAGTGGTTGAGACTAACAACACAAAATGCATATTTTTTTCCTTATGTTCATTGGCCTTAAGATTTTGGCCAGCAGTGTATATATGCATTTTTTCGTTGTGTTCTTGATGCGAGAACAGAATTTTGTATCAACTTGTGATACAATCTTAGAAGGGTTGCTTCTAAAGAAGTCGTCAATCAAAACTGTGTTAGATGATATTTGGGGTAAATAAGCATGATGTTCAAATCTATTTATGTGAGATTATTCGTCAAACTCCCACAGATGGCTAGTGAAGCGATAAACGTCTGGGAGTTGTTCCAATTGGGTAATTTATCACTTGATTGAGAGTTGCTTGAGTTTTCCCTCTGTTATGCTACAAATAAGACGGAGATAGAATACCTTGTCCAATAGGCTTCCGATAGCCTTCTCACCAGCCAGGCACGCTTTCACTTGTTTAATGTCTCTAAATGTCTTTTCTAAGTTCTATTGTACCTTTCATTTTTGGTTAAACTCGGTCGTCTAACTTCACAAGTTGTTGTGAAGATGTGGATGAACTAATTTCGAGTAAATTTGAAAAAATAAAAAAATTACAAAAATTGATCAGTTATAAAAATATATCTGTTTGGACAGACTGGTGTTCATTTGAAGAACTCTCTAAAACTGATGTCAATGTCCAATAATATACAATTAGAATGCTATGTAGTCTCTTTTTTCTTTAGAAAAATTATATTCAAGGTGACACGATTAGGATGTCACTAAATGTGTTTATTTTCCCAGAAACGTATGGCCCAGGAGCCACATCAAGAATGCCATTTTTACTTGTTTATTCTATAGATCTTATAATCCATATGCCTGAGAAAGAGAATGTTATAACCATATAACGTTTATTCTCCAGAAACCACATATCCCACGTGCCTCAGATAGAATGCTATACTAAAGTGTTTATTCTCCAGAAACTTCATATTCCATGTGCCACAGATAGAATGCTATACTAAACTCTCAACGTTTAGAAACCACATATCCTATGTGCCACAGATAGAATGTTATAACGTGTTCATTATCTAGAAATAAACTTTTGAGTTAGTTGTACTAAGAGAAACAAGAAACTTTTCAGGTAACGAGAACCGTTCTTATAGTGTCCAACTGCTGTTACTTTACCAGACCGGATTTTGCATTTAAATTAACAGTGTCAAACACTTTGATGGATTTAAAGTTAGATATAAGATTCGAATACCGAAGTTTAATATTTAATTTAGACATTTTTATTTGGAGGGGGGAACAAGTTACACTCAAGCGTATCATATTAAAATGTTAAACTTCCATTGACTTAATGAATGAACTTGAATGGTCTGAAAAAATCGAAATAAATACAATAAATAATTTAATAAGCTTTTATTTTTTTCATTAGAAAACACGTAAAATTAAAAATCTGAACGTTCAGCACTTATTGCCTTCAAATAAAGTTAAGAGTTTAGTTTGTTTTAAATTTCGCGCAAAATTATACGAAGGCTATCTGCGCTAGCCGTCCCTAATTTAGCAGTGTAAGACTAAAGGAAAGGCTACTCCTTTACCAACAAATAGTGGAATTGATCGTGAAATTAAAATTCCTTCACGGCTGAAAGGGCGAGCATGTTTGGTGTGACGGTGATTCGAACCCACGAGTAAAGTTCCTTAACCACCTGGCTATGACGAGTTAAGAAACAGTTTGGACAAACAATAGGACTACACGTTGACCGAGATGAAAAAAAATATTTCAATCTCCGAGAAGAAACAACTTTAACAGTGCCTTGTGCCCCCCAGTGGCTCAGCGGTATGTCTGCGGACTTACACGCTAAAATCCGGGTTTTGATACCCGTGGTGGGCAGAGCACAGATAGCCCATTGTGTAGCTTTGTGCTTAATTCAAAACAACAACAAAACAACAGTGCCTTGTACGTGTATACTGATGATAAACAGTCAGGTTAGAGACCCCCTGGGGTTCACCAGTAACAGTCTCGAAATTTAAACAATTGAGAAAAGCGAAAGGAGACAGGAACCGCCCTCTCAAGGGCACTGAATAATGAATAAAGAAACTGACGATCATTTTACAATGCACACACATAACTGAAACTATCTTTGATAACCAAGTTGTATATCCCATCGAATTCTAGGCATAACAATAAATTGTGTCGATATCACAGCCTTTTTATTTACTAGAATTCATGAGTGATCGAAGACACGTTTTGTATCAGAATTTCTAAGCATGGTTACTACCACGCTAACCATTAGGAGCCGGACTGAGCGAGCTGACTGTCCTCAGTGGTGCAGGAACTGTGGGGGGGGGGGTAGTCAGAGCGTCGCTCTCCCTAGTTTTGAGTAAGCCAGCGGTGACCTCAAGATAAAATAATTCTTATGGGAGCTAAAACAGCGACAAAATTTCCATGTGCCACTCGCTGGTGGGTGGTGAAACTAGCTGCCTTCCCTCTAGTCTTACACTGCTAAATTAGAGACGACTAGCGCAGATAGCTTCCGTGTAGCTTTGCACGAAATTCAAAACAAACAAACAAATCACTAGCACCGAGTAACAACACCCTTCATGTGTGATGTATCTGACCATTTCAGTAAAGTCACCCTTACCCTGTCTTCAACTGCCTGGACATAATCATGCCCATATTTAACACTTTGGCAAGATAAAAGTGACCGTCGTCAGAAAACTTTGAATAAATTGTTAAACAGGAATCTTTGTTGATTTGTTTTTTGCACCTTATGTTATTATCTTTTTGCAATCGAAACGGAAAAGTTAAAAATATTTTCTTCAGGTGTTTGAGACTGGAATTTCATATCAAATTATTAGGGTTACTTAACTCGTGCGTTAGGCGTTTCTCCTAGTGGAAGCTTCGCTGAATATCGTACTCAATAAGTGCATCCTGAAAAATATAAATAAAATAAAACCTGAAGCTTGTAATTCAGAAAACCGTATGCTACGTCACGGCTTTCCCAGAGAACATCTTTCGCACAACTAATAATCGGAAATTTCCAGAAACCTTAGAAGACGACAGATGTCAAAAACTGCACGATTGATGACTCGAACGAATTTGCCAAGTCACGAATTCCGTATTACGAAGCAACGAAAACTTTAACCTCGAAAAACTAAAGAATCACGATGTCAGTTAACACACAAAACTTGTGAGACTCATGTATCGAGGGTTAATTCCTTATTATATTATTGATTTAGAAATGCTAATGTTGTGGCAACACAGGTGATACGTTAGGGTTGAAAACGTTATATGAAAACGATATTGTGTGTTGGGTTTGTTAATCGCACACTTTGAATTATTTATAAATGCTAACGTAATGGTATGTGAGGGTTGTTGCGTACGTTACACTAAAATGATTTTGAATGAGCGAATGCACAAGTCACGCGACAAAGGCAGCTGACAAACTCGCGATAGAACGCTTTGTATCAAAACTACATTTTGACATTGATATTCGTAATTAGCAAGATGTCAATGGAAATTGTTTGCTTTTGGAAATGGTATATAAAAGGCATTTCCAACGCAAAATATCTGTATACCATTGTCATAAAAATGTGTTCAGCTTGAATATTTAGAATTTCAAGGACTGGGATGTTCCTTGTATTTAATGGCATTAAAAAATAAAAGGAATATGGATCAATTTGATATTTCATGACCATCCAGAAAGAGACCTGCAATAAGTCTTATCAAAATTTGGCGTATTGTACCAGGCGAAAATCCATGAATACACAGGTCAGTGATAAATATGGCCAAGTGCTCCAGGCAACAGAACGCAACATAATAAGGATTGTCATCTGGAAAGTGAAAAGTTGCTTCCACGATATATATCTATTCGATCTTGCAAGCCTGAAGCTGGTTGAGAATTAAAAGATTACTTAAACTATCCCATACAAAGACATACAGGTCAATTACCTGATGCAGAGTCTATGGATTTCCTTGTATTCGGTATGTTGAAGTAGATGCTTCAAACCATCACTACATAAATTGTAAAAAGGTTTCAGAGAGTAAGAGCATGCTTTGAACATCTCAGCTTTATGACAGAACCCTTTACAATGAAAATTACGCTGCGTGGGTATTGTCATGATGCATGATCACTGACCAGAACATGGTCGAACTGATAAATTAGACTGTGATGAAGAGGTGTGCCTCGAAATTTATTTTAATATAACATATTTAGTTTAGGATGATTTCTCAAGATACCTCCAGACAGACTTATGTCTGATGGATTAAATATATGATAGTCTTTTTGGAAAAAGAAGAAAATGAAAGAAAAACATGCACTGGAATAATTAAAAAAAGGATTTGAACCAAAAGACACAAAATTCCAGATCAGTGCTTGGTTCGGCATGTCCAGGTAGTTAAGGCACTCGACTCGTAATCCGAGGGTAGCGGGTTCAAATCCTCGTCACACCAAACATGCTCGCCCTTTCACCCTTGGAGTTGTAATGTGATGGTCAATCCCACTATTCGTTCGTGAAAAGAGTAACCAAAAAATTGGCAGTGGGTGTTGATGACTAGTTGCCTTCCTTCTAGTCGTACAGTGCTAAATTAGGGATGGCTAGCACAGATAGACCTCGAGAAGCTTTGCGCGAAATTCAAAACAAATCAAACCAAATTCAGTGCTTTCAATAACCTCCATGGAAGCAAAAATATTTTCACAACAGGACTACTAGTTCAGCAACAGCCTTTAAAACGACACTTCAACTCATGTAACACTAAAGAGAAGATAGGTAGTCATCATCATCACCCACCGCCAACTACTGGACTACTTTTTTACTAACGAATAGTGGAATAGACCGTAATATTATAATAAACCATTGCTATTACAAAAAGCAATAAATACCGTTAGTTCAGGTTTCGAACACAGAAACAACGAGCTTATCTGGAAAAAAAAGGTAAATCGTTAAGTTTGGAAAATATGCGGCGTTTAAAAATAAAATTTACTATTAAAACTATATTTTTAAGTATAATGTAAATGGTTTCATTCTTTCATATACGTTTAACTTGACAATGTAGCTTGCTCATCAAGTTTCATGTTTACCACACATTGTTGGTACGTGGCTACTAAAACCAGGTCTTCATCAGAACCAAAAATATAGAGGATATGTCGTCTCGGTCGAGGGCTACTAGTTACGAACTGTTGACTTCTTATTGAGTTGGTTAACGACGAACGTGAATTACATCTAAACATAAGCATTTTTCAATCAAAGAAATACAGTGGAACCTCTCTAAGCGGCCACCCCTAAGATCCGGTCATTCAATTTCCGTTTTTTTGTTTACATAATCCATAATTATGTGCAGTGGAACCCCTCTAATCAGACCAGTTTGTCTCAGTCCCGAAGGTGGCTGCTTTAGAGGGGTTCCACTGTACACGTGAAGTGACGTAATTAACAGAAAGTTAAAAAAATAAAGAAGTTATTGAGAGCTGTTAAAAAAGAAAAGTAGTAATATTTGATCATCACACCGACTAGGCTCACAACATGGTACGTGACGTAACTATACAAAACAGGCTCGTGGCTATCTTTATTTAAATAACTACTCTCTGTTGTTGTTTCTTCGCTTCAATGTCATTGCATTCTATAATTTTTGTTTTAAAATTTCGAACTGACTGACATACCTCGGCTAATTGTACTTACTGACTTATAAAAAACAACAAATTGTATCGATTAAGTAATTTAATACATGTGAAGTCCAACACTGATCCAAATACTACAGTAATCTAAACATATTTATGACGCAGTCTACTTTCTAGACACTTAAAGCTTCGCGATCACCATATCCCGGACGTTTGAAATATACAGGGATGGCTTCACGTCATGCGCCCTGCAGCTAACATATAAATTATAACATTTAAAACGACAGATTATAAAAAAAATATGTCGTGTGTGTGTGTGTATAACAACACATGCACACAGTAACTGTTTGTCTGCTGTCTGCTTCTATAAGCGGAAGGTCACACAATGGATTATCAGTTCTCTGTCTACCGAGGGCGATCGAATCCCGGATTCTTTCGTTGTTGTTCCTCAAATCACCGAAGGACCACACACAGTAACAAACATGAATGATGAAAAGAACAGTTTCGAGAAAACAGTGCTATTTTATTAAATTACTTTATCAAGAGCTGAATCTTTTGAAATACATTTCAGTACACATTTAAATAGAACAAGGAAAGAATTCTGACATGCCAGTACCAACTGGGACCGAATGTGCCATGCAATTCGTGTACTTTATTAGTCAATGGAGTGGAAATAATGTACAACAGTAGTTCCTAGAGTGAATGTGTCACGTGACTTGAATAACCAAATTCTAATTGGTGAATTTAAATACTAAGATGCAACACATTTTGAAGGTAAAGCGGGAATCGAACCTACATTACTGCCTTTAGGAAATGAGCTTCAACTAAACTATCAGCAAAATTTTTATGTTCAGTTGGGACCAATTTATATAAAAGAAATTTCCTGATCATAGCCGCATAATACAGCTAATGCTACCACTAGTAATAGTACCATTAACAATGCCACCATTAGTAATAGTACTATTAAATGGGGCCAGGCATGGCCTAGCGCGTTAAGGCGTGCGCTTCGTAATCTGAGGGTCGCGCCAAACATACTCGCCCTCCCAGCCGTGGAAACGTTATAATGTGACGGTCAATCCCACTTTTCGTTGGTAAAAGAGTAGCCCAAAAGTTGGTGGTGGGTGGTGATGACTAGCTGCCTTCCCTCTAGTCTTACACTGCTAAATTAGGGACGGCTAGCACAGATAGCCCTCGAGTTGCTTTGTGCGAAATTCCAAAACAAACAAACCAGTACTATTAACAATACTAACACTATACAAAAAGTTAATTTTTGTTATTTAATTGATTTTGTAAATTCTACGAAACAGACACTGGTCAAAACCAACAACAATGTTTAATATTAGATTGATAACAAAGCACACAAGCAACGTAGGAATACATGTAAAAGAACGCTATCTAATTATACGTTTGGTTAAAATCTAGTAAATAGCTATAAATAAGCTCAGCTGATTTATCTATAAAATTTAAAACTTGTTCATGTGTACTGGTGACCATCTATATGTTTATCAGTACACGACTTGTTGATATATCCAAAAATTCAGTAGAACGTGGTTTGTTTGTTTGGAGATCTTCATATCTGACTTCGGTAACGAGTGATAGACGTACGTAAAATGAATACTGATTAATCAAGTCACCCCACGTGTAAAGCACGCTCACATTATGACATGTGCGTATATTTAAATAGTATGGTTAAAGTAGTTAAATGTATTATTGTCACTTATTTAGATTATTTGTTGTTAAACGCAAAGCTACATAGTGGTCTATCTATGCTTCGCCCTCCACGGGTACGGAAACCCGACTTTTAGTGTTGCAAGCTTTTAACTCACCGTTGAGCCACTGAGAAAATAAGGGGGGGGGGCTAATTTATAAGTGTTCATTAATGGTTAGAAACAGAGTTACTCCATGTCACCGCTAAAACTAAAAGTACAACTCCATTACGTTTTTTGTTCATTACTTCCAAGTTCCATGGTGTAACAGAATTTAATTGTTTACATGTTTTTTCCGTACGTGAAACTATGCTAGTGAATGACAGATTTTAGTAACAATCAGAGTTACTTACCTAAACTAGAATATCGTTCGATAACAATCCGATACAAACAACTGCAAAACTTGTTGCACTGGATCACGGAGTTCAACAGGATGTCCTTCAGTCATCGGTAGACGAAGTCTTTACCGTATGACTACACAAACAACGCACACAAAAATGAAACACACAGGAAGAGAGGTCAGACTGATAAGCCTGGCTACCGTATCTAGTTCCGGTGCCTTCTCACCTGCTTAGGAAACCACCCTAACCTTGTGCGGATTCATTAGTTCAACTAGCTACGACGTGCGGGTTTTCTCTCTGTCGGTGCACGCTGACTGATGGAATGTTCCACTTAGACAGGTTAAGGGGGAGAAAGACACAAGAGAACCACAAACTGTAATCGACCACGCCTGCTGCAGATGAAAAACCAGATTTAATATATTCCGTTTTTAAAGTTGCATTGGATTGTGGTTGAACGTTGAGTTTTGCTTCGATTATGAGGGTATCAGATAATCTTGCTATAACACATATTATTTACCGTGTTCGTACGAGAATTGACTATTAAAACCTACAAACTCAAGCCCCCATAAACAAGAGGCTAGGCCTAACCTGTTATTCTTAAACGTTAAATATATATATATATAAATATACATACATATACAAATACTGCTTTTCAACTAAATGTAATTAATCTAAATTAAATACACGTTTTTTTCTAAATGTACAAACTTGTATCAAAGTCCAGATATAAAGTACAGTCCATGTATAAATTAAGTACATTACAAATGTTTAAAAACGTTAAAATACATAAAATTAGTCAATATGCTTTAGTTTTTAAATAAAAATCTTGTTCTAATTAAACTTTTTCTTGTTATTATAACAGAAGTACAATTTATTTAATCTATAGTTTCATATTTTTTTTCTTTTCTGTAAGTCTCGGTTGTTGTCGCTGTTTTGAATTAAGCACAAAGTTACATAATGGTCAATCTGTGCTCTGGCCATCACAGGTATCGAAATCCGGATTTTAGTGTTGTAAGTCCGCAAACATACTACTGAGCCACAAGGGGGCGTAAGTCTCAGTGACTGTTTCCATGCTTTCACAGTGACTGCTGACTTTACACATCCAGTTACTTCTACCCTCTTATGGAAAAATACTGAAATATTAATACACTTGTTGGAATTTTAAATTCATTATCTGCGCTAGCCGTCCCTAATTTAGCCGTGTAAGACGAGAGGAAAGGCAGCTACTTATTGTCACCCACCGCCAACTTTTGGGCTACTCTTTTACCAACTAATAGTGTAATTGACCGTAACCTTATAACGCCCTCAAGGCTGAAAGAGGTAGCACTTTTGATATGACAGGGATTCGAACCCGCGACCCTCAGATTACGAGTCGAGTGCCTTAACCACCTGACCATGCCGGGCCCGAAATTAAATATACCTTTTAAAGAAATTACAAAGGTTTGTCGTTTCTATATGTGTCAGCAAGAAGCGTGAAACCGTTAAAATAGTTAATAAGGCTTCTAGATTACAACGCTAAAATCCGGGTTTCGATACCCATGGTGGGCAGGACACAAATAGCCCATTGTGTAGCTTTGTGCTTAATTCAAAAAACAACAACAAACAACTTCTAGAGTAAAAAGAAATGGTAAACGTATGAACTTATGCGATAAACAAATCTCGTTTCTATTATAATAATGAGAAAAAGTGTAAGTAGAACAATAATTTTAATTAAAAACTAAAGTATATTGACTTTTTTTAAACACCTGTAATGTACTTAATTTATACATGGACTGTACTGCTTTTTGTTTGTACATTTGGAAAACATTTACATTTAATTTGATTATTCACGTTTCTTTTGAATTTCGCGCAAAGCTACACTAGGGCTATCTGCGCTAACCGTCCTTAATTTAGTAGTTTTAAGACTAGAGAGAAGGCAGCTAGTCATCACCACCCACCGCCAATTATGGGGCTACTCTTTTACCTATGAATAAGTGTGATTGACCGTCAGTTATAACGCCCCCACGGCTGAAAGGGCAAGCACGTTTGGTGTGACTGGGATTCGAACCCGCGTCCCTCCGGATTAACGAGTCGAACGCCTTAACACGCTTGGAGTTATTATTTACGTTTAGTTGAATAGCGATACTTGCATGTTTTTGTTAAAGGTTCTCAGTAAAACTATTTTATAAAGAACGACTTATAAAGTCACGAAACTGGTAGAAGAAATCAATAAATAAATTAAAAAAATAATAAGAAAGAGTCTGATGTTCCAGTGTTTTGATAGTCGTATCCACAAGTGAATTTCGTATCTGTAATTACAACAAACGTCCTACGACTACGGGGCTACTCTGATTATTTCTTTTGTTTCCCTTATTTTTCTTTTACCATAAAACTATACAGTGAGCTATTTGTGATCTATCCATCACAGTGAACGGAGTCTAGGATTATAATGTTTTAAAACTGTAAACTTACCGATGAACCAATCATTGGAGCCCTTTACCAATATTAATTTCAAGTGTATAAAGTAATGTGCAAAAGCGTTAGGACAAAGTCGAAATTACACTTCAGGCTACTTTTAAAAAACAATGGAAAGTAAATAACAGGTGAAACATTACAGTTTTATTAACCTTCATGTTTAGTACAACAGAAACTCAGTGATTGAGTTCAATAAACAGTTATTGTGTCTCTTTTGTTTTAACAACTACAGACAGTCTTTTAGGCACTGTTGTAACATGTTTAATCAATGTTTTCTTTGGGATTTTATTCCAAATGCTTCTAAAACATTCCCATAAAATTTCTTTGGAAGTAACTTTTGATTTGTCAATATCTTGACCAATCTCAGATCTGTTAAACTGGGTTGAGATTGGTGCTCAGTGGGTAACACCGCATCATTTCAATGGCTCCAGCATGTTTCTTATCTTAGTAATTTCCGTATAGGTTAAGATATATAAAAGTGCTTTGGGTCATTATCTTGGTAGTAATCTCCTTTACCAATATAATACACAAACCATTAGGTATACCATGACGGATCAGTATCCGATGGTACTTGGGCTGGTCCATTATTCCTTCTATTTTACCAATAATACAAAAACCATTAGGTTTACCATGACGGATCAGTATCCGATGGTACTTGGGCTGGTCCATTATTCCTTCTATTTTACCAATAATACACAAACCATTAGGTATACCATGACGGATCAGTATCCGATGGTACTTGAGCTGGTCCATTATTCCTTCTATTTTACCAATAATACACAAACCATTAAGTTTACCATGACGGATCAGTATCCGATGGTACTTGGGCTGGTCCATTATTCCTTCTATTTTACCAATAATACACAAACTATTAGGTATACCAAGACGGATCAGTATCCGATGGTACTTGGGCTGGTCCATTATTCCTTCTATTTTACCAATAATACACAAACCATTAGGTTTACCATGACGGATCAGTATCTGATGGTACTTGGGCTGGTCCAATATTCTTTCTATTTTCAAATACTTCCTGTTGCCTCAGTAGACCTTCCCTACAAGCTATAATACTGTTACAGTATAACACTGTAACACTGTCTTTCCCATGATTCATAGTAGGTGCTTCTACATTGAGGTAAATAAATTTCGTCTTACTTCCGCCCGACGCGCAATCTGCGCTTAGAACTAAATATTTCAAAGAGGGACTCATCTGTCCATAACACCTTTTTATAATTACCAACTGCACAGTTTTTGTACTCTTTGATAAATTTCAGTCTCTTGCCAATGTCTGAAGATCAAAGTGTGTGCTTTTTTTAAACTGCTACACGACCATTCTCGTTAAGCCTTCTTGATACTGTAGATCTGGACACTGTTCTTTCATTTGGTACATGGTTATCTCATGCTCGAGATCAGTGGCTGTCCTCCTTCTGTCTTGAAGGCTACATAAACAAAGATACTTAACATCAGTATCATTAACTTTAAGTGTTCTACCTCTTCCTTCCGTGTTTTTATATTTACTTGCATTTTGGATAGCCCTTTCACAGTTTACCTCAGCTCCTCCAACGAAAATATCCTATCGCTGCCACTGCCCCATAGCATAGCGGTATGTATTTCTGAGGACTTGAAACGCTAGAAACCTGGTTTCGATACCCGTGCTGGGCAGAGCACAAATAGCCCTTGGTGTACCTTTGTGCTTAACTTTAAACAAACAAATAGTAAGAATATTTCTAATCTTCCGATTGCACGTGTACTCTTCTTTTACTCGGAACTGTAATCTGCTTACTTTGTTTTCAAAGCTACTCAGTGATCTGTAGATATTTTGTTTGTCACGGGAATTAAACTTTAAATTCTTGTGTTATAGTTCCTTTCCCTCATTCAACCTTATTGTTAAATTACTGGAAGACATTTGCTCCCTTATTTAGCAGTGTTAGACTATAAAGGGAAGACAGTTAGTCATTACCACCAATTCTTGGGTTATTCTTTTACCAATGAATAGTGGGATTGAACTAACATTATAAGACCCCTGAGACTGAAGGGGCAAGCATGGTTGATGTAACGGGGATTCGAGCCCGCGACCCTTAGGTTTCAAGTCGAGGGCCCAAACCACCTGACCACTATTCTGAACATTTGGTCAAACAGTTTTCAGTCTTCACTCTAAAAGATCGAAATTAAAAAAGAAAGAAAAATTTACATATATATATATATATATGTATATATCTTCACCACAGTATAACATTTATTTCCAGTTTCCCTTGGTGGGATAGCAGTAAGTGTACAAACTTACAACGCTAAAATACGGGGTTCGATTCTCCGCAGTAAACATAGCTCAACGTGGCTTTGCTAGAACAAACAAACGTTAATTTTTATATGCAAAAACGGCTGTTCTGGGCCCAGAACAGCCGTTTTTGCATATAAAAGTTCTCAACAAGTGGGTTTCTCGACATCACTAAACGTTAATTTTGTAAGTTTTACAAGTGAAAACCGGAATGTCTGAAGCTGTCACAAAGTCCTTCGTTCGAAACCAAACTTTGTTTTTATGGACGTTGTTATTCTGCTCTTTGATGCTGACCGAGATGCTGTTTAGGCTAAAGTTCAGTCAAGTTGTATCAGGTGAGGAGCTTCCTCGACTCAAACCATGTTAATGTACACTTTTTTATGTGAACTAAAGCTTACTTCTTTATTTGCACTCTGCTCTAATTTCATAATAACAAATAATATTCAAGCATACGTGTTGCTTGTATACTTGTAGTTATTGTTAAATTATTTAGGACGATATTATTTATCTCTTGTCGTGTTCATTCGCTCAGAGTTCTGTTATAAATTACAGGCATATAAAAACCTGATGTTGATTGGTGGATATGTTTGACATGAATAAAAACTGGAAATGCACTAGTGTAAACTGTTAAGTTAATGTTGCCCCACCTAAACACGACGGTGAAAATATTTGTTTGGTACGATTCGCCAAAGTTACATAATGGACTATCTGTACTCTGGCTACTACAGGTATCGAAATCCGATTTCTAGCGTTTTAAGTCTGAAAACGTGATGCTGTGTCACTGGGGAAGGGAGGGACATAAAGTATTATATGAAAAGTAAAGTGCGTAAATTTAAGAATATAAAATTTATATATATGCATCAGTATTAAAAGTTACGTGAAATTAAATCTAAAACATTAGAACTTTTATAAAAAAATACAATTTATAAAAATATTTGTTTGTTTGTTTGTTTAGAATTAAGCACAAAGCTACTCAATGGGCTATCTGTGCTCTGCCCACCACGGGTATCGAAACCCGGTTTTTAGTGTGTAAGTCCGCAGACATACCACTGTGCCACTGGGGGCTTATAAAAATAATAAAAACATATCTTTTTATGTTGTTATTATTTTATATTAACAATGGCCCGGCATGATTAGGTGGGTTAAGGCGTTCAACTCGTAATCTGAGGGCCGCGGGTTCGAATCCCTGTCCGACCAAACATGCTCGTCCTTTTAGCCGTGGGGGCATTATAACGTTACGGTCAATCCCACTATTCGTTCGTAAAAGAGTAATCCAACAGTTATAAGTGGGTGGTGGTGACTAGTTGCCTTCTCTCTAGTCTTACCCTGCTAAATAACGGACGGCTAGCGCAGATATTTCTCATGTAGCTTTGCGCGAAATTCAAAACAATGTAGAAAAAATCTATAGGTGCATGTAACTTTTGTTGATAAGACATAAGAGATCAAGTTATTCCGAGTATAAATTGGTTGGTGAAGAACAAACTAAAGGTTACAATGAACGCTAAACTTATCATAAAAGTCACTTGTAATTTACAAGTCTTTTTTTCACACATTAATCTTCATACGTCTGTTTTAGACTCCATTCAATTCAGAAAGGTGAGAATTTTATCACAAATGTTAAGTCACTTTTTCTCCAGCTTTTCGCGTCGAAACTGTAAATTGTAACGGATTATGTGACCTAGTTAAATGCCGTTTTGGGTATGGCAACTCTATTTTTAGTTAGAGCTTGTGCTTAAATAATTCAGTAATTAGACGAGTATCTGAGCTGGACAGTCCAGCTATGTGAACCTGTATTTCTTATTTCTATTTGTAAGTTATTTTAACCTTAAGAACTTCTTACGAACTGATTTAGCGTGTGAAATTATCCTTTACAGGCTTTACTTGGTTACATGATTATTCTTGGTAAAAATAAAGTACAATTAAGAGTGTTTTTATATACATCGATTTACTGTGTTTCAAAATATAATTACCGCCTGGCTGGATTTATGGTTCCTGTGTGATTCAGCGAAGCGGCAACCCTAACGTTCATTCACACGGTCGTTACTTCTGTAAAAATAGGCTTAGATCGTGTCTATCTTGTCCAAAATACTACATTTTCCTATCTGCGTGTTTAATATATAAATTACGAGCGCCAGAAAAATCACATCAATTTAGTTTCTCTAAATAAATCATGATGGCTTTGTTACGGTTTTTATATTTTGGCCACTTACACATTTTCTAAATTCATAATATGTAGACATACCTTGCGTCAAATTTAACACATTTATGCACTGCCCTAACTATATCTCTCCTCGCGCGAAAAGGAATTCGCTCCCCCACATATTTACTTCCCTATAATTGTAGTTACAATTCTGGGTGATTCGCCGACCTTTCGCATTTGCAGAGGGCGTACTTAAATCTCTGAATTCATGTAAAGATTAAACTAAAAAAAGTAGATAGCCCTATCGCATTTTGCACAACTGACATTAAGCTTACCACATGAATGACATAAATGTCGCTTGGAACGATACGTTGTGGGTATTTACTTTATGTGATGATGTTATATGCAAATTTATTTGCTCTAAACGTTCAGTAAACACAGCAGTTGCGGTCAATAATTTAAATTGATACGCTATATTACGTTAAACACACACATACTATACATATACAGGTAAAGCCAGAAATTAGTGTAAACATATTTTATTTAAAGACATAATTACAATATCTGTCCAAAATGACCACGGCCAAATTCAAAATGTGGTTGTGAATGAAACAGCATGTCTCTCTAAACGTTGGTCAACATGTAAGCATTGACAGATGCAACTGTCTATGCTATCGTGTCCTCAACATGTTATTCTACCCTTGACGTTCACGTAATAGGATAATTTCAATGCGTTTTTGTAAGCTCAACCACATTATCGCAAAGTATGGGCAACACAAACCTGTAACAAAAAGAATACAATGTAGAATTAATACAAAAATATTTCGAATAAAACAAATTTACATTGTATAGACAGCCTGTATGTAAACCTTACCAACACACACGTATATATACATTGTACGTAAATTAACATTGGACTGAGATTGGACTGTCTGGAGTTACTACTAACACTTACTTATATATGTTCATATTCCTAATTTATTTAACGAATACATATTTTATTAAGGTCAATTATTTAAAAATTACAATGGAAACACATACTCAATTAGTCATTCTAACAACCAGGGTAAGTCCAGCACTGACTCGCGACAACCTTATTCTTGTTGTCACGATGGGAGGTCGTTACCTAGATACGCGTGTCTTCTCTCATGACGTATATTTTGGTCAAACTATAGGGCTGGCCTTGAAATTCTTCGTTTGCAGATGGTGTAATAAGCAGAACAACTTGGCTAACATAACTGACGGGAGGGAAGAAAAAGCAGTTGAAGAACTTTTACCCCTCTTTATACTTGAATGAGACAAGCCTAATGACGTGAAGACATTTTCAAAACCTTGTCAAGTTTAATGATCAGAATACCCTTAGTGATTGACAAGTACTTTTATCCTTCTGCGTTGTTGTAACATGTGGAAAAACTGACCAGTAACGTGTTAAATATAAATAATTGGCGAGATTAGATAAGCCATCTTTGTTAGTACATTTGAAATATTGCTTTGTTTCTGTTCCGAAGTTATTTCAGTCAGATTAGACTTATTGTTATACTTAAAGGCCTTAAAGGTTCCTAGAATTGTTTGACCACACATGCATATCACTGACATTAATATAACTTAAAAAAAAAAAAGCATTTCACTGAAAATAATTTATCTGAAAAAAAAAGTTGTTTAATTTCTTTTTGTCTAGACTTAACAAAGTTTTACTTTTTTCCACCTTACAAGCGAAATTAGTCTGTGGTTTTTCTGAAATTTTCATTTTCGTAGACTTTATACATATTTAGTGACTTAGTATAATATTTTTGTTATTATTAATATGTTATTGTTATTAATTGTTACTTTCCAATGCACGTTTTGAGGCTTACTTTTTATAAGCCAAGATTTATGACTGAACTATTGTAATACCAAGACAAGCTGATAACGTTATCATATACTTTATATTATTCAAGATGCATTTTTCTCATTTTATCTATAATTTTGTGTCAATGGCAATTATTCAATTAGAAACTTAGTGTTTGGTGTAAATTTCGCTATAGTAGCACGGGGGCTACTTGTGCTAGTCGTCCCGAATTTAGCAATGTAAGGCTAGAGGGAAGTCAGCTAGTCGTCACCACCCACCGCCAACTCTTGGGCTACCTTTTTACCAAAGAATAGCGGAATTGACCGTGATATAATAACTTCCCCACGGCTGAAAGGGCGAGCATAGTTTGGTGTGACGTGGGATTCGAACCTGCGATCCTCATATTCCAAGTCGACCGTCCTTACCTGGCCTAAAAAACAGTGAAATCTCTCAGTTTTTGTTTAGGGTCAAGGATATTTCCCCCTATAACAACCCAAAAATGTATTTAAAATGGATGAAAAGTACCAGCGCCAATGTTGCGCGAAATATTGCTTAAATAATCATTCCAAGCCAAAGAAGAACGCCATAAAAGGAAGGGGAGGTTGATTAAAGATTTGAAAGTCAGATGAATCGTTGCTTTTGTTAGTCACTCCATAGAACAGAAACACTCGAGTTGTTTCTAACTCATGTGTCGCATTTCGTTTCACACCGACATAATATTTAACAATATTTCTAAATAACAAAGAATTTAAGAATTAAAACAAAATAAGTGTTTCTTTGTAATGTAAAAAAAATACAACAAATTAATGCTTTTTTATTTTTATGTTCGTTTCGCGTTTGTATAGTTTTAGATGTCTGATTAGTGTCCTGTAATAACAGCACTAATCACATTCGAAGCGTCAAAAATTAGTTTTTAAGTACAAGTCACAAACCTATTTCTTTACCCCGAAGAAAATTGTGCTTCTTTTCGCATTCTGCATATGTTATCGGAACCATTTTTACAGGTGTCACTTTTCTCTTGGATCGCTTGACGGACAGATTTCAAACATTACATTTTGTATTTATTTTTTACAATTGCTACAATTGAAGAGAAATGCTTAATGTATTGAACAATGTGGACTCCTGCAACGGTCTCAAGTGGTAAATAGAATTTGTTGATGAAATGGGAATTGTCAGAGCCTATATAATTCTAAAAAAAATCAACGGAATTTATTTTAAAGTTTTATAAAATATCGATTTAATTTCTATAAAGCTCTATCAACCTCTTATTGTTCGATTTCAATAAACCTCTCATACAGTAGTCCTTATTGTTTGATTTCTATAAAGCTCTCATACAGTACCCCTTATTGTTTGATTTCTATAAAGCTCTCATACAGTACCCCTTATTGTTGGATTTCTATGAAGCTCTGATACAGTACCCCTTATTGTTTGATTTCTATAAAGCTCTGATACAGTACCCCTTATTGTTTGATTTTTATAAAGCTCTGATACAGTACCCCTTATTGTTTGATTTTTATAAAGCTCCTGTATACTTCCCTCTTAATGTTTGATTTTTATATAGCTCCGGTACACTTCCCCTTATTGTTAGTCGCTATGAATGAAAATAATTTAATCAAAATTTCTAACTAAGAGAAACTGTAGCGGATGGAAATTTATAAGTATGTATCTCTCATCTTACCGGTTTGCTGATTATATTACTATACAGTACATATTTTTATCAGAAAGAACCATTGTTTGAAATAATAGTTCTTGTCTCACGGAAATATTAATCCGTTAAATGCCTTCCAAAACAAAAACTAACTGTAGTTATGGCCGAGGAGTTGACGTGACTAGACTTCTCTAAGTTCGCACACAACCTTTGCGGAAATGTAACGCCCTCTGTACTTTAAAGTCTTGAGTTTGATATAAAAATAACGATCCAATCCAACTTTTCGGTCAGGTAAGAATAACTAGTTTCTTTCTAGTCAAAATTAAAAGCAGATATGTAGTTTTTTTTTTGCACGAAAACTCTAAGAAAAAAACAAACGTGTCTTCTATATGTGCAAAACAGCTCGTTGGGTTGAGAAAATATTTTACATAGAAGAGCGAACAACGTTTCGACCTTCGGTCATCGTCAGGCTCACAAAGAAAGAGGTAACTGACCGGAAGCTGACCACATGTTTGAATTTGAAAGGGATTGTGTAACTGAGTGTCAAAATTTAGAGGGCGGTTTTATATTGATACGCTATATCACGTTAAACACACACATACTATACATATACAGGGTGTCCATAAAGTCAGAAATTAGTGTAAACATATTTTATTTAAAGACATAATTACCATATCTGTTCAAAATAACTTACAGAACCTATATAATTCTAGAAAAAAATCAGTGGAATTTCTTTTATCAAGCTCATAGATTTTTAAAAAAAGAGAAATAAATTCGCTGTTAAAAAATAAAAAAATCTCCACAGCTGTTTAATTATATATATTTATATTAGCCCTAGTCCTCCACTCTACTGTAGCTAAGTAGTAAATCATTGGGGCTATAATGCTAAAAGTCGTGTTTCGATACAGCAGTGGGCAGTGTACAAGCAGCCCATCGTGTAGTTCTGTACTTTACAACAAACAAATGAATTATTCTTAAGTAATTTTAAAATAAAAGTACAATATTATAGAAATAATGAAGTAATATGATGAAGTAAACTGTATTCCACAGAATGCGAATCGGTGGTGACATCAGACAAAACATAATGGTCATTTTAGAGAATTACAGTCACGTATGTATAAATGTTATCAGATGCTTCAGTAATTAGTTGGACTGTATTTTCAAGAGGGCTGGTATGGGTATTAAAACTTTAATTATAATAAAGTACAGAACAACCTTTCGACCTTCTTAGGTCATTTTCAGGTCAGCAGGTTACTTCAAGTGGGTTTATCGTCATCACGAATTAGTTGGATTATATTCTTTGGTTTCTCCTTTTGGTTATCGTTCGTTCACGATAACCGATATCTACGAACATTCGTTAGGAGTTGATTTTGGCTAAAGAGGGACTGTCTCCCTCCCATCTGGCTTGTTGACTCTGGTTCACCTCACGAATACAGGTGTTACATCGAAATGATAGGGCTTTGTTCGCACGTGCATAAGATGCTGTCCAGCAAAGCAAAACTTGCGTGGGCACAAAGACATGACTTTAAAATCGATTATCTAACCTCGTATATTCACGAAAGGTTTTAGTATAAGCATACGTTATCGTGATTGGACTGCCCTTTATACCCAAATCATGAATTAGCCTTCTACGCAAATGTTCATGAACAATTACTAGAAAATAACAATTTCTCAGTAATGGTAAACGTTCGTGATGTTATCAGCTGTATTCTTCATTCTCATTTATTAATAATATATATAACGATTGCATTTAAAGCAATTTTACGTTTTATATTGGGAAATAAAAGTTATTTACAGTTTTAAGAAAATAAGGTCTGTGCCACTTAACCTGAAAAAATATTAGATAAAGATTACGTGTCTATATATCTGATTAAAAAAACAAAAACAATTCCAGTTTAAATGCTTAGTCTTAACGTGCCAGAGACGAAACATAGCAAAACTAATTTGGTTACAATTAACTCTACGAGAATATATTTGTGTATGTTATACATAAATATCAGGCTTTACCACTTTTCTAACATTAAAGATGAATTAGTACATGATGACCATTGGTAAACATTCCAAGTGAACAGGATGTTGCGAACTCTGCTAAATCCTGATTTTAGATGGTCACTCAAGGTCAGGACTAATGCAGGTATGTCCGTCTCTGAATATAACTATCGTTTCCTTCAGGTGGTCATTCATGGGCAGGACAAATGCAGGTTCATGACTATTACACTAGATGGATTTTTACAACTTTGTATCATGTGTAATATACTTAACGTATGCAGAAGTAGATGTGATTGAAAGCCTGCTTTCCATCTGTTAACACTTTGATTGGAAGAGCTTGAATTTGAATATAATTCTAAGTGAAGTGAGCTCTTCATAAAATTTATCATTTTTATATCCTTTTTCGAAGAAGTCATAACCGCCTGATCATCTGTTTTGCGCGTCTCTGTATACTTCACTTCGAATTGCTTTTAGTGATCTGAGTAGCCTGGGCTTAGAGTAAATTAAAGATGTAAGACTTACATGGAAATTTATATAAACAAGCAAACCGGAAGTTAAGCCATTTTAAAAGGAAGTGGAAATATTTTAAGAACGTCGTGTGAACTGTTGGTAATGAAAGTTATATTCAGATAATAATAACTGACTTCAGTTAAAACTCAACGGAACGGCCTGCGATAAAAGTATAATTCGGATTTCTGAACCAGTATCGGATTTGGACAAATTTCTAAAACCTTTTTCCATGCCACTATGAAACACAGAAAACAGGAAGTAACAGCCACTTTTTTTTTTTAAATATTGGTAACACTTAATAATAGTAAATGTTACGCCATGTGAATAACGTTAGTATTTCGTAATGCTACTGAAAGCACGTTTTTAACAATAATTATAATAAAATTCATTGGTATGGCTGCGCCATCTAGTAGCAGAATAAACTAAAAGCAAGTATTATGTTCTGGAAGATACAACATTGGTAGTCATCAGTCTTTTTTTTTAAATTTAAATATGGCCCGGCATGGCCAAGTGTGTTAAGGCGTGCGACTCGTAATCTGAGGGTCACGGGTTCGTATCCCCGTCGCGCCAAACATGCTCGCCCTTTCAGCCGTGGGGGCGTTATAATGTGACGGTCAATCTCACTTTTCGTTGGTAAAAGAGTAGCCCAAGAGTAGGCGGTGAGTGGTGATGACTAGCTGCCTTTCCTCTAGTCTTACACTGCTAAATTAGGGACGGCTAACGCAAGAAGCCCTCGTGCAGCTTTGCGCGAAATTCAAAACAAACCAAACCTTCAAGACTTAAATTAAGAAATAGAAACAGGAGTTATTCGTCAGTTATCCAATTTTTGTGACAATATTGAATGAAGATGGTATCTACTCGGAGTACTTTATTCCAGAGGCGGGTGTTTTTCAGGGAGGGGTAAGTTAGCCATATCCTGTACATCATATAAGTGAGGGACATGCCATTAAGTAATATTAATTGTTGCAGTCCGGCATGGCCAGGTGGTCAAGGCACTCGATTAGCAATCCGAGGGTCGCGAGTTTGAATTCCCATCACACCAAACATGCTCGTCCATTCAGCTGTTGGGGCGTTATAATGGTCGATCAATCCTACTATTCATTAGTGTAAGAGTGGCCCAATAGTTGGCGGTGGGTGGTAGTAACTAGCTGCCTTCCCTCTAGTCTTACACTACTAAATTAGGGATGGTTAGCGCAGATAGCCCTCGTGTAGTTTTGCGCGAAATTCAGAAACAAAAAAACAAACATACGACCCGCAGCTTCCTCTGACAAATAAGCAAATTACATCATTAAAGTTACAGCTTACAAAACTACGTAAGATTACAGATGTTGTGTTGGTAATATTTGCTTATGCTTTTTTCTCATGTCGCTATTTTGTGACGAAATTCATAGATCAAGAATTAGCTTAATTTGTAATTAATTTAGAAAAATATAATTAAAAAGCGCTATGGACACCATCAGGAATGCTATTTGATTTACACTCAAGCCCTTCATCATGAGCAGAGTAGCCCATTGTGTTGTTTGTGCTTAATAGCCTAGAACAACAAAAACTCAACAATACCTCATGCTTAGTTTTACCGGTCAGGTAGTTTTACACATATTTTAAAGGTATTATTGAACTTCTGAAAACAATTACTTGAGCGGTATTACAAGCTAATGCTAAACCAGTGAGAAATATATATATATATCTCAGGTAAGGGTTTGTTTCTATCGCGGAAAGCAACGCTATGCTGGGGTTAAACACACACATCACAGCATTGTAAGCTCTTAAGTTTGTTTAAAACTTTCCGGTAGGATTAAACAATTGCTTTTGTTTTTTGAATTTCGTGCAAAGCTACACGAGGGCTATCTGTGCTAGCCGTCCTTAATTTAGTAGTGTAAGACTAGAGGGAAGGCAGCTAGTCATCACCACCCACCGCCTACTCTTGGGCTACTCTTTTGGGTACACACCAAACATGCTCGCTTTTTCAGCTGTGGGGGCGTTATAATGTGACGGTCAATCCCATTATTCGTAAATAAAGAGTAGCCCAGGAGTTGGCGGTGGGTGGTTATGACTAGCTGCCTTCCCTCTAGTCTTACAGTGCTAAATTAGGAAGGGCTAGCGGAGATAGTCCTCGTGTAGCTTTGCACGAAATCCAAAACATATCAAATAAAAGTGATAATACCCATGCCTGCCGTTCTGCGGTACAGTAAGAAGGTATTAAATAATACAGAGAGCTGTTTTTAGCCAGTACAGTAAATCAGCCAGTCTGTTTTTGTCTTTAGTGAAGTAAATTATACCCTGAAAACGAGTTACCTTTTCAACCAACTTTCTTGATTTGTTATCTAACCATTCCAGGAAACAGACTGACAGACAACGAGAACACTTTTGCTATTATTAAAATTACACCATGAAAATGAATTAATTTTCATTTTGTCGACACAGTGTTTTTTTTAAAGTTTTCTTTTTGATAACGCCGTCTTCATTATTTGTTACAGATGAACTAAAGGAGGTCACTTAGTTACTGTGGTCGTTTTTAGGTTGATAAGTAACAACGCGTTTTTTTTTTCTTTCAAGAGATTTTCCGAAGTATACGGCGTCACTCTACGACGTTTCATTAACATTCATTGTGTTCGGTGTCTTGTCATTAATATTCAGTATGTTTGGTATCGTTTCATTCTGAAATGGAAAGTCCATTATCTAACAGAGCGCAAAATTACACCACCCGTGCGCAAAGAAACGCACAGACGCCTGTAGTAAATTCACCGAAACGCAATATTCCCAAGAACGATTTACGAAGGTTTGCATTCTGGTCGCAGATCGTCGAGTGTTTAGGCTGGTTAACAGAGGGGTAAGCAACAAATTATTTTATCTTACACTATTAGACGTTTTAAAATACGGCGTGACTCGAACTTAGACTTTGTTTAATTGTAAGAGATGTTTAAAGGGATTCGTAGCTGAAAATGATACATTCTGATCCTTAAATGTCTCCTACTTATGAAATAAAGATGTTTTCTGTATTGCTAAGTTACTGAAACCGATAAATGTATCTTTATCCAAACTCTCTTAGGACAGGGAGTTAGGGTACTCGACTTTATCCAAACTCTCCTAGGACTGGGGTTAGGGTACTCGACTTTATCCAAACTCTCCTAGGACTAGGGATTAAGGTATTCGACTTTATCCAAACTCTCTTAGGACAGGGAGTTAGGGTACTCGACTTTATCCAAACTCTCCTAGGACTGAGGTTAGGGTACTCGACTTTATCCAAACTCTCCTAGGACTGGGGGTTAGGGTACTCGACTTTATCCAAACTCTCCTAGGACTGGTGGTTAGGGTACTCGACTTTATCCAAACTCTCTTAGGACAGGGAGTTAGGGTACTCGATTTTATCCAAACTCTCTTAGGACTGGTGGTTAGGGTACTCGACTTTATCCAAACTCTCTTAGGACAGGGAGTTAGGGTACTCGACTTTATCCAAACTCTCCTAGGACTGAGGTTAGGGCACTCGACTTTATCCAAACTTTCCTAGGACTAGGGGTTAAGGTACTTGACTTTATCCAAACTTTCCTAGGACTAGGGGTTAAGGTACTCGACTTTATCCAAACTCTCCTAGGACTGGGGGTTAGGGTACTCGACTTTATCCAAACTCTCCTAGGACTAGGGATTAAGGTACTCGACTTTATCCAAACTCTCTTAGGACAGGGAGTTAGGGTACTCGACTTTATCCAAACTTTCCTAGGACTGGGGGTTAGGGTACTCGACTTTATCCAAACTCTCCTAGGACTGGTGGTTAGGGTACTCGACTTTATCCAAACTCTCTTAGGACAGGGAGTTAGGGTACTCGATTTTATCCAAACTCTCTTAGGACTGGTGGTTAGGGTACTCGACTTTATCCAAACTCTCTTAGGACAGGGAGTTAGGGTACTCGACTTTATCCAAACTCTCCTAGGACTGAGGTTAGGGCACTCGACTTTATCCAAACTTTCCTAGGACTAGGGGTTAAGGTACTCGACTTTATCCAAACTCTCCTAGGACTGGGGGTTAGGGTACTCGACTTTATCCAAACTCTCCTAGGACTGGGGGTTAGGGTACTCGACTTTATCCAAACTCTCCTAGGACTGAGGTTAGGGTACTCGACTTTATCCAAACTTTCCTAGGACTAGGGATTAAAGTACTCGACTTTATCCAAACTCTCCTAGGACTGGGGGTTAGGGTACTCGACTTTATCCAAACTCTCCTAGGACTGGGGGTTAGGGTACTCGACTTTATCCAAACTCTCCTAGGACTGAGGTTAGGGTACTCGACTTTATCCAAACTTTCCTAGGACTAGGGGTTAAGGTACTCGACTTTATCCAAACTCTCCTAGGACTGGGGGTTAGGGTACTCGACTTTATCCAAACTCTCCTAGGACTGGGGGTTAGGGTACTCGACTTTATCCAAACTCTCCTAGGACTGGTGGTTAGGGTACTCGACTCGCAATCTGTGGGCTCAAATCCCCTTCACCGAACATATTCGTCCTTTCTAGCGTTAAGAACATTGTAATTTGAAAGTTAATCCCACTGTTCGTTGGTACAAGAGTGGGTGGTGTTGACCACCCATCTTCCATTTAGTCCATTACTGGTAAAGTAGGGACAACTAGTGCGGGCGACTCTCGAGTAGCTTTGTGTGAAATTCTAAACAACCCTCCTCATGTCTAGGGGCTGAGTTTAGAATTATCTTAGAACTAAATTGGTGAATTCTTGCAGAGTTCAAAAACACTTCACAATCAATTGAAAAACCTAACCCTACATCCCAAATTATTAGTTTAACTGACACGTAAGGTTTATTTAGATAGTTAAGGATTTTGTATATTAATTGGGTAAATTACAAATTTTGTAAAATTTAAAAGTTGTTTTACATTTTTACAAATACAACTAAATTAATTAAAGCTAAACTGAGAAGCTTTTAAATATGTTAAATAGAGGGCGTTTGTTGTCTTTTTTTCTTCATTTGAATTTCGCGCAAAGCTGTTGTTGTTTTGAATTAAGCACAAAGCTACACAATGGGCTATCTGTGCTCTGCCCACCACGGGTATCGAAACCCGGATTTTAGCGTGTAAGTCCGCAGACATACCGCTGAGCCACTGGGGGGCTCGCGCAAAGCTACACGCGGGCTATCTGTGCTAGCCATCCCTAATTTGGCAGTGTAAGACTAGAGGGAAGGCAGCTAGTCATCACCACCCACCGCCAACTCTTGGGCTTCTCTTTTACCGACGAATAGCCACATTATAACGTCCCCACGGCATAATCCTCATCGGGACTCGAACTATATTTTAGTTCAGAGAGGATCAGTTTCAGCTTTGATTTCTTTCTCCCTCTCAGGAATTATTAGTTTTATTTGCACTTTTACCAAATCCCAGATTATAACCCTTTGTACATTGCTCTTGTATTATTCATTGTATGATGCATTCTGTCCATTATCCGCAGTTTTAACTAACATACCCTTTCCGTGCCACGTCCAATGTACGGGTTAATATTAACTCGTATATCTTGCAGTCATATATATATATATATACATACACATCGATACACAAAATCTTATTTTTACGTATATAATATATTAAAGTTACGCTTATATGGGTACTGTTATAACCCTTTCATATTTACCACTGGACCACTGAGTTGGGGGGCGTCGGAGCATTTATTAGTTAAAGTATTTAATTGTCTCTCACATACTAATTTTGACTTTATTTCGCTGTTTATACGTTTTTGTATTTCGTACGATGTTTGTTTGTTTGTTTTGAATTTCGCTCAGAGCTACTCGAGGGCTATCTGCACTAGCCGTCCCTAATTTAGTTGTGTAAGGTTAGAGAGAAGGCAGCTAGTCATCATCACCCACCGCTAACTCTTGGGCTTCTCTTTTACGGACGAATAGTGGGATTGACAGTCGCATAATAACGTCCCTACGCCTGAAAGGACGAGCATGTTTGGTGTGACGGGGATTCGAACCCGCTACCCTAAGATTACGAACGCCTTAACCCACCTTGCCATGCCGGGCCGCTTCGTACTATGTTACTCCGTAAGTCACTTACGAGAGTAGATTCTACAGTAGAACAACTTTATTATGATAAAACGCAGTTGAGTGTAGAATTGTTTTGGTAAATGATAGACCCGGAATTCTCAAACTGTAGTGCGCTTACCTTTGCTGGTAGATGGCGCTAACGTCGGTAAATGCAAAAAAAAAAATCGTTACGAGCCCGATGTAAGCTTTTTTTGTAGATAAGCATCGATAACTACATAATGGACTATCTATGCTGTGCTCACCACAAGTATCGAAACTCGGTTTCTTGCATTATTAATTCGTGAACTTACCGCTGTGCTTCTGCAGGGTGAATGTGAGTTTTCTGCGTGCACAGCCACACGCTGCTCTCCTTACTTGTAGACTTGCCCTCCGCCAGCTGAGACTCGCCAGTGTTTTCTTGTCTTTCAATTCAAAGAAGCTACGCAACGTATTCTATATGCAAAAACGGCTCGTTTGGGTTCAGAAAATATTTTAAATAGAAGAGCGAACAACGTTTCGACCTTCTTCGGTCATCGTTAGGTTCACAAAGAAAGTGGTAACTGACCGGAAGCTGACCACATGTTTGGAAGGGGGTGTGTAACTGAGTGTCGCAATGTAGAGGGCGGGGTTAGATGTTTGAATATATAATCATATTATAAATACTTAATCATAAAGCCTTAATGGCCAGTTTCGATGTTATATCCCTCTTTACAGAAGTTCCAACAACAGAAGCTTCCAAGATAGCCTTAGAACTCTATATCCGAGACCCTAACCCAATTATAGACATTCCCAGTAACCAGTTAGCAACCCTCATAGAATTCACCACAATAAAGACAAACTTCATGTTCAACAACCAAAACTACATACAAACAAATTGCCTAAGCATGGGCAACCCAGTATCACCAGTTGTAGCCAATATTTTTATGACACAAATTGAAACACAAGCAATTAATACAGCATTACATCCACCACTATACTGGTACAGATATGTAGATGACACGGTTGCGTGATTCAAATCTACAGAACACATACTTAATTTTTTCACTCACATTAACTCTATACATCCCAACATTAACTTCACATGTGAACAGGAAGAAAGCAATCAAATATCATTTCTTAACCTAAAAATTATAAGAACCGACACACAATTCAAAACAAAAATTCACCGAAAAATCACCCATACTGGACTATACATTCCTTGGGACTCAGCACATGAAACAAAACAAAAACTCAACATACTAAGAAACCAGATAAACACAGCCATAAAACTATGCTTACCAGATAAAATTAACGATGAATTAGACAAAATAAAACAATACTTCATCAACATCAATAAGTTTTCTCCACAAACCGTAGAAAACATTATACGCACACACCTAGACAGAAAGCAAAATAAACCAACAAAAGTAAATATATCTCACGAATCAAAAAATCACGAAACCATATACTGCTGTGTACCATATATTCCTGACATCAGCAAACAAATAACCAACATTTGGCAAAAACTAGTAACAAAATATAACATTCCAGTTAATAATAAATTTATTCAAAAACCAGGCACAAAACTAAGGTCTATACTATGTAAGAACTACACTGACAAACACCACACCAACATTATTTATAAAATACAATGTGATAACTGCCACGACTTCTATGTTGGAAAAACAAGTAGAAAAATGGAAACCAGATTCAAAGAACATAAAAAGTCACCTTCACACGTTTTCGAACACTGCAAGTCAAATGGACACAACATAACCATAGAAAACACTAAAATACTAAATAAAGAAACAAACATAAACAAACGCAAAATTAAAGAAGCCTTACTTATACAACAACTTAAACCCAAAATAAACCAATATAAAGGAACGCCATTATACCTATATTAATATTATAGATAAAATTATATATTCAAACATCTAACCCCGCCCTCTACATTGCGACACTCAGTTACACAACCCCTTCCAAACATGTGGTCAGCTTCCGGTCAGTTACCACTTTCTTTGTGAACCTAACGATGACCGAAGAAGGTCGAAACGTTGTTCGCTCTTCTATTTAAAATATTTTCTGAACCCAAACGAGCCGTTTTTGCATATAAAATTCTCAACAAGTGGGTTTCTCGACATCACTGATTGCTACGCAACGTATTCTTCAACTGTGATAGAAAAAAACAGTCAGATCCTTCCCACTAATGGGTAAAAGTTTAAAATATTAATTTCGATTGCTGTGCTTTCATTCATTTTTTGTTCTTCTGCGTGTATATTGGAACAAAAGTAGCAAAATAGAGTCAGGAAAGTTCGGGAACCACTGGAGAACTGACAAAATGTGAGGTATGTGAAAGATTTATAGTCAAAAATAAGCACGAATTATTTGCTTGTAAGAAACCCAGTCTGAAAAAAAATATGTTTGTTTTAAAGCAAAACCATATCGAGCTGTTTGTTGTATTCATTACTGGGAATATAGCCACGGATTTCAGGGTTGTTAGTTCGTAAGCCTATCGTTTTGTTTGAAAGCAAAGCCACAAACACTGGGCTATCTGCTGCGTCTGTCGAGGGGAATCGCACCCAGGATTTTAAAGTTATAAGTCCATAAACTTACCACTCTCCCCCGGGGGGCAACATGTTTTGTTTCTTTGTTATATAGCAAAGCTAAAATCATTGGGCTATTTGCTTTGTCTGTTGTGGGGAATCGCACACAGAATTTATAGAGTTGTAAGTCCGTAAACTTACTGCTGTCCCACCAGAGAAAAATATATTTTGTTTCTTTGTTAATGTTTTAGATCAGAGCCACAAACATTGTGTTGTTTTCTGCGTACATCGCGGGGAATCGAAACTGGATTTTAGTTACATTTGTTCGTAAACTTACTACTGTACCATCGAGTACTGTCAATAATTTTAACAATCAAGAAGCAGGTAATAACATTATGAGAGACTGTGGTCTAAAAGTGGTGAGATTTTTGCTTCTATATAACAACTATTCCTGTTTTGAAAAATGGAATATTATCTCAACCAATTGAAAAATGACGTTATTTAATTCCAAAAGATTGGGACATCTTTCGTAAAACTGGGATCCAATTAACCATCTACAGATTTTATATAAAATAACTCCGGCTTGTTGGGAGAATTTTACTAAAAATATATTTGCCGTCATGATTCATTCCAAAAAAAGGTTTGTGTTTTTTTTTCAAAGAGTAATTTATGAACGGAAATATTATTTACTAGAACGTAACAAATTATGCATACTGTTGGTTTTAGGTTTTTAGAAAGTTTTTTACTTCCTGCACTATTAGGTTTAAAATTTAATATTTTTTAACTGTAGAAATAACTTCATAAATTAGATAAAACTTATTATAGAAATTCTGAGCCTCATGTCGTTAATAATATGGCCAGGTAGGTTAAGGCGTTCGGCTTCGTAATCTGAAGGTCGCAGGTTCGAGTCCCCGTCGCACCAAATATGCTCGCCCTTTCATCCGGTCAATCCCACTATTCGTTAATAAAAGAATTGGCTGTGGGTGGTGATGACTAGCTGCCTTCCCTTTAGTCCTACACTGGTAAATTAGGGACGGCTGGCGCAGATAGCCCTTGTGTAACTTTGCGCGTTTTCAAACCAAACTTTAATAATAGAAAACGTACAAAACATTAAAAAACATTTAACGTCTATGAAGGATAGAAATACGTACATTTCTTTTTTAGTGTGGAAGACTGTGGTTCTGTTTTCAGTGACAATAGTAATACAAAAGATATTTTATATTAAAACTATTCATGTTTCATCATTGATGATGGCCCGGCATTACCAGGTGGTTAAGTCACAGGTTCGAATCTCCGTCACACCAAACAGGCTCGCCCTTTCAGTCGTGGGAGCATTGTAATGTAATTTTTTGGGCTAAATGATATTTGTCACGCCATCCGCTAGTACAGAGGTATGTCTCCGGATTTACAACACTAAAATCAGGGGTTCAATTCCCCTCGGTGGGCTGAGCAGATAGCTCTTTATGGCTTTGCTATAAGAAAAACACACACACGATATTTGTCACAAAGGTCACTTGGTTAGGACCTAATTTTTATTTGTTTTTAAAGCAGAGTCACAATGGGCCATCTGTTGTCTCAACCGCAGGTAATCGAGCCCTTGAGTTTGAAGATGTGTGTCCGTAGACTTAACGATGTCCCACCGGAGTGACGGATGGTATTTATAGGTTAAACTTATGAAGTATTAATTATTAAATAGAATTTAAGTTGGAGTTGTATCTACTTTGTTCAGTATAAATCTTGAACGCCCTGGCAAGATCAGGTGGTTAGGGCACTCTACTCGTAACCTGAGGTCGCGGGTTTGAATCCCCGTTACGTCAAATATCCTCAGCCTTCCAGCCGTGGAGGAGTTGTAATGTTACGGTCAATCACACTATTCATTGGTAAAATAGTAGTCGAAGAGTTGGTGGTCAAGACTGACTGCTTTTCTTCTGTAAAATCGTTTCTGTCTTCATATTCTCAACTTTGTTTCACATCGAACCTGCCCACTTACAATATATAATTATTCGCTAATGTTTTCGACGTCACTGAAATCTGAATACCCTAGGCTGAGTAATGCAAGACCTGTTAACTTATTACTCAGCATTGAGATCAAGACATGCCAGTTGAGACCTGACCAACTTTCAGGTCACTCACACCAGGTCGGACAAAGATTTCACGTCAAGTCAAATATAATAAAATAGGTTAGACACAGTAAATATTCTAACTGGACTAGTCAGTTACAACTGGTCAAATAAGACAGTCAGTATTCAAGTTGGACTAGTCAGATACAAGCGGTCAGGTGAGACAGTGAGTATTTAAGTTAGACTGGTCAGATATAAGTGTTCTGTATTCATAGCTAGTATTCACGTCAGGTCAAATAAGGTGCTATACGTTAGATCAGGTGCATCTAGCATTCAGGTCAATTCAGGTAAGATAAATCAAGATTAAAGTCAAATCGGGTTTTAAGGTCAAAATATACATAGTAGAATGGATCACTGGCCATAAATTTTCGAGATCCTAAAAGAAAATCACTTGACCATAATTACAACACAGCTGATGGTCATGCACAGCCCCCTCGCAGGGACACCGCTAAAAACCGTGCGTATTTCTAATCAAACAAACGTCTGTTTGTACATATTTCCCAACTAGCATTATCATAGTCGTGTATTACGTAACAGCGCGCTCATCCAAAGTCTACTACGCAGACGCGCTTACTATTCAGTGCAGAAGGCGGGTTCATTACATTAGGTAGCTTGTTTTTCAAAGCTGCTCAGAGAAGCACATTTATGAAAACATTAAGAATTAATTATTCCTTGGGCGTCAATAAATATCACAGGCCTCGTGGAAGCTCGGTGAATGATGGTTTTGTCCCTAGAACAGAACAAAAAAGCAGTCCAGAATTTTAATCAACGTAATTCTGTTTTCACGATGTCCTTGTGAACATTAGAGATGCTGTGAACACGGGTATGCACCTGTGAGAGATTACATTGGCTAGACTTTCTATGTTAAGTGTCACGAGTAAAACATCAGGTTATTTTGTCGTTCATCTACATAATACGGACTTTCAGAACGAAGCAAAAAATAATTAATTTCATCACTGCAGGAAAAACAAACAAACTGGCTTATAATTCTTGCGCTAGTACGACGTTGTTACAATCTAGAGGTCTCGGATTCGAGTCCCACCACCGAACGTACTTGTCCCATCAGACGTAGGGACGTTGTGTTGTGACGGCCAATTCAACTATTTGATTAGAGTAGACAAAGAGATGGTCGTTGAGGTTGTTGATTTATCTTCCCGTATTTTAGTTCCTCATATTAAAATTAGGGACGGTGAAAAAAGTGAACTAAAAATTAAAAATGCAGTATTTTATATGAGATTTAAAACTGATAACAGTGTACGTGTGTGTGTGTGAGAGAGAGATTACTAAAAGTTTTTAAGAATATCAAATTTTCATTTCCAGAATTTTGGGTTTACATATCAAGATCTATTTTTTTACGATTCAGTTGCAGAAGACAGTATTTGTTGTTATGTTTCTCCCAAACTAGGCTTAGTTAATCTTTCAATCAAAAAACGTCTGGCATGGCAAGGTGGTTAAGGCACTTGATTTGTAATCTGAGGTTCGAGGGATTGAATTCCCGTCGCATCAAACAAACTCGCCCTTTCAGCCGTGGGGGCGTTATAATGTGACGGTCAAGCCCACTATTTGTTGGTAAAAGAGTAGCCAAAGAGTTGGCGGTGGGTGGTGATGACTAGCTGCCTTCTCTGTAGTCTTACACTGCTGAATTAGGGACGGCTAGCGCAGATTGCGCACGTGTAGCTTTGCACTAAATTCAAAACAAAACAAACCAGTCGAGAAAAACGATTCTAATTCGATTAAAAAAAATGATGATTTTAGCTAAACTCGTGATGAGGAAAAATAGTTTAACGTTGAATGAGAAAATTAGAACCCTAACACACAAAACTCGAAAAATAATAAACTCTTGGAGTTATCAGTAACTTATGGTCAGAACAAACTACCAACCTAGATCAAAACTAACAGTGAACTTAGTTAATGATGTAGTTAATTTTATATACTAGTCAACTAGGAATGTGCAATGTCTCAAAACATTAAACTTGTAATGATTAGAATGCATGGGTTCATCAACTGATTATCCTCGCTATCGCCGACACATTCGGCCGTAATCCCAATAGCATCTCGCGAAATTTTGATAATACTGAAATATAATACATAATTGTCAGATAATAAAAATATATATTTATAATGTTCACCGTTACTGTTTATGAAAACAACTAAAGAAAGAAGACCGAGAATGGCCCAGTTCTTAGCCTGTCGGGCTACGGATCTTGGAGTTTCTCACTTTAGTCAGTTAGGGCAAAAACGAAGAGATAGAGCAAGAGAAAGAGCGAAATCGTGTTCCGTTAAAGGATGTAGGTACATTATACAGATGATGTTCAAGTCCCGCGATTCATTTAGAGAAAAATAGCCACGTAGTATGCGGTTGGTCCTGTTGACTGACAGAATATTAACAGAATAATAACTAACAGAATTATGGATGGTTTACACATTTAGCCTTTATTATCTTTGCACGGTTATCTAATCAATCAATAGAACGAACGCGAAGTGAGGGAAGATAATTTTTCTTCAAGGGCGAATTACACCAAAAGTAAAATCTAAGTTTTGAAAGCATCCATATGTTATTGAGTTTCTTAGCACCTTGTGTTTGGTTATAAACAAGTTTTTAGTTGCAATTCAAACACAATATTCTTTAAAAAAATATAGAACAGTAAGAAAAGGCTTGTTTTAAATTTCGCGCAAAGCTACACGAGGACTATCTGCTCTAACAGTCCCTAATTTAGCAGTGAAAGACTGGTGGAAAGTCGGTTAGTTTAACACCAGCCGCCGCCAGCTTTCGGGTCACCTTTCTACCAACGGATAGATGGATTGATAGTTACATTATAATAACCCTGCAGCCGAAAGGATGATCATGTTTGATAGAAATAGGACTCGAACCCGAAACCCTCAGATTGCGAATCTTGGCAATCATGCCAGACAAAACAAGAAGAGTAGTAGGAAAAGTAATATTCTATTGTGTAAATTTATAAACTTTTCGTATTCGTATTAACGCAACTCTTTCTTCAGTATGTAGGCTTCGTAACGATGGATAAAGGAAAAGTGCTAGAAAGGACCTCAAGTCTGCTTCAAACCAAGTCCTTCAGTGACGTCACATTTATAGTGGGACCATCAACATCCACTAAAAAATACGTTGGCCATAAAGTGCTCCTTGCGATGACGAGTCCTGTGTTTGAGGCTATGTTTTGTGGAGATATGGCTGACAAAGCTAAAGTCATACGTGTTTCTGACGTAGCACCAATCGGCTTTGAGAACTTGCTCAGGTAAACTAAACACGTTATGGGATCAAGGGGATGTGACTGATGAATTTAAAATTCTTAAGGAAGTCGACAATGTTCATTCATGCTTTCTTATTTAATGGTGAGAGTGGTAAAACCGTGGGACACTAATAGAGATTTTGGTATGGAAAAAGTCATTTTCAGCGAAGACGGCTTCATGTTTCTAACAGGGTTGTTGGATTTTTTAATGGTACGTCTTCAAATATGATCGATGCAGTTAACTTAAGGGTATTTACGTGAAGAGTTGATAAATATTTGAAGGATAGCGGCCGTCTTTCAGTTGTTTATTTGTATTTTGGGGTTTACTGTATTGGATGGACATCCTTGGTAGACCGAACAGGTCCGTTCTTGTCCTCAAGTTATATTATGATTAATGATTTTATCAACTTTTTCATGTCATTATACACTTCGTTTGGTGGCCGCGGCCAAGCCAGGTTGTTAAGGCACTCGACTCGTAATTCGCGGGTTCGAATCCCCCTCACATCAAACATGCTCACCCTTTTAGCCGTGGGAGCGTTATTATGTTTCGGTCAATCCCACTAATCATTAGTAAAAGAGTAGCCTAAGATTTGGCGATGGGTAGTAATGACTGGCTGCCTTCCGTATGGCCTTACACTGCTAAATTAGGGACAGCTAGCGCAGATAGCCCTCGAGTAGCTTTGCGCGAAATTCTAAAAACCAAACAAACAATCAGATCGACTGGAATTCGACAGATACAGTAATGGGAGAGAGGTTACTTGTGTTTACCAAAATTCTTGAACTAACCACCAATATGTCTACCATATCCAAGATGGTCTGAAGAACCCAGGAATAAAGCGAAAATCTTTGTTTTTGAATTTCGCACAAAGCTACTCGAGGGCTATCTGTGCTAGCTGTCCTTAATTTAGTAGTGTAAGACTAGAGAGAAGGCAGCTAGTCATCACCACCCACCGCCAACTCTTGGGCTACTCTTTTACCGACGAATAGTGGGATTGATCGTAACTTTTAAACGCTCCCACGGCTGAAAGGGCGAGCATGTTTAACGCGACGGGGATGCGAACCCGCGACCCTCAAATTACGAGTCGCACGCCTTAACACGCTTGGCCGTGCCAGGCCAGTATTATTATATTTCAGTGAGATAGTTTATGTCTCGTAGGAACCAGCTATAGTAGATGCAGTGTGACTGACATGTATCATGTTCTTCTGTGCTTTCTTCACTCGTTGGTTTTTAGGACAAGTGTAACAGTTTAGGGAGAATTCAGCTGGTGAGCTATAACCTACGTTAATTAAATATGAATAATTTAGAATTAGGGCACGGATTAGTAAAACATTATTATTTATTCCTTACCCCATTTATTTATTATCAATACCTCATTTCACTTAGGCAACTGTAGAACTCAGATGATTTGGTAAACTTTAATTATTGTTAAATGTACACTCTCTCTATATCATGTAGGTTGTTACATGCAATTTGTTTTGCGTGTTTATATTATATATACATGTATAAAAGTTTATAAGTTGTCTTATATTATATTTACATATACACAAAGTGTCCAAAAATTACGTTAATTAAGTACTTACAACAAGAAAAAAGTTCGTTTAAGTAATTTCCGTACACCATGTGTATGAGTGGTTACAGTTTTGTTTTTTATTCTGTATTGTTATAGGTATGCTTACACAGACGCCTTAAATCTCCAATCAGTGGAGGACGCCATCTTGACAGCAACTGCTGCTAAAAAATATCTTCTTCCTCATCTACTTCGGGAATGTTTCGCTTACATTGAACGAAACGTTACACCACAGAGTGTTTGTCAGGTCTTGGAGTTCGCAAACACCATGGAAGCCCACCACCTGGTTTACAAATGTCTTAACATCATCGATCGACAGACGTACCACGTGATCACCTCTCCAGGTTTCTCTGACATCAGCTTGTCCGTTATGGAAACAATTGTACACAGAAGACACCTCAATCTGAACAGCGAGTACTCCCTGTACAGTGCCACATGCACGTGGGCACGAGAGGAGTGCAAAAGAAGGTCAGTAGAAGCTGATGTCGACAACATTCGCAACATATTGAACTCAGTTCTGCCCTACATTCGGTTTCTTGCTATGACGCCGGAAGAATTCTGTAAAGGTCCGGCTAAGTCGGGTCTCCTTTCTAAGGATGAAAGTTTAGGCATATTTATGAATCTCGCCATAAGTGGAATAGTTACAGTACCGTTAGGACTAAACACAGAAACGTCAAAACGCATGATTCCTCCAGAGCATTTTGTATGTTGTTTTTACAAAGCCTTGTCCTACCACACCCCAGTTCGGCCATTGCGTGTCTTTGGCTCAACCTTCAGAGTCACCAACACGGATGTTTTTGTGATGGGTCTGGGGCTGCCTATCCGTCTGGACGTCAGTTGTTATTCTATAAGGCAGCCTAAGGTCGAGGGTTTACTGCGTTGCACTTATGGACTGCACGAGGACAGGCCCGATAGAGAGGAGGTGACTCTAAACTTTGTCCTGTCCAAAGGCAAGGATGTTAAAATTATGTTTGATAAACCACTTTTTGTCCATAAAGGAATCCGGTACAAAATTCAGCTGAAGTTGTCAGCTCCTCTGACGGAAGATGCCGTTGCACCGATCATTCGAGACCGAAAACGGGATGTAAAGGTAGAAGGTGTCAATTTTCAGTTGTTGCCTTTTGAGGAGGAACATTACCCACCAAAACCAGAGGCAATGGAGTTTTCAGACATCTTCTTCTACGTCTGAACTTAATGTGATTGTATCAGCACTCGAGCAAATCAACGAACTCTGGTTCTTGAAACACTGTTTGGTTAAAACGTCATGTGTAAACATGTGTTGGATAAAACACCATCTGAAAATCCGTATTGTTTAAAACGTCATCTGTAAACGTGTTGCTTAAAAGAACATCTGTAAACATGTGTTGGTTAAAACTTTATCTGTAGCACATGTTAGTTAATAGTTATTTGCAAACATGTGTTTGGTTAAAACTTTATCTATAAATATTGGTTAAAACTTATCTACAAATACAAACTGATTAAAACATTATTAATAGACATGTGTTGATTAAACGTTATCTGTAAACACGTGTTGGTTAAGACTTATCTGTAAACACGTTGATTAATCGTTATTTGCAAATACGTGTCAGTTACAACTTTATCTGTATAAATGTGTTAATTAAACCTTTATATGTTTACACTAGTTAGTTAGGACATTATCTGTAAACACATGTTGGTTAAAACGTTACTTGTAAATATTTGTTTGTTTGTTTTTGAATTTCACACAAAGCTACTCGAGGGCTATCTGTGCTAGCCGTCCCTAATTTAGCAGAGCAAAACTAGAGGGAAGGCAGCTAGTCATCACCCCCCCCGCCAACTCTTGGGCTACTCTTTTACCAACGAATAGTGGGATTGACTGTCACATTATAACGCCCCAACGGCTGGGAGGGCGAGCATGTTTGGTGCGATGGGGATGTGAACCTGCGACCCTCAGATTACGAGTCGCACGCCTTAACACGCTTGGCCATGCCGGGCCCACCTGTAAATATATGTTGGTTAAAACACTATTTGCAAACAAGTGCTGGTTGAAACTTTTATCTGTAAATATGTGTTGTTTAAAAAATCACCGTGAACACGTGTTGGTTAAAACTTTATATGTAAACAAGTAAAAGTTTATCTGTAAAGGCGTGTTAATTTCATTATTGTTTATCCACAAACACGTGTCTATTAAAACGTTACCCATAAACAAGCGTGGTTTAGAACGTTACCCATTAACGGGTGTTGATATATCACCGAGTGTGTAAGTTGCTTTTTACAGTGAGAGTTAGCGACTGTAATAATTCAGTAGCTTTCAAACTTAAAGATTGTTTTTTTATTGACGAAGTTTTGCCTTGCTTATATTTTCTTGTTTTTGTTGTAGATAACAAATTTCGTGTTTATATTTATTCATAGAAGTTTTATAATAGTCTCTTCACTCAAAAGACATGGCTAGGTGGGTTAAGGCGTTCGACTCATCATCTGAGGGTAGCGGGTTCGAATCCCTGCCGCACCAAACATGCTCGCCCTTTCAGCCGTGAGGGCGTTATAATGATAGGTCAATCCCACTATTCGTTGGTAAAAGAGTAGTCCAAGAGTTGATGGTCAGTGGTGATGATTAGCTGCCTTCCCTCTAGGCTTACATTGCTAAATTAGGGACGGCTAGCGCAGATAGCCTTTGCGTAGCTTTGCGCGAAATTGAAAACAAACAAACACTAGAAAGATTAGTTATTGAAAGGAGAGAGTGGTGTAGGATATATTGTTTTTCTTTCATCTACATTTTGAAGATTCGCATTACTTTAGTTTTATAGACAATGTTATACCAGGGGTATTATCGTAGTATTACCACTTACTTCTCTACATCTGTTCTCATGGTACTAACACTGATTTCAATATATCTGTTATCATGGTAGACCATTACGTTTGTTATGTTGGAATTAACACTGATTTTACTACATCAGTTAAACTATACGACATATTAACATAAAATAATGTTACGCTTTAATTTCTTGTACCTTAGCTTTGACTGACGTGATCCACTGAGACCATTGAACGACAACCAAGGTAATTATTATTATTACTTCTATTCTCCAGTCTTACTAATTAACCTCAAAACATCTTAAGTTATGTCTAACCTCTGAACGCGTGTGGGTCTGAAGAGAAACAACAGTTTCTGAGCACCCCTGGGTTAACTATCAGGCTTTTCATGTGAGGTTTAAAAGCCAGAACCGCTACTATGACCAATTATAAAATTGGAAATTGGACCCTACACCATGGCTGTGAGAGTGGGTTTTCTCGAGGTACTCCCATTTCACCTCACACCTAAATCCGAGGCATTGGATCTTTAGACACCAACCAGAGCAATGTGATCCACTGATCCTTTCCCGGTCCCGAATCATGTCGTTTGAGTTGATGTTTTGTCTCGTCTGCCGTCAACTTGCTTCTTCTACCGACTTTTGCCTTCGTCTTCGTCTTGTCGCCTAACAAGCCTACAGAACCCGTGGCTACAAGATTTTTTGTTAAATTTATCAGCTCAGTTGGCCTAATACATACAATATCCACGTAACTAATCTTCAAACCTTTTGCCACGAGCGCCCTTGGAGGCTAATGTTTCCTCAGAAATATTAACCTTATTCCAAAACAATTGTGTGTGCACCCGACACTTCCAAACCACCATTAGTAAAGCAAGTTATAGATTATACTTCCTAAAATGTGTCAGTGGCCCTAACAAAGGTGCTCTTCCAAAAGTATCTTCACTACATACAAAACCTTCATTAGACCTCTTTTTGAATATGGTAATGCAGTCACATGTAACATCTCCGAGTACCAATTATTATTCCTACAGCATCTCCAGAACCACGCAATCAAAATTATTATTCGGCTCTTCAGCTGCACCCTCACGGCACTCCTCGAAACACTAATCGATCTCCTATCAATACAAGACCGGTTCATTAAATATGCTGAACGCTACGACACCAAAGCCAAGGGCAGAAACACTCAAATACGTCAAATATCTCAACTAGCTGACACCCCTCCAGCCCTGGGCTAAATAACCTCGCTACTAAACTGGATCATTAACCACACTGATTGGTATTACCTTATTTATATGTTAATAACTTTCAACATTTCAGATTTGGGCACTGGGCGGGTAGATTATTTGGCGCCTGTCCAGTGAAAGTTGTTTTCTCCTGTTTCCCCCACAGCTAAATTTCTTGCTATCGGATCTTTGAATCCCCGGCACCCCGACCTTAAAAGTATTTCTTTCTTCACCACTTCTTTTTTCTTTTTTCTCACCTTCCTCCCCTTTTTGTCTCAAAGGTTATTTTTCCTTTTTTCTTTTTTTCCTTCCTCTCCCTGTTTCCTCACCACTGCCTCCCCACCCAACACTTGAGGTGCTTCAGCCTGAATCTCTCTGCTCAACCATCGTTTTCACCACCAGAAATCTTAAGCGCAACGGCAAGTGTAGCTGCACCAGGAGCAACGACTTATCCGAGCTTCTTCCCAGCTCTTCCCGACTCCCGGATCTCCCATCTAAAATAATCAGGACTCACCCCTGTTCCCTAAGTTACGTCTAACCTCTGAATGCGTGTGAGGCTGATGAAAAACAACAGTTTCTGAGCTTCCCTGATTTGCCTCTCAGGCTCCTTTCCCGATTCTGTGAGGTTCAAAAACCTAAACCACTGCCACGATAAATAGGATTGGAAAACACACACACTGACTTGAAGACGAAAGGCGGAAGGCTTTCAAAACGTCGTTCTCTACATTTGTGTCTCCACAACAGGCAGTTACCGTTCATCCTACGGAGTTTCATCAAAGTATACACTGCTTTCAGCACCCTATAGACCATTTGACTATTGTATTTGCTGAGAGAAGTGTTTAGAACAGTGGTGCACAAAGTCCCACGATGACCAACGGGAAAGTCAAACATTGAGAGTCGCGCCTGCGTGAAGATTAAGAGCTATAGAAGAATACGCATTAGATTAGATACTGGATTGTTTCATATTTGTGACGAGCAATAAAAAAATCTAATAAGCAAATCTCGTTAATGCATAGGCATTTAATCATTGGCGGAATGACGTAATATATCCGTAATTACGAAATCTCACGTGTTCCAATTGTTCTTCGAGATTTACTTACAAGCCCTATTTTGATATTATTTCGTAACAAGAAAGGCAGCTAATCGTAAAAGAAAAGTTGACGACGAAAACCGACAGTTTCATGATGATTGGACTGCGCAATACTGTTTTGTTCAACAACAGAAGAACGTGATTTGTCTGCTGTGTCATTTGACAGTAGCAGTGGCGAAGGTATTCAAAATAAAGCGTCATTATGAGTCGAAGCATAAAGATTTCCACAACGTTGTCTGTGATGAACGAACAGCTCGAACTGAATCTCTGCGGCGGTCGCTGAATCACAAACAGAACGTTTCCTCAAAGCAGTCAGCAGATTTAGGTGCATCATGTGAGGTCAATTACGATATTTCGTTGATGATAATGAAATCTGGCCGACCGTTCACTGATGGTGATTTTGTCAAGTAATGTATGATTACTGTATCTGAAAAGTTGTGTCCGGAAGCAGTTCGCAAGCTACAGACGGTGTCTTTGAAACGTATGACAGTTCAACGAAGAATTTCACACCTCTCAGCAGACGTAACAAGGCAACTTACAAATAAAGTAGTCAACTTTTTCTACTTCTAGTGGGCTTGTAGCACTGTTGATGAAGCATCAAGGAAAGCAGAATAGACAATTGGTGAAGTTGCACTGTATTATTCACCAACAGAACCTGTGCAGTAAAGAACTTGGTTTTCAGGCACTGATGACATTAGTGACAAAAACCATTAATTTCATCAAATCACGAGGGCTCAATCACCGCCAGTTTCAAAGTCTTCTTGAAGAAACTGATTCAGACTATGGTGACCTTGTGTATCACTGTGAAGTACACTGGCTGAGTTGAGGGAAGATGCTCAGAAGATTATTGAAGTTGATTGATGAGGTGATAGAATTCCTCAGAAGCAAGAACAAAGACACAGAAGTGATTTACATGGCTGATCCAGCATGACAAGCTGATTTGACCTTTCTGGTCGACATGACACAACACTTGAATGATCTGAATTTGAAGTTGCAAGGCAAAAATCAGCTTCGCTGTCAGCTTGCAAATCACGTCTCGGCTTTCAGGACAAAGTTGCAGTCGTTCCAGCAGCAAGCAGCATCAGACAACTTCGTGCACTTTCCCACTTTTCAGTCACAGCTACAGAAGAATCAGAATATTGACACACAGGTTGATGTTTGGAAGCTAGATACCTTGATCCAATCGTTCAACTCACGGTTTCATAACTTTGACCAATGCAGATTGTTGATGAGACTTTTTGCTGATCCGTTCAGAGTGTCAGTGAATGACTTGTCAGCAGAATATCAGCTCGAACTTACTGATCTCCAGAAATCTGATGAACTGCGTGATATTTATGGAGAAAACAGTTTGCTTGACTTCTACAAAACGTTGCCTGATACATTTGCCAATCTGAAAGAGAAAGTACTTATCCATACCAGCATGTTTGGCAGCACGTACTGCTGCGAACAGCCTTTCTCGCGTATAAAACTGAACAAAAATAACATTTGCAATCAGCTGACTGTTGATCATCTGGAAGCAGTCTTGTATCTTTCAACGTCATACATCAAGCTGGACATTTCTAAGCTCGTAGATGACATGCAGCACCATCCATCGCACTGACTTTGTGACAGTTGACGTATCATAACATTTCTTAGAATAATGTGCAAACTCTTTGATATAATCGTTATTTGTGTGTTCTTAAATGTGATGTCCATCTTGTGTGAAATGAAACAACTGTGGGACGATTTTGATCATTTGTGGCCCCCAACGGTTACGAGAAGTCTGTTTGTGGCCCCTGACTCAAAAAGTTTGTGCACCGCTGGTTTAAAAGTTTGAGTTAATTGACAGCCGCCTTGAGGCTGTGTATGCCTCACAAACGTCTTACATGGTCGGTTATTCTCTCGATTGAATGGGGTGTTGATAGAAGAGCAATGGTAATACCTTAGTAAATATGAATGTGTGAATGCCAAAATTTTTAGTTCTAAGTAACAAAAATAATTTTCATAATCCCTCGTTAATTATATCCGTAGAAAAGAGCTTTGAGTTAAGTATCTTGTTTTAGGCCCAGAATTCTTTTGCTGTGATTCTAATCATTACCACCATGCTTACGAGATAGATCTTGTGCTTCTATAAAACTGTCAAGTGAAAACTGAGACGCGTAGAAAGTCGTTCAGTTCCAAAAACGTTTACAAGCATCATGCGATGTTTCTTACCTTGTTACATGTCTCTGTTGAAGACGATTTACTCATTGTTACATGTTTCTGTTAAGGACGATTTACTCATTGTTACATGTTTCTGTTAAGGACGATTAACTCATTATTACATGTTTCTGTTAAGAACGATAAACACTAATTCCATGTTTCTGTTATGGACTGCAAAAGGTGAATTTTACAGAAAAAAGAAAACTTTGCAGTCGAAAGAACTACTCATATTGATTAATTTTGCAGGTTCTCAATTTTTATAAAAAATATGAGCTAATAAATGAAACATAAAAAGAAAGTCACAGAAAGAACCCTTTCTGAGCGGCAATCAGAACGTTTTAGTTTTTACGTTCGCCGCTAGGAAAAGTACTATGACTTTTGTCAAAAGTTTTGACTTTGTGTTCTGAACAGTGTCGAGTAGCGCCATATCAATTCGAACCTACTCTGAACGAATCTAAAACAATTACTTTTGACACAGATCTGACAAGTTCTAGTGATGAGGACAGTTCCACGAGCGAGAGTAACGGAACTGTGAGTGATACTGATAGCACCCAGGCCGGTTGCGAGTCGGTCATACCTCGAGTGGAAGAATGGTAAGCCTAAGTCATGACAACAAATATGGTCTGTGTTTATTTCACGTGCAATTTTAAGCATCTCGAAACCTGTCTGGTGTTTATAAACTATTGGTATCACAGACTGGGTTTTGTTTGTTTATACTTTGCCGACTATGGTCACTAATACTCGGCCGTTCCACAATCATTGTACCGGGTATTTATGACTCGTAACAAAATAAATTTCAGTTATGCGTCATAATTCTGTCTATAAAATCAAACTAGATGTAGCAGTCTGAATAGTTAATTTATCTTGAAATGTTAAATTTGAAAAATGGAATTCTTCAAACTTTTCCATATTTAAAAATGATACAAAAACATCTACAAAATGATCTACCAGCTTTTAAACTTGGAATATACTCTATTTGGGATAGATTTGTCTACTGTCTAGACCAGAATATCAAGGTTTCACTGACTCTAAGGAGCCACAAAGGCAAAACACGCTCATGAATGTGAAACGTGCATGCCTAGTTACATTCTTGAAAAACTTGTACTTTTCAAATTATTATATTATACATGTTATTGTTTATCGCTTTATACTGCACACATACCTTTAAGTTTGTTCTTTTCGTGATAAACCCCCCAGTGGCTCAGCGGTATGTCTGCGGACTTACACACTAAAATCCGGGTTTCGATACCCGTGGTGGCCAGAGTACATTGGCCTGGCATGGCCAAGCGCGTAATGCGTGTGACTCGTAATCCGAGGGTCGCGGGTTCGCGCCCGCGTCGCGCTAAACATGCTCGCCCTCCATAAAACAAACATAAAGTAGCAATATCAAGACAAAAGATAGTCTCACAAAGTACGTAATCCGAAAAAAGCACCGATAGATTTACATAAAACACCAGCACTGAAAGGAACAAAATGGTCGGCGCGCAAAGAAACGTGTTTGGCAACTATTACGTCATAGTTGTAAAACGTCACGGAAACAGCCGAACGGTCGAGAGAAACTTGAGTTCGAGGACCCGCATATTTTGTTTCATTTTTTACTCAAAAACTAAAGTGTTTAAAAATATGGCAACCACACAGAAATTATACCTAATCGAAGTACAGTTTCTAAGGCAATTATTAAATTTGTTGAAAATTCACTTTTAACACTACGTGGTTCTGAGGTTGTAAACTATATTTTTATTTCGTTATAATTTTATCTTTTATTTATTATTTGTTCTATCCTTTAATTAAGTTGTGAATTTTAGTTACATTTAAACCTTCTAGATGATCCAGTTTGTATGAGACTGACACCAGTTTTCTCAAAGAGTGACGTACAGATATTAATATAACAATATATTATGTAACTTTATTATCACAGGAGATGTACTCTCGTTACCTAATACAATGAATAAATACCCTGCTACAAACTACATAATCTGAGTTATGAAACATTTTGTGAATTATTGCTGTGTGATTTTACTGCTAGAACAACATAGACAACGTGACAACGAGTAGAAATAGATTACTTGGCGCTAGAACATGATATAAAAATAAATTATTTGGTTCCAAAACATGATATAAAAGATTACTTGGCGTTAGACAATGATATAAAATAGATTACTTGGAGCCAAAACATGATATAAAAATAGATTTCTTGGCGCCAGAAGACATAAAAAGCTCTTTAAGTCTGTTTGATTTGGTTTGAATTTCACGAAAACTACACGAGGGCTATTTGTGCTTGCCCTCTCTAGTTTAGCAATGTAAGACTAGAGAGAAGGCATCACCACCCACTGCCAACTCTTGGGCTACTCTTGTATCAACGATTAGTGGGATTGACCGTAACATCATAACGCCTCCACGACTGGAAGGGCGAAAATATTTGGTGTGAGGGGAATTCGAACCCGCGACCCTCATATTACGAATCGAGTGCCATAACCACGTGGCCATGCTAGCTTTCTTTACGTCGGAACACACAATAGAGAGACGTCACTTGACGTAATGATAACGTATTTTATTGAATTGTAACAAAAAATTAAAGTTATTATTTATTTTAAAGTTCAACACTCTGTATGGTAATGTAACCAAAACACTTCATTCGGTGTTACACCCCTTAAGGCTCTTTGTGTATGGACTTTCAATCAATTCCAAAAGATTGGATGGAATTCATTATTTTTTATTAAAAGTCCAGATGTAAACGTTTATAATAATCTTTTACATTGTTTCTATATGTCCGGACTTACAACGCTAGAAACCAGGTTTCGATATCAGTGATGGACAGGGATCAGATAGCCTACTGTGTAGCTTTGTGTTTAACATCAAACAGACGAATAATTCGATATCTCTTGTTGCTCTTCTATAACTTTGATCAAATTATCGATGGATAACTCGTATGACATCACGATCCATAACATAAATGTTTTCCAGTGAGAAGAAATGTGACCGCATCCACACCTTTTGCATCATATGCGCACGCCATTGCCAACGAGACTTTACGCGTAACACCAGAGCTCGTCAGGTTGGCTGGGAATACAATACAAAATTTTCGATCGAAACGTTGTTTCTTTCAGCCGTTTACAACACGTCTTGTGTTATAGTGAATAACGATTAACACAGGCGAAATGTTATCAATCGATTGGTAGTTTGCATGACAATGACTGGTAGTAATTTCTTACAATTTTTGTTTTATTAGCCCCAAACTTTAGGTTACCAGATAGAAGCACATAATGATATCTTCACCCTACAGCAATGATGAGTTGATGAGTTCTGGAATTACCGAAAGGCTTCGTGAGCAGCAACGTGTAGAGTTCTAGGTGTGAGGTCAAGATGCTATTGTGTTCTTGAAAATGTCTAAAACAGCACCAATATCCAAAAATTTGATAACACTTATTTTTGGTCTTAATGCGTTACCATGGTGATTGAGAAGTAGGATTAGGCTAATTTATCAATAACGCTTGTGCAAACAATAACCTAGACCATAATATGGTGACTAAACATTTTCTAATGAAATAGATTCTTTCAAACAGTGAACAGCATGTACGTCACTTTTCAATTTTAACTAACAAACTAATGTTCTAATTTTTATGTTGAAATTAATGTGAATAGTGATCACCTACCAATAACCTGCTCTCTCTCAAATACCAGATCTATGTATCAGTACAATATAACTAATAAGCTAAAGTTCTAATTTTTATGTTGAAATTAATGTAGTTAGTGATTTAGGCAAACAACTAATCATTTAATTAGGCTTACTGAAATCGTAATCGATAGCTTTAATCATAAGATATACATCGTTACTTGCTTTTTCAATATCGAGAAAACATGTGACGCTGTATGGCATAATGATTTCCTTCAAGATTTAAATAAGAAGTAGAATTAGAAACAGGAGTTATTCCTTAGTTATCCAATTTTTGTGATGATTTTAAATGGAGATGCCACTAACTTGGAGCACTTTAATCCAGAAGTTGGTGTTCTTCAAGGAAGGGTAAGTTAGCCGTATCCTGTACATCCGTTAAACGATGTTAACTGCAGTTAAACTTCACAGTTTGCTGATGCTGTGGCCATCTTATACATACCATCAATAGCGTCAAAGAATTTACAACAAGTTTTAAACCAAACAGCTGAGTATTGGCAGAAACAAAGGACCCGGCAAGGTCAGGTGGGTTAAGGCGTTCGACTCGTAATCTGAGGGTCGCGGGTTTGAATCCCGGTCGCACTAAACATGCAAACATGCTCGCCATTTCAGCCGTGGGAGAGTTATAATGTTGGGGTCAATTCCGCTATCTGTAGCCCAAGATTTGGCGGTGGGTAGTGATGATTAGCTGCCTTCCCTTTAGTCTTACACTGTTAAATTAGGGACAGCTAGCGTAGATAGCCCTCGAGTAGCTTTGCAGAAAACTCAAAACAAACAAACAAAACCTGAAGTTTAAAAGGGCTTCAGAAAATTTTGTGAAACAACTGATCATTTAATTAGGCTTACTGAAATCATAACACTGTGTAACAAAATTTCTACTTTTTCTTGTTCCTGGGCAGAAAGCCTTATTTCCCAATTGATTATGCCTAAAGTAAATAGAAAAGACCTGTTTTTCTCTTCAAAGTTGGCTTTTGTGACCTGGGTAATGAAAGTTTCAAATTCATCCATTTTTTAGAATATTCCAAGTATATTCAGTGCTGAGTAGCTGATACAGAATTTTCTCGAACTTACAAGAACTTTCTAGAATCTTGTAGAACTTTCAAAAATTTTCAACAATGTTGTAGAACTCCATTCAACAAGATGGGCTCTGCTTCTGCCACAATGCATTTAGTCTGTGCAGGGCAACTGGAATTGCCTGTAACCCAAACAAGTGGCACCTCTTCACTGATAGCTCATCCAACAGTCTCAAAGCTGTGCTGCTCAAATAAAGGAAATAAGTATCCGTCTCTTCCCCTGGCTCATTCGGTGCACCTCAAAGAGGGATACAACAGCATCAAGACCTTGAAGTATGAAGAGTATGGCTGGGAGGTTATCGGAGACTTCAAAATGGTAGCATTCCTGATGGGTCTCCAAGGAGGCTTTATCTAGTTCTCTTGTTATCTTTGCCTTTGGGACAGCAGGAATACGGCAGTGCACTATAACAGGAAGCACTGGTCACAAGGGACCAAATTATCTGTGGGGAGGCACAATTTCAACCATGACCCACTAGTGGACTTTCAGAAGGTGTTGTTCCCACCATTTCACATAAAACTGGGTGTTATTAAGCAGTTTCTCAGAGCTCTTGATAAGGAGTCTGCAGCCTTTAAGTACTTTCAAGACTTCTCTAAGCTGTCTGAGGAAAAGGTCAAATCTGATGTCTTCGTTGGATCACAAATAAAGAAGATCCTGGAGTACACAGAATTCCTGAAGAAGCTCAGTAGGAAGGAAAAACTTGGAACAGCTTTGTCACAGTGGTTCGGGGCTTCCTGGGCGATCACAAGGCTGAAAATTGAAAATTATATGAAATTATTGAGGCTCTGGTGAAGAACTACTGCAGAATGGTTTGCAGGATGTCCCTGAAAGTCCGATCCTTTACGCTCATCTTGATAGATTCAAAAAGAAAATGGGAGCATACTCAGAGGGGCAAGGCGAGCGCTTCCATCAAGATATACTGGACTTTGAATACCAAGAAGTGTATAACGAAAACATGATGGGAGACTATATTTGGGGGCCGATACGTAAAAGTGATTTACATTAGTCACAAATCTCAAAAAAACTACTCACTTCTAAACATTTTTGTATAACTTTAGTATAAATACATGTAAATCTTGATTCATATGTTGTTTTATTCAAACCTTATGTAAATAAATATGTGCAAATTTGCCCATTTTTACATAGAAAATAGGTTAATTTCTAAATTTCATTATCCAGGTCACAAAAGCAAAGTTTGAAGAGAATAATGGCCATTTTCTGTACTTTTACAACACAAGCAATTAAGAAATAACACATACTATCCAGGAAGAAAATTTGCGATACATAATGTTATTTAGAGAATGTGAAGCAGCTTGAAGATAGATTATACGAGTCAGTGTTTTAGCTATCACAGTTACATTGTATAAATAAGTTGATATGCATTCAGTTAAGGCCATTGGTAGCATAGTCCTACAACAATTTATGGCACCGTAAAAGTTTTCAAGCTTGTGGAAACATTAAGGGAGAAAGTAAAGTAATTTACCGCAGTTACGTGGACATGATATAAAAATAGATTACTTGGCGCCAAAACATGATATAGAAATAGATTTCTTGGCGCCAGAAGATATAGAAAGTGCTTTACGTCAGTTTGATTTGTTTTGAATTTCACGAAAAACTACACGAGGGCTATTTGTGCTAGCCGTCTCTAATTTAGCAGTGTAAGACTAGAAGGATGGCAGCTGGTCATCACCAACAACCGCCAACGCTTGGGCTACTCTTTTCCCAACGAATAGTGGTATTGATCGTCACATTATAACGCCACCACGGCTGAAAGGGCGAGCATGTATGGAGTGACGGGCATTCGAGCCCGCGACCCTCGGATTACGAGTCGAGTGCCTTAATCGCCTGACCATGCCAATACATGAATATAATTATGAAAAATTAATTCGCTAAAATAACTTAGTGCCTTTTAATTAGAAATACAATAATTCCACACATTGGAATATCCAAGTTAAGAGATGTTCTTATGGACGTTTCAAGTTGTTGTTCTGGTAGATTTAGGTCTTGTTCACCGTTGACACTTGACTCATGAATCTTTAAAACTTAAACTAACGTTTGAATAGTTCATTTTCTGGAATACCAGCGACTTTCACTCGAAATTTGTCGCAACGTAAACAAACTGAGTTGATAATAAGCAAACAAACTGAGTTATTGCGGATAACTTTAGACACAGAAATATATTCTGTTGGGCGACCCAATTTGGGAGTCCCAAATAATTAAAACTGGCTCGGTAAGGCAAGGTGGTTAGGGCATTCGACTTGCAATCTGAGGGTCGAGAGTTCGAAATACCGTCACATAAAACACGCTCTCCCTTTCAGCCATGTGGGCGTTATATTGTAACGGTCAATCCTACTATTTATATGCAAAAACGGCTCTTCTGGGCCCAGAAAACACTTCAAATAGAAGAGCGAACAACGTTTCGACCTTCTTCGGTCATCGTCAGGTTCTACTATTTGTTAGTAAAAGAGTAGCCCAAGAGTTGGCGGTGGGTGATTATGACTAGCTGCCTTTTCTCTCATCTCACACTGTAAAATTAGGGGTGGCTAGCGCAGATAGCTCTAGTGTAGCTTTGCGCGAAATTCAAAGCAAACCAATCTAAATTATTGATTTCAACCACTTCTCTTCATTTGGACGATAAATACTTATGAAGCTCTTTATAGTTTTGCCAGCACGAGTTAAACTGTTGGGTACTCTAGTACTGACCTCTGGATTTTCGTTTTTTTTATTAGTGATGGTTTGCTTGTGAGTTTCGGAAATTCGCGAAAGACCGTAAAATAGCTACCTGCACCTCCATTCAGCAATTTTTAACCGAATGATTGAAAAATAGTTCAGAGAGAAGGTATTTCGTCAGCATCGCTAACCGCCAAGTTGTGGTATATCTTGATAAAATAGTGGGATTTGACTGTTACTTTTATGATTGTCCCGTAGTATGGGGATTGATTTTTACGACAACGAGACGCGAATCTTGTATCCTTGGTGGATTTACAGTCTATGAAAGGAGATGGAGTTATTTATTGTCTTGTTCTAAAATAACAGCGTTAACTCTGTATTAAAAAAAAAGTAATTTGATAAAAGCTCTGTGACAGAAGTGTCAGTCCGTATTCACGTGTAAATGATTTATGATGTAACTTACTTGTGGTGGTGAATTATCCTGGAAATTTTTACATTTGTTTTACTTTTCTCGCCGACGAATAAATGACGAGTGAAAATTTCGTGGAAAAGAAAATACTGTTAATTTTATTTAATGTGATTATAGACATTAGAAAGTTAAACGTTTCTAAGGCAGATGTGATAGCACTTACAGATGGTCAAAATTAGCAAAAAAGTTATTTTATGCTATTTCACTAGAAAGTTATTTTAAATAACATATCCGTGTTACTAATGACGGTCTTGATATTAAGAAAGGTTTCTCGAAACCTACAAGGCTGACACGATAAGAGAAATTCCATTAAATTCAGACATAGCCGTTAAACGAACCCTTCGATAGCTCTACCAGGTTATACATCTGGTTGTTTTGTCTCCACAAGAGTGGTTGAGGTAGACTTCTTTCACCTAGGGAAAATCTTCGTCGCTTGTAGGAATTTATATGGATTGATCACACCAAAATTCACGTCATGTTTGTACTAGTCCTTGTTTCTACCTCTCAAACATAACAACCTTGAGAAGTCACATTACGTTTTTACTAGTCCTTGTTCATACTTTTAAAACACAACAACTTTTGAAGTCACATTATTTTTTTACTAGTCTTTGTTCATACCTTTAAAACACAACAACCTTTGAAGTCACATTATATTTTACTAGGCCTTGTTCATACCTTTAAAATACAACTTTAAAGTCACATTATACTTTTATTAGTCCTTGTTCATACCGTTAAAACACAACTTTTGAAGTAACATTATACTTTTACTAGTCCGTGTTCATACTTTTAAAATACAACAATTTTTGAAGTCACATTATACTTCTACTAGCACTTGTTCATACCTTTAAAACATAACAACTTTTGAAGTCACATTATATTTTACAAGGCCTTGTTCATACCTTTAAAACACAACTTTTGTAGTCACATTATTTTTTTACTAGTCTTTGTTCATACCTTTAAAACACAACAACTTTTAAAGTCACATTATATTTTACTAGGCCTTGTTCATACTTTTAAAATACAACTTTAAAGTCACATTATATTTTACTAATCCTTGTTCATACTTTTAAAATACAACAATTTTTGAAGTCACATTATACTTCTACTAGCACTTGTTCATACCTTTAAAACACAACTTTTGAAGTCACATTATATTTTACTAGGCCTTGTTCATACTTTTAAAATACAACTTTAAAGTCACATTATACTTTTATTAGTCCTTGTTCATACCTTTAAAACACAACTTTTGAAGTCACATTATATTTTACTAGTCCGTGTTCATACCTTTAAACAACTTGTTTTGAAGGTCAAGAATTCAGAAACTATTGTAATTTTCTACATATTGGTTTTGTTGGTTCGTTAGTTCTTCTGAATAACTTGTGATTCATACCCAAGTGATGACCAGTTACAATCCCTGGGGGAGTAGGACGTTGGATGGACATATGACCCACCATCTGACTTGTTGACATGATGTCTGTGTGAAACCATTAAATTTGGATTGTTTAGTTCGATCACTGTTTCCTAACAGTGAAAGTCTTTCAAATTAGCTGATTTAAACTACTATTTAAGGATAAGTGAAACATCTATTACACTTTACTTATATCTAAAGCGCGATTTTAATGATGCTCGACAGGCTTAGATTTTGTGAAACGGTCCTCTTTTTCTAGAGATGTGCGGATTTCTCTAATGAGATATAAAGATCGCTATATATTAAAAAACAAAAGCCCTCTGAAACTGGAACTAATATGACAGAGAGAGCGTTTGTTGAAAGTGTAAAGTCATATTAAGCTATCTGCTATGTCCACCGTCTGGAATAAAATTCTGAGTTTAGATCTGCAGTTCGGAAAACTTCCCGGTGTTATTTCGAAGCTGCGAACGTACACACAGATTGGTTTGTTTTTGTTCCTTTATTTTAGAGCAAAGGCACATTAAGCTATCTGCTATGTCCACTGTCGGAAACTGAACCCCGAATTTAAGCGTAGTAAGTGGGTGGATGTACTGCTGTTCCAGGAGGAAACTGGACATTTAGTTCAAAGTGAATTCTGCTAAATATTTATCTGTTCCCTCCTGTTAAAAAACAACAAACACAACGCTAGTTAAGGTACTATGGTTTGGTATCGAGGGTATGTTCGTTAACAAACAAGGACCAATGTGTAGTTGGAATTGTAATAAATTAGTCCTAAAGTCTGGCGACTTGAGCTGTATAGTGATGTCAGTTTTCAGTACATTGTTCCATTAAAAATTATATAACAGTATCGTATCTTACGAAAATTAAAAGTAGCTTAGTTTTAACTTTTATACACTCTCGCTATCAAACAATTAAGGTTAACCGTTTTGTACTAAATCGAATTTAATATTCTCATTTGTTTTATAGAAATTGTGATTATTGGGATAAATTAAAAGTTTGATTAGCTATTATATAACTTAGGCACTAGATGGCGATACTGAACAGCTGGCTTTAAAAATTCCTCTCATTTTAAAAACTGATATAGCGACACCATTGTTATTGTTAAATACATTACAACATATCTTATTGTATTAAAAGAGAATAAAATTTTGCAGAATTTAAATTGGATTATTTTAAGCGGGAAAATATTAGACTACTTATTTTAAAAAAAAAGAAGTTAAATATCAAATATCTAACAACGGGCAGCTGTTTTTGTGTTTGTACTTAAGCGCATGGCTACACAATAAGCCATATATGCTTATTTCATGTTTGTGTGATGCAATGGAAATCAACAAATGTTTCAAGTAGAAAAACAAGCTCTACTTGGTGTATACATTCTATGTTATCGAACGAAATACGCAACTTATCGTGTGTCACATGCCTCACAACTTTCCTTCAGTCAATGATTTTCCTGATTCTAAGTATAAAGTGATGTACGTGCTACCTTCATATAGGATCACTGAATTAAAACATCCTCCGTTATGTTTGTTTGTTTTTGAATTTCGCACAAAGCTACTCGAGGGCTGTCTGTGCTAGCCGTCCCTAATTTAGCAGTGTAAGACTAGAGGGAAGGCAGCTAGTCATCACCACCCACCGCCAACTCTTGGGCTACTCTTTTACCAACGAATAGTGGGATTGACCGTCACATAAACGCCCCCACGGCTGAAAGGGCGAGCATGTTTGGCGCAACGGGGATGCGAACCCGCGACCCTCGGATTACGAGTCGAGCACCTTAACACGCTTGGCCATAACGGGCCCCCTCCGTCGTGATGTTGTTGTTCTGAATTAAGCACAAAGCTACAAATGGGCTATCTGTGCTCTGCCCACCACTAGTATCAAAACCTGGTTTTTAGCGCTGTAAGTCCGCAGACATACCGCTGAGCCACTGGGGGCTATGGTAATAGCGTTTTCGTTTCGAAAAACAGAGGCATAGTCTGATGGTTACAGCATTGGTCTTGCAATCTGATGGTCGCGGATTGTGTTGGTGGTGGTAGATGGTGTTGACTCTAGTTTCCTTTCTTGTAGTCTGTTAAATAGGAACAATTTTGTCAGCGTGTATATTCACCCCAAGTTCAGAAGTAAATAAATAATAAGGTGTCATGCAAACACATTCCAGCCTTTTTGTGTTGAGAAGAAAGCCGAAAATTTCCGTAGTTTTTGTTTACGTTCCACTAAATGTTTGTTTGTTTACAAGATTTTAATATCTCTGTTTTAAGATTTCATCAGGGTTATTTAAATTGCTCAAGTAATACCATTTACAGGTGGCGTTAGTGTGGTGCATTGTGAAGGATATCTGGAAAGTCTCGAATCAGAGGAATTTCACAGAATGTATTAAACATTCCGATCCTGTTCGTTTTGTCTTGTTTGTTTTTGAATTTCGCACAAAGCTACACGAGGACTATCTGCGCTAGCCGTCCTTAATTTAGCAGTGTAAGACTAGAAGGAAGGCAGCTGGTCATTACTATCCACTGCCAACTTGTGCTACTCTTTTACCAACGAATAGTAGGTTTGACCGTCAAATTACAACGTACCCACGGCTGAAAGGGCGAGCATGTTTAGTGAGATGTGGATTCGAACCCGCGACCCTCAAGTTACGAGTCGAGTGCTTTAACCACCTGGTTATGCCGGGCTTCTACATGGTGAAGTGGCATGTTGTTGATACGGTTATTGAGGTAACCCACCGTAATTTATTCCTAAGTTATCACTAGAAGGCGCTGCACTTCAACTACAGTAGCTGATTTAAGATCGTAGTTAGCAATTTACGGCTCAATTTTGAATGGAATTAAAATCTGGAGACTCTGCTAGCTATGATAATCGTTTGATATGTTTCCGGTCGAGATAATCACGAATAATATGCGAACTGTAGATAGTGGCATAGTCATCCTGGAAGACAAAGCTATTGCTAATCCTTGCTCTAGCATACTGCATTAATATAAGTTCCATATAATACCTGTAGGAGGCGCTATCGACATTTCCTTCGAGGATATGAAAAGCAGTTTTCACCATGATGAATAGCTGCCCAATCATGTAGTGCACCAACTCCCATGTGTTACTTATGGGTAAAATAATCTTTTCTCATCTGTTCTCCAGGCAGAGGACAAACATAAATCCTAACATCAGCTTTAAGAAGGCGGAAGAATGACTCATCTGAAAAGATGACACGTTCCCAGTGTTTTAGCTGTTAGAAGGCACGTTGTCTTGCCAAAATAACGTGTTGGTTTGCATATAGCCCTAGCTGCAAAATAACATTTTTGATCAGTTTCCTATTCACCGTTCTTCTGGATTCTCTATAATGAACCAAATCAAATTGAAAGGTGGACTACATTTTGGGAAAAGAGCTTTAATGGCTTATTAGATTTATAGATTTTGAGTGAAAATCTATCTTTTTGAAGCTTTTATGTTAGCATTCTTTCTCTTGAGAAGTATAATCAAACTGAACATTGGGAAAGTTTTCACAAATCAATGTTTAAATATTGATGCATCTTTTTAGCATGATTTTCAAAAAAATACCAAAGATGTTTTTTTTTGGGAAAAAAATTAAAAAAACTTATTTTAATGAATGCTGCAGTAAGTGTGGTACTGATGTTGTGAAATTGTTATCACTTAGCCATTAACATGATGTTATAACCCCGTTATAATGTTTAGGCGTGGCACTACCTTATAGTTAGTGCATTGGACCATCAATCTGAGGATCTCATGTTCTGCTCCTGTCTTTACAGACATGGGGGCGTTATAATGTGATGGTGAATCCTGTTGTTTTTTGGTAAGGATAATTACAATAGTTTGCAGCTTGTGGTGTTAACTAGCTGCCTTCCTTTTTAGACTATCAGTACTAAACTAGGGTCGACTAGCGCAGATAGCCTTCGTGTGACTTTGCAAGAAACTGAAAAAGTAACAAAAAACAATGATAGAAAAGTAACTGGTTCGTAAAAATGTTGGTTTATTGCGGACAATACTTTGGACCGTTGGTGCAGATCGGGGGTTTAAGTCTAGTTTCGGTAGTTCACAATTTTAAGTGTTAAGCACCTGATATGAAGTCGACGTGCAATGTTGTTACTTAAATGACATTCCTTGGTAGTTTCATGAATTCTCGAACCTCTAAAATCACTGATCAGGTTTACTGCTGGTTCAGGGTTTAAATGTTTCTCAACCTTATTCAAGCACGTTTTCACTACAGAGTGATGGTTAGGAAACACACGTTGACTGTTACGTCATGACACAACTATGAAAAATATATGTAACGCACGCGTAGAAATACAAAAAGTAACAAGAAATAAAATTCGAGAAAACAAGGGAAAAAGCATACAACAATACACTTAAGTCACCTCCAACGCGCGTGTTTACTCATCGTTTACCTATTGTTGTTTTATCTGAACTCGAGATCTTGTCTTTCCAGCACAAACTAAGTACAACTGACTATTTACATAGCTACGTCACGACATCAGAGGTGTTATAAGCTTACAAGGGTAATAGACCTATACGCAGTGTCAACAACACCTCAGTTGTTTAAGGAACGATACATGATAACGTCAGTCAAACGAAACTTAATTTATTTACTGACACGTTTCACTAAATTTCACTTAAAACAATTGTTCTAAAATTTAGTATATAACATTATGCAAAAAAATTTTTACTCTTTTTCATGTTCCTGGGCACAAAAGTGTTATTTCCAAATTGCTTATGCCTAAAGTAAATGGAAGAGACCTATTTTTATTTTCAAACTTTGCTTTTGTGACCTAATTAATGAAATTTATAAATTTACCCATTTTCCAGAACATTTCTGGTAGATTTAGTACTGAGCAGCTGATATGGAATTTTCTGGAACTTAAAAGAACTTTCTAGAATGTTGCAGAACTTACAAGAATTTTCTAGAACTTTCCATAGTAATATATATAAAGGGGCTCACTAATCCTTACTTCAGTTTAGTTCCAGCTGCCTAAGTGAACACATAGACCTATCTGGTTTCATCAGAAATGGCATCAAGAAGCTCCAAGCATTCTCCAGACACATTCTGCTACGTATGTGGCCAATTTATCACAATGGACTGACTTAACTGTGGGGAGGCACAAGTGTGAACCACTAGTGAATCTCCTGAAGGTGTTGTTCCCACCAGTGCACATAAAATTGGGTCTTATGAAAGAATTTGTCACAGCTCTTGATAAGGAGTCTGCAGCCTTCAAGTACCTTTGAGACTTTTATATGCAAAAACGGCTCTTTTGGGTTCAGAAAATATTTTAAATAGAAGAGCGAACAACGTTTCGACCTTCTTCGGTCATCGTCAGGTTCACAAAGAAAGAGGTAACTGGCCGGAAGCTGACCACGTGTTTGGAAGGGGTTGTATAACTGAGTGTCGCAATGTAGAGGGCGCGGTTTGATGTTTGAATATATAATTTTATCTATAATATTAATATAGGTATAATGGCGTTCCTTTATATTGGTTTATTTTGGGTTTAAGTTGTTGTATAAGTAAGGCTTCTTTAATTTTTCGTTTCTTTATGTTTGTTTCTTTATTTAGTATTTTAGTGTTTTCTATGGATATGTTGTGTCCATTTGACTTGCAGTGTTCGAAAACGTGTGAAGGTGACTTTTTATGACGATGACCGAAGAAGGTCGAAACGTTGTTCGCTCTTCTATTTAAAATATTTTCTGAACCCAAAAGAGCCGTTTTTGCATATAAAATTCTCAACAAGTGGGTTTCTCGACATCACTGACCTTTGAGACTTCTTCCCTAAGCTGTTTGAGGAAAAGGTCAAATCTGGTGTCTTCGTTGGACCACAAATAAAGAAGATCCCAGAGTGCACAGAATTCTCCAAGAAGCCCAGTAGGAAGGAAAAAATCTTGGGGCAGCTTTGTCGCAGTGGTTCGGGGCTTCTTGGGCAACCATAAAGCCGAAAATTATGTGGAACTGGTATTTAATACGTGAATTTTTAGCACTGTTAATTATTTTTGTTAATATATATTTTTAATCATAAAGATTATTTTTCATTGTTAGTTTAATATAAAATTTTAGGGCTAAGTTAAGTCTCTACGTTGTGAGAAATCGTTAGGTTTAAGGCCGAAAAACTCGTTGATAGCGAGAGTATCTGGCTAATTATTCATTGCAATCGTTTTTATTATAACATAAAAAACGTATACTCAAATTAGAAGGTTAATTTTTTAGTTTTGATAAAATTGGTAACTTGTCGTGAGCAGAAATTGACATGAAACGAGAGAACATTACAATACTTTTACACTTTCACTTGTCACAATATTACAACGTGTACCACTGAGCACACCTAACAGTGTATATAAAGTACACGTGGTTTCACGCTGCATCGCTCTAGTTTTGAAAAAAAAATAATCCTTAGGTAAAAAAATTCTTCTGTCCTTTTTCTACCAAAAAAAGTTAATTATGTTTAGATAATTTTCTTGTCTTACTTCTGGCTTAGCTTCTAAACTCCAGGTATGTCGTTAAAACTAAGTTGAACAAAAAAACAATAACACTTTATTATGACAGTCACATGGGCAGCATAGCTGGGTCATGTGACATCATTGTGCCACGACATTCGCAGATAGAGCAAAAATACATTATCTAAAAACACATCTGGCTACACAACGAAATGCGACCAATGACCAGATAACCTTGTAAAATAATAATAGGGCTACCAACAGTTAGAAGCCCATTTTTGACCCAGTTTCAGTTACTGTTTCAAACAGCGTTATCGCACCTTCAAAAACAACAAACTATTATTTAAGAATATAACAGCAGGTGTTCTAACTTCTTCTTTTACATTGCATCACGACCGTTTGATATCAGGTGTTATACCACAACACAACCTTCTGATATCAGGTGTTATACTAAAACATAACCTTCTGATATCAGGTGTTATACTAAAACATAACCTTCTAAGAACAGGTGTTATACATAATATAACATAACTTTTTGATATCAGGTGTTATATTACAACACATCCTTCTGATATTAGGTGTTATACTACAACACAATCTTCTGATATTAGGTGTTATACTACAACACAATCTTCTGATATTAGGTGTTATACTACAACACAATCTTCTGATATGAGGTGTTATACTGAAACATAGTGTTCTGGAATCAGGTGTTGCCCTACAACACAACCTTCTGATATCAGGTGTTATATTATTACACAAATTTCTGATATCAAGTGTTTTACTACAACATAACCTACTGATAACAGATGTTATACTAAAACACAGTATTCTGGTACCAGGTGTTATACTACAACACAACCTTCTGATATCAGGTGTTATATTACAACACAACCTTCTGATATCTTGTATGATCTATGTTCTTAAAATTTAGTGCTACAGAAAACGTAATAATAATTAAGAATACATAAGTGGGTTCTATTCCCGTCTTTATAGTTTCTAAACCAGAATAATGTATAACGCCAGAGAGGTTTCCGTGTTTAGGATATATGAGACAATGTAGTTACTGGTGGTCAACATATTTAGAACAATGATTTATGTTTTGAAACAAACAACATGATCTACACGTATGAAATACTCAACAATGAGAGATTTGAAAATAATAAGTCATTATTTTATATACTCCTGGAATAGTGCCTAAAAAGTCAATATCACAGACACTACTAGAATAGTACCCAATAAATCAATATTGTAGATACTACTAGAATAGTACCTAAGAAACCAATATTGTAGATACTACAGAAATAGTACCTTGAACATAAGTATTGTAGATACTGTGGATATTGTGGAATAGTATCTCGATAACCATTACTGTAGGTACTACTTGTATAGTACTTAATTATCAAATATTGTTGATACTTTTAGAAGAGTACCTTAAATAACAAAACTAGTGTAGGTTCTACTGGTATAGTTACGGATGGTGCGAAAACACTTTCTCCTAACAAACAGATGTTTGGATTCTAAGAATGTTTATTTGCGGTTCTTACGATTAATTTACTCTTCCACACAATAACTGAACGTCTCTAATGAGAAATGAGTAAATCTTGTAAGTTCCTCGTGCGCGATGTTCGACACCCCCCTCTACTCGTGGAATTAACTTGAAAACAAACACTCGGAAGTTGATATTCGCATAAGAAAAATACAAGTAAGAATAATAAATTATCAATCGAGTCGTATGATATGAAACCACCCATCTTCCCACTTCGTTGGGCCGTTGACTTGTTTCTTAAAAAAAATAGCCAAGATAGTAAACGTGACCCACTTCCAGGGCACTTTAGTGTTGGGCTCTGCGGCATTCGTATGCAACAGAAACAAACAAGTTTGGAAGCACTCTCTTGAAGCAAGAACTTAATAGAAGTAATCGTTGGCGAGAAGTGGTCCTACCAAAAAGGTAATACTTGGATCTTTTATACTGTACGATAGTGAAATTTAGGTTTATTTCTTATGCGAGGTAAGAATATAATTTTAAACAAAAGTCCGATTTCATTTGTTTTAATGATTTCTATGCTCCTGTCCTGTATAAGACATCAGAAACTTGGTCAGTATTGGTGTTTAGTTTTATTGAAACCATGCTAAAGATGTAGGCACAAAAGTGTTTCACTTCCGATCGGCTGTACTGTTACATGGCAGTGGAAATATTTCCTGTATATTACGTTTCGCAAAGTAAATAAAAACGTATGAACGAGTTTCAAGACCTCTCTAGTTTACAACCTGAAGTTTACAAGTTAAAATTCGACCACCTTCAATTTTCAATTTTTTTTCCATATCTTTCATATGATAAATTTCAGTTTACAATTGTATTATGCGGATCTTCTATTATACACCTTGTTTTACTTTCAACTTCGGGATCTGAGGGTCACGGGTTCGAATCCCCGTCATACCAAATAAACTCGCTCTTTCAGTCGTTGGGGCGTTGCAATGTCACAGTCAGTTCCGCTATTTGTTTGTAAAAGAGTAGCCCAGGAGTTGGCTACATTCTCTTCTTGTCTGACACTGATAAATTAGGGAGGGCTAGGTCAGATATCCCTCATAAAGTCTTGCGCCAAATCGAAAAACCAAAAAAGCAAAACCAACCGTTACAGCAGAGACAACTAAAAGTTAAGAGCAAAGAGATTACATTTAACCTAAATATAAAAATAAAATATTCAAGGTTACTCTACTATCGTAACTTGTTCATGATGACGAAAAAGTCATTCCAAGTAAAAATGTATTCATAAGACGTCTGGTATGGGTATTAAAACTTTAATTGAAACAAAGTACAGAACAATATTTCGACCTTCTTAGGTCATCTTCAGGTGAACAAAAAAAAAGGACAACCCCATTAAAAACCTTTATTTACCAACCCTGACCTAAGAAAGTGGGAACGTCGATCTGTACTTTATTTTAAATAAAGTTTTAAAATCCATAGCAGCTGTCTTATGACGACATAACATAACTTATAAAATTGTTTCTTTTTTCATGGTTATAAATTGCGTGATATAGATGTTGTGGACGCCCTAAATAAAAATAATTCTACCCTAAAATATAAATAAAATAATAATATTTTATGAAATTTAATGCATAATCTACCCAGTAGTAGATTCTTTTCACGTTTTGCTTTATTTTTATTATTTATAGTGCCAAGTAGACGTATTATGAAATATAATGGAAACGTAATTAACGTACTGGGCTGCGGATCCGAGGTTCCGTTGTTCGAGCCTTCTCTAGTATCAAAAAAGAAAAAAATCACGCTACGACATTTGAGACAGTAGCTGCTTTATTAGAATGGAGATCAAATTCCAATGTGTGGTGTTTGTGTGTGTTTATTTACTTATAGCAAAGCCACATCGGGGCTATCTGCTGCACCCACCGAGGGGAATCGAACCCCTGATTTTAGCGTTGTAAATCCGTAAACTTACTACTGTACTGGAGGGGCATATGTGTGGTAAACAGTTTCTTTAGTTCTGACACAGTTGTTCTCGTAGGTCGTTTGTGAGTTTCAGTCGGAGTCTGACTTTCTAACAGATACAAAAGAAATAATTTTTAAAAGTATTAAGCTAAAAACAAGTGAAACTCAGAATTTTATTGTGTGACTGTTGTTACGATCAAAGCTGTACAATGGATTATCTGTATTTTACCTCAGCTTGTATCAAACCCTGAATTTAAGCATTTATTCTCGATCTTACCTAAGAGCCACGGAACGAAAAGGCCAATGATCTAAATAACGCTTTCACCCATATTACAAACAATAATAAAAACACACCAAAGTGAAAGTATTAGGTACTGACTCTGTTCAATCTACCCAAAAGATTAAAAATAATAAAACTATATTTTATTGTATAGAAATAGGGTGTTATTAATAATTATTAAGCAGAACAAACTGAAAAAAACAACTTGTGGCAACAAATAAATGTGCGTGTTTATGATAAATCAAAGCCACATTAGACTATCTGTGTCCACTACTGTCAAATACTGAGTTTTAGCGCTGTGAGTCTGTGCATTTTCCGCAGTTCTAGTGAAAATCCAAATAAATGCAAATACAACACTTTGTATCTTCACGCTGGTTTGACTCATTTGCGAAAACAAACAACGGCATCACACAACTAAGTCACACAGAAACGTAGCTGTGCTTCTGTGACGCCAGTAAGTGTGCGCGCATGCGTAATAAGAGAGAGTTAAGCCTACCTGCCAGGTACCAAGAATTCAGAGAACGCTGAGTTCATTAACAACGTGATATCTATCTATACATATAAACCAAGGAAGAAGTCCGTTTATAGTACACAAACACATATGTTCAGCGAAATAACCAGATTTAGTTTTATATATTACGTAAGGAAAGCATGCGAATTATTAGCGTTACTCAAATATTAAAATAAAATTAAATGAAAACCATTAAATTATTACATTTATTGTGATAATATATGGATCAAGACGGGAAAAGGGTTAATTTTTTCAACCAAGCCTATTATTATTACGGTGAATAAGGACTAAGGTAAAAAGAAACTGCACCTCTATATATATTTCGGTCTTGGAGACAATGGAAAAATAATACCCGTAGGTGAAACTTTGTAGAATGGACGGCAACTGTTTGCTGTGAAGACATAAGTGTAGAGGACGACGTTACGAAAGTCTTCCGCCTTTCGTCTTCAGGTGCGTCTACACTTGGGTCTCCACAACAAGTAGTTGCCGTCCATTCTACAAAGTTTTATCAGAAATACTCTGCCTAAACGATCTATCAAAGAATACCGAACGAATACAAATTACATGAATCATATAAGATGTTTCTTGAAAAGGAAAGAGGGCGCTCAAACATAGATAAAAACTTGAATCTGAACACTAAAGCATACAGACAGAGAGAAACCACAAACACGTTTAGGTCTAACCTGCACTCACATAGTACGTCCAGCACTAGCTGCAGATAGTGCTATCAATACTTGACACAGAAACTGTCTTTTTGTCTCTTTTTGCGGATTAAAAGTTTGGTATCAAGCGATTCCAAGAAGTCATCTTCAATGCACAGAAGTGCCAGTGTATTTAGCTTGTCTTAGCACACTGATGATCCAAGCGCGTTCTTTATCCATTTTCAGCAGTGCAAATGATTATTTTCTCCAGAGCAATTGTTTGATATCAGCTACGGTTACATTCTTAAAGTTATCAGGACCATTGGGACAATCGACTCCAGAGATTGGTCGCGTGTCATACATTGGGACAGTCGACTCCAGAGATTGGTCACGTGTCATACATTGGGACAGTCGACTCCAGAGATTGGTCGCGTGTCATACATTGGGACAGTCGACTCCAGAGATTGGTCACGTGTCATACATTGGGACAGTCGACTCCAGAGATTTTTCACGTGTCATACATTGGGACAGTCGACTCCAGAGATTGGTCGCGTGTCATACATTGGGACAGTCGACTCCAGAGATTGGTCACGTGTCATACATTGGGACAGTCGACTCCAGAGATTGGTCACGTGTCATACTCTGATAGTTGAGTCCTGAAAGTTCTTTCAATGAACTTTGTCTTGTAGAGGACGACAAATGGAACAGTTTTTCCCCCTTTGTATAACTCTCCAAGTCCGTAAGATACGTACTAATCAGCTAGTGTCCTTTGTAGACAGGGACCAAGTCCGTAAGATACGTACTAATCAGCTAGTGTCCTTTGTAGACAGGGACCAAGTCCGTAAGACACGTACTAATCAGCTAGTCTCCTTTGTAGACAGGGACCAAGTCCGTAAGACACGTACTAATCAGCTAGTGTCTATAAGTTTTGTACTCAGATTTCCAACTGACATTTTCATATGCCGCTGTCCTTTTGCCTAGTGCAACTGTTAGTCTGTCAGTTATTGTTTAAAAAGTTTGGACTTCATAAGGAAAAGATGGGGAGTGGGAGATCATTATGCTCAGCATCTCGGTCATAGAGCGGGGAGTGAGAGATCATTATGCTCAGCATCTCGGTCATAGAGCGGGGAGTGAGAGATCATTATGCTCAGCATCTCGGTCATAGAGCGGGGAGTGGGAGATCATTATGCTCAGCATCTCGGTCATAGAGCGGGGAGTGGGAGATCATTATGCTCAGCATCACGTCATAAAGCGTGGAGTAAGAGATCATTATGCTCAGCATCACGTCATAAAGCGTGGAGTGGGAGATCATTATACTCAGCATCACGGTCATAGAGCGGGGAGTGGGAGATCATTATGCTCAGCATCACGTCATAAAGCGTGGAGTAAGAGATCATTATGCTCAGCATCACGTCATAAAGCGTGGAGTAAGAGATCATTATGCTCAGCATCACGTCATAAAGCGTGGAGTGGGAGATCATTATGCTCAGCATCACGTCATAAAGCGTGGAGTGGGAGATCATGTTCAGCATCTCGGTCAGAGAGCTGAGATTGGAAGATCATTATACTCAGCATCACGGTCATAGAGGGAGCTGTGGAAAATCATTGTTTTCAGCGTCACGGTTATAGAGGGAGCTATGGGAGATCATTGTTTTCAGCATCACGATCATAGAGGGAGCTGTGGGAAATCATTGTTCTCAGCATCATGGTTATAGAGGGAGCTGTGGGAGATCATTGTTCTCAGCATCCCAGTCGTTTTATCGCGTGTTTCTATTTTTTATTTCATTTTTCAAAGTTATATTTCTCGCGCTCTGACAATTGTTTAGCCTTTTTCTCACATTTGGGAAAATAGTCTTCTGATTCCTGCACGAATGTGTGTTAGTATATGAGAAGTATACCATTTCAACCATTTCAAAAGACCTGTGTTGTGAAACTTCTGCAGGATAACGTACATAATTCATGCTTCTAGTAGCTTCAATTGTAGCAAAAGACTTTTTGACTTATAGCCTACTTTAGGTTTTTAAAAGTCATCATCTGTAATGGAAACGAGGACTTGCGTTATGGCTTCGTGTCACGTTTTAAAAACTTGCTCTGCGTCTGAATGGACGATCCTTCGACAACCTCTCTGTTGTCGGAACCCCAGTCGGTTTGAACTTAAAGCTTCTGTACAAAGAAAAAGAACAGACCAGCTTCAATACAACAGTCAACAAGAGACTGCCAAACCAAACCGAACGAATAAACATAGTCCACTAGGGTTTGTTTTTTCTCTCTGATAAGGCCTTGCACGCCAACATACTAGCTGCTCGTATTGAATGCCATGTCGTAAAACTATCAGCGGTAAACTTGAATTCCAATGTAATTCTTTTCAACGAAGCTAATAAGAACTCTAGCAAGTTGTGTCCCTGTACGATTATTTGTCTGGATAAGGGCGAGAAACCTCTCTACAGGGCAGTTGATTCTGGTGGGATTTGTCTGGAGTGGAGTTAACAGACACAAGGAAATAGTTGGATGTGTTGAATTTCCTGGATATTAACGGTAAGAAATTCTTTGTGCAGGATTTTACCACAAACAGTTGTGGGTAAGTATGACACGTGACGTGATTTTGAATGTGTCGCTCAGTCAGTAGTTCTACTATTATTAATTTTATGTTCATTGAGCCTACTCTTTCATCACCACATGGTTTGGTTTGGTTTGAGTCACATGGTTTGGTTTGGTTTGAGTTTCGCACAAAGCTACACGAGGGCTATCTGCACTATCCGTCCCTAATTTAGCAATTTTAGAACAGAGGAAACGTAGCTAGTCATCACCACCCACCGCCAACTCTTGGGCTACTCTTTTACCAACCAACAGCGGGATTGACCGTTACATTATAACGACCCAACGGTTGAAAGGAAGAACATGCTTGGTGTTTTAATCAGGTCGAAGAATTTATTTTTTTAACCGACCTGAGTCAGGGGTCTATTTTCTGGACGAGAGGTCTATCATAGGCCATTAGCAAACATTCAAGGATATATCATGATTCCACAATAAAAACAGTGTCCTGCATATGTTAAAATATTCTATCTGTATTCTTCGAGGTTTATTTAATGTAGGCTACTTACAATTTCAGACACAAATTTTTAAAATAATACTCAGAAAAAAAAGAAAATATAAAATACAGGTTTTGTAGGCATACCATTAACATTTCAATTTTTCTGTGTATATAGATGGGTGTGAGAGATTTTAATTTCTCAAACTGCAGAACTTGAATAACTCAAGCGGGTGTGACGTCACAGCTTCTGCTAAGGAGGAAGTAAAGATATAAATAAAAATTTAACAATAAAAAACTATTTTTTTCCTCATACATGTACATAAATAATAAAATAGTTCTTCTATCTTGAAACATAGCTCGGCATGGCCAGGTGGATAAGACACTCGACTCGTAATCCGAGGGTCACAGGATCGAATCCCCGTCACACTAAACATGCTCGCTCTTTCAGCCGTAAGGGCGTTATAATGTGACGGTCAATACCACTTTAGTTGGTAAAAGAGTAGCCCAAGAGTTGGTGGTGGGTGATGATGACTAGCTGCCTTTCTTCAAGTCTTACACTACTAAATTAAGGACGGCTAGCACGGATAACCCTCGAGTAGCTTTGCGCGAAATTCAAAACAAACCAATCTTGAAATATAAAAACATAATGCACTATCGGTTAATTAATAAATTCGAGATTAAATCGTGTTATTAAATGCTATTATAATAAAGTACGTGTCCCAGTATTTCAGAAGGTATTTTTAGATACCAATATGTCGTGTCGAGCTGTCTGATGTGTCCACAAAGGGGAACTGAACCTCTGATTTTAGCGTTGTAAATCTAGACTTGCTACTGTTCCACCAGGGAACACATGATCATGTCAACAACGAACATCCAATTTTTTTTCTTAATACCAAGTCGATATTCGCAATCATGAACTCACTGACTTTGCAGCTTATTTCGTCTGGTCTGGTGCCATCACAGCCATGTCATGTCGCAATGACATTGACGACGGTGACACTGTCCAACTTACTTGTGTTTTTAAATTTTAAACTACCATTGGCTTTTTTAATGCACTTAAATTTCATATTCCAAGTTTTGCCATTTTGTTTTAATTTTATTTCGTTTTACAAGTTTTAATAATTCTACTTTATTTTTGTTATTTTTTGACTGGTTTCTTGGTGCAGATGGACCAGTTGCTTGGCGTCAATAAACAACCAAGCAACATTCAGCTAAACTGCACGAAACGTCACAGAAAGTCACTAAATAGTTTCTGTTTTTTGACTTTAAAACATTCATATGATTTGATTCAGTTCTTCTACCACTTCTCAGGTTATGAAATTCGAAACATCAAACATGATTTTTTTGTTCATCTTAGAATTTCAAAGATTTATTCGTTGATTGCAGTGTTTCACTTTATAAGTTCAAATGGTTTTTAACTATATGTTCAAATAGTTTTTAACTAGATGTTCAAATGGTTTTTAACTAAATGTTCAAATAGTTTTTAACTAGATGTTCAAATGGTTTTTAACTAAATGTTCAAATAGTTTTTAACTAGATGTTCAAATGGTTTTTAACTAAATGTTCAAATAGTTTTTAACTAGATGTTCAAATGGTTTTTAACTAGATGTTCAAAAAGTTTTTAACTAGATATTCAAATGGTTTTTTAACTAGATGTTCAAATGGTTTTTAACTAAATGTTCAAATAGTTTTTGACTAGATGTTCAAATGGATTTTACCTAAATGTTCAAATAGTTTTTAACTAGATGTTCAAATGGTTTTTAACTAAATGTTCAAATAGTTTTTAACTAGATGTTCAAATGGTTTTTAACTAAATGTTCAAATAGTTTTTAACTAGATGTTCAAATGGTTTTTAACTAAATGTTCAAATAGTTTTTAACTAGATGTTCAAATGGTTTTTAACTAAATGTTCAAATAGTTTTTAACTAGATGTTCAAATGGTTTTTAACTAAATGTTCAAATAGTTTTTAACTAGATGTTCAAATATTTTTTAACATGATTTTTAATGAATTTAACATTTATGTTACTTTATATTGACGATTATAGTAGCTGCCACTTCCGTCTGTAAATCGTACAAAACACAGAAAAGACTGACAAATATTTATTGGCGACTTTGGACCAAACTTATCTTTATTCAATGCAAATTTCTACAAGTTTGTGAATTATTGAGACGGAAAATGGGATTCCAGAATCCCCATCTTTGTACCAAATACACGTATAGTATGGAACTAATAAAATCCATCAATTTACAAAGTAAAAATTTAGATTTCAGGCTATTTTTAAAGCACAATGGAAGGTAAATCACAGGTAAAACATCACAGTTTTATTCACCTTCATGTTTAGTACAACACAAACTCAGTGACTGAGTTCAATAAAGAGTTAATATTTTGTTTGTGTTCCCTTTTTCTTTTAATAACTACAGACAGTCCTTCAAGTATTGTTATAACATATTTAATCAAAGTGTTCTTGGGAATTTTACTTCAAATATCTCTGATATAAAATTTCTTTTGAAATAGCTTTTGATTTATCACTATTTTGATCAATCAAATTATAGAATTGCACAGTTAGGTTGATATCAGGGATCTATGGGAGTCATTACATTATTTGAATGACTCCGGCAGCCTCTTTCTCAGCTAAGTAATTTCTATATAGGTTGGATGAAAGTTTAGGGCCATTATCTTATTGGTAGTAGAATCTTTACCAATAATTTGCAAACGACTAGGTATACCATGATGGATCTGTGTTTAGTGGTATTTGTGGTGATCCATTACTTCATCTATTTTGCAAATATCTTCTGTTACCTTAGCAGAAAAGCAACCCCAAACTATTACATTGCCTCCCCCATATTTCATTGTAAGTACTATGCATTGAGGTAAGTATGTTTCACTTTTCTTCCGCCAGACGTACAACCTACACTTTGAACCAAATATTTCAAACATGGACTCTTATGTTCATAACACTATTTTCGAGTCATCAACAGTCTAGTTTTTGTACTATTTAGCATATTTCAGTCTCACTACAATACTTTGAGATTGAAATAAAGGTTTTTAAACTGCTACACGACCATTCTCGTTAAGCAATTCACAAGTGAATATCGTATCTGTAATTACAACAAACGTCCAACAACTACGGGGCCACTCCGATTATTTCTTTTGTTTCCCTTATTTTTCTTTTACCATAAAACTATACAGTGAGCTATTTGTGATCTATCCATCACAGTGAACGGAGTCTAGGATTATAATGTTTTAAAACTGTAAACTTACCGATGAACCAATCATTGGAGCCCTTTACCAATATTAATTTCAAGTGTATAAAGTATTGTGCAAAAGCGTTAGGACAAAGTCGAAATTACACTTCAGGCTACTTTTAAAAAACAATGGAAAGTAAATAACAGGTGAAACATTACAGTTTTATTAACCTTCATGTTTAGTACAACAGAAACTCAGTGATTGAGTTCAATAAACAGTTATTGTGTCTCTTTTGTTTTAACAACTACAGACAGTCTTTTAGGCATTATTGTAACAAGTTTAATCAATGTTTTCTTTGGGATTTTATTCCAAATGCCTCTAAAACATTCCCATAAAATTTCTTTGGAAGTAACTTTTGATTTGTCAATATCTTGACCAATCTCAGATCTGTTAAACTGGGTTGAGATTGGTGCTCAGTGGGTAACACCGCATCATTTCAATGGCTCCAGCATGTTTCTTATCTTAGTAATTTCCGTATAGGTTAAGATATATAAAAGTGCTTTGGGTTATTATCTTGGTAGTAATCTCCTTTACCAATAATGCACAAACCATTAGGTATACCATGACGGATCAGTATCTGATGGTACTTGGGCTGGTCCATTATTCCTTCTATTTTACCAATAATACAAAAACCATTAGGTTTACCATGACGGATCAGTATCCGATGGTACTTGGGCTGGTCCATTATTCCTTCTATTTTACCAATAATACACAAACCATTAGGTATACCATGACGGATCAGTATCCGATGGTACTTGAGCTGGTCCATTATTCCTTCTATTTTACCAATAATACACAAACCATTAAGTTTACCATGACGGATCAGTATCTGATGGTACTTGGGCTGGTCCAATATTCCTTCTATTTTACCAATAATACACAAACCATTAGGTATACAATGACGGATCAGTATCTGATGGTACTTGGGCTGGTCCATTATACCTTCTATTTTACCAATAATACACAAATCATTAGGTTTACCATGACGGATCAGTATCTGATGGTACTTGGGCTGGTCCATTATTCCTTCTATTTTACCAATAATACACAAACCATTAGGTTTACCATGACGGATCAGTATCTGATGGTACTTGGGCTGGTCCAATATTCTTTCTATTTTTAAATACTTCCTGTTGCCTCAGTAGACCTTCCCTACAAGCTATAATACTGTTACAGTATAACACTGTAACACTGTCTTTCCCATTATTCATAGTAGGTGCTTCTACATTGAGGTAAATAAATTTCGTCTTACTTCCGCCCGACGCGCAACCTGCGCTTAGAACTAAATATTTCAAAGAGGGACTCATCTGTCCATAACACCTTTTTATAATTACCAACTGCACAGTTTTTGTACTCTTTGATAAATTTCAGTCTCTTGCCAATGTCTGAAGATCAAAGTGTGTGTGTTTTTTAAACTGCTACACGACCATTCTCGTTAAGCCTTCTTGATACTGTAGATCTGGACACTGTTCTTTCATTTGGTACATGGTTATCTCATGCTCGAGATCAGTGGCTGTCCTCCTTCTGTCCTGAAGGCTACATAAACAAAGATACTTAACATTAGTATCATTAACTTTAAGTGTTCTACCTCTTCCTTCCCTGTTTTTATATTTACTTGTCTCAGTTTCACGATCTAAGGTGTACTTGAAAGTGTTTAAAGGTCATTTCAAGTTTGAAAAAATTGTTAAAGAGTCCAACCAGCATCTAAAGCTTTCATGTGAACTCTCTACTCTACTGACAAATTTCTACCCTTCTTTGGACCGAGGAATAACAACAAAACTTGACATACAGCGTTAAACATTGTTTGTTTTATTAAGCTTTATTTGTACAGTGGCATCAAACTGATTTTTCTCTGCAATATATCCAGTTCCATATGCTCGTTTCTTTCTGTATAGTTAAGACACTGCTACATGGTGTAACATGACAGTTATTTTAGACCCTAAGTTTGATCAGTATGTCAATTTAAACAGAGCGTTTATGATATGCCCTTATTACAAATTACGGGAATTACAAAGAATGATAAGCATTCTCATCCTGGTTCGTTCATTTGTCAACAGGGGTCAACGAAGCATTACCATAGTGCTGAAACTTACCTTCTATAATTAGTTCCACTAATATTCTTTTGTCCCAACATTTTACACAGTTCTGTACAAAATGTGTTTAATCCCTTTAAAATCGTACCGTGGGTCGTAGAAACAAAGAAGAGAATTCCTAGAGACAATAAAAGCTTAAATACCAGTAATTTCTCTTCAAATTCTCTAGGGATCCTGTAAATAAATTGGGTTTATGCTTGGTGTGTTTTAAATTCCGCGAAAAGCTACCCCAGGGCTATCTGCGCTAGCCGTCACTAATTTAACTAGAGGGAACATAGCTCGTCATCACCACCCACCGCCAACTCTTAGGCTACTCTTTTACCAACGAATAGTGGGATTGACCGTCACATTATAATATCCCCACGACTGAAAGTGTGAGCATGTTTGGTGTAACGGGGATTCGAACCAGCAACCCTCACAGATTACGAGTCGGGTGCCGTATCCACCTGGCCATGCTGAGCCGGGTTTAATCTAGTACACCACCTAGGTTTTATAGTATTTTATATAAAATATTTACTAAAACACTTCAATGTTATCTAAAACCATTCTGTTACTAAAATGTAAAATTCAAAAGTTTTTCAAAGAGGTGTAACGGAGTTTGTACACTTATTCCTCCATGACGGTTCTTGACTTTTCTTCTTTATTTTGGCTAAACATTTGAACTAGACAACCATAAGTTGTTTACCGTTTACTTTATCTGGGAGGAATACCTAAACGAAAACGGGGAAACCCCGGATTTCAAATAACGAAGCAATGTGCTCTCACGTGACCTGAAAACGTGAGCTTTTCAAACCCAATAGATAAGGCGGTGTAGATCAAAAATAACATTAATTGCTGTTTACGCAACACCTCTTTCCAGGAATCATGTTAGATCAGAAATTCATGGTAGAGCAATGTGTAGTTCTTCTAAATATTAATGCTTTGTTTTTAGTTCGTTCTCATTTGTAGCAAGAGTTATGGCCCCTCCCTGAAAAATACGGCTCAGGTGGTGCCGCCATGCGGAATAAAAGAGATCATCCAAGTCGTGAGAATGCATGAGTAATGATAGCCGTGCTTATTAATAAACATATAAAACTATCAAGTGCTACCAACCGTATCGAACAACACTGAAAATTATACAAAGAGAAATCACAGATTAGAGCCAAGTCATATATTCGAAGAGCGCAGATAGCCCTCGAGTAGCTATGCGCGAAATTCAAAACAAACAAACAATATATTCAAGTTCACATTTCAACAATACTAATATGATACAAAATCAGCTTGTAAATCTGTGTTTTAGTTTGTTTTTTGAATTTCGTGCAAAGCTACATGAGGCTATCTGCGCTAGCCGTCCCTAATTTTCCAGTGTAAAATTAGAGGGAAGGCAGCTAATCATCACTACCCACCGATAATTCTTGGGCTACTTTTTTACCAACGTATAGTGTGATTGACCGTCACATTATAACGCCTCCACCGCTGAAAGGTCGAGCCCCCCAGTGGCTCAGCGGTATGTCTGCGGACTTACACGCTAAAATCCGGGTTTCGATACCCGTGGTGGGCAGAGCACAGATAGCCCATTGTGTAGCTTTGTGCTTAATTCAAAACAACAACAACAATGAAAGGGCGAACATGTTTGGTGTGGCGAGAATTCAAACCCGCGTCCCTCGGATTACGAGTCAAGTGCCTTAACCATCCGGCCATGCCGGGTCTGTGTTCTGGATCTCCAACAATACTGATAATGATACGAAGCTGTTAAATAGTTGTTGAAGCCAACATGTCATTTTTCAGTTTTCTTTGATTTGAAACGAATTTCTATTATGTTTTTCCCCTAATAATTATGAACTTCATTGCTATAGTTTATCCACCAACTGAAAAAGCTCTTAATCATGCATCAACTAGGAGGAAACTTTCATAGGGGTTTTGAGATAATCATATAATCTGCCAGCTTTGTTTACAGCAAAAACGTATGGAATGTAACAACTGTCGGAGGACTTCGTAGGGCTTTTAAATATAATCTACCAGATCTGTTTACAGCAAAGGCAGATTAAATATATTTGAATCATGGTGTATGAAAAAAAAATAGTAAAGAGAAACTTTTTCGACTATTTAAAACAATTAGTTTCAATATAGTGATTGAATCCGGACAAGTGGTGACGTCACAATTTATAACTAATATTAATACCCTATCAGAAAAGACTACCTACCTAGACCGAAACTAAATATTTACCTCGTAAATATAGCGAATTAAATGGACTTTACTTACGTTCTCATTTATAATTTTTATAATGCCGTGTTTAATCAGCTGAGTATAATCGCTGTTAACGACTTTTTCGGTCGGCATCCCAATTGTAATCATATACGGTCTCAGTCAAAATGTTATACTATTCTGTATTGATATTAATGTTTATATGCATTGGGTACTTATCGAGTGTATGTACCAGTTATTATTCTGGTATGAATAAGTTGTTTGGGGCATTTATTAATTAAAACACATACACATTTTTTTTTATATAAAAGGGTGTGTTTTCAGTGTATTATTTTTTAAAAACAGTCCAACGCTTTGCTCATACAGTTTCTCTGTACTTAGTGTATAGTCATGTTTCGTTATGTGCCTGAAATTATAGGACGCCAAATTGTTTGACTGTCCAAAAAGAGTATATAGCAAAGGGACACTACCAAAACATTAGGATACTTCCAGGGTACTGTATCCAGATTTAGGAAACGTTATCGGACTACAGAGTGTGTCAGTAACTTTGATGTTTTTACCAAATTCCATCCGACAGAACGTGTCAATAACTGCTATGTTACCACTGATCCCCATTGAACAGAACGTGTCAATAACTGCTATGTTACCACTGATCCCCATTGAACAGAACGTGTCAGTAACTTTGATGTTATTACTAATTCCCATCCTACAAAACGTGTAACTACTATGTTATTACTGATCCCCATCCTACAGAACGTGTAACTGCTATGTTATTACTGATCCCCATCCTACAGAACGTGTCAGTAACTTTGATGTTATTACTAATTCCCATCCAACAGAAAGTGTAACTACTATGTTATGACTGATCTCCATCCTACAGAACGTGACAGTAACTACAATGTTAGCTCTGATCCCCATGTTACAAAGCAAGTTAGAATCCTACACCGTAGCGACCTTCATATAGTAATCCAGTTTGGGGTCTAAATGTGTCAGAACATACGGATCGTTAAACTGTTATAAGCGCAAAAAATAAAATTAACGACATCGCATTCAAAATCTGCTAACGTCACTTGTTTTATGTGCTTATCATAAGGAAAGTTTTTAATAAATACTTAATAATCTGACATTGAAAAAAGTTTTGTATTTTAGTTTTATTTAACCCAAGGTTATGAGAACCAGTTATGTTTGTTTGTTTTGGAATTTCGCACAAAGCTACTCGAGTGCTATCTGTGCTAGCCGTCCCTAATTTAGTAGTGTAAGACTAGAGGGAAGGCAGCTAGTCATCACCACCCACCGTCAACTCTTGGGCTACTCTTTTACTACCGAATAGAGGGATTGATTATCATATAAACGCCCTTACGGCTGAAAGAGCGAGCATGTTTGGCGCCACGGGGATGCGAACCCGCGACCCTCAGATTACGAATCGCACGCCTTAACACGCTTGGGCATGCCGGGCCACACCAGTTATGTATTTTTCCTAAGAAGTTACCTTAGCACTCTTGGCCCGACATGGTCGGGTGGTTAAAGCACTCGAGTCATAATCCGAAGGTCACTGATTCGAATCCCCGTTCCACCAAACATGCTCGCCCTCGAAAGGGTGTTATAATGTGACGGTCAATCCCACTATTCTTTGGTAAAAGAGTAGCCGAAGAGTTGGCGGTGGATGGTGATGAGTAGCTACCTTTCCTATTGTCTTACACTGTTAAATTACGGACGGCTGGTGCAGGTAGCCCTCTTACAGTTTTGCACGAAATCCTTAACAAATCACACCATAGCACTCTGGTGGGAAAACTTTATACTATGGTTTGGTCGTCTTCGATTACGTCACACGTATACACACAGGCGCATGCCATGTAGCGCCCTCTGACAGCATACATGGAGAATAGGACTTCGCCATCACATCCCTCAAACCCTTGCGTAGGCAGCCAATTAGCGCGCGCGCCCGGAGTGTCCCTCCAGCTCAGAGTAAGAAGTTCATTACGTAACGCTATTTGTGTTTGAGTCATTTCACAATTTTCTAAATTAAATTAGTAATACTAGTATCAGATTGCTTCTTGTTAAAATAACAGATATTAAATGAAAAACAAAAAGCATGCATTTACTACAAATATGATAAGAGATAACTGACAACGTGTAATAGGAGCTTAATTTATTATAACTATATATAATATTTTAAAATATTAGTGGATTTAGTTATTATTATTACATATTACATTTTAAAGTAGTAGTGGATTTATTATTTATTATACATAATATTTTAAAGTAGCAGTATATTTATTTATTTTTATTATATATAATATTTTAAAGTAGCAGAAAATTTAATTATTATTATTATATATAATATTTTAAAGTAGCCATAGATTTATTTACTATTATTATATATAATATTTTAAAGTAGCAATAGATTTATTTACTATTATTATATATAATATTTTAAAGTAGCTTTATTTGTTTGTTTTGAAATTTTGCACAAAGCTACTCGAGTGTTATCTGTGCTAGCCGTCCCTAATTTAGCAGTGTAAGACTAGAGGGAAGGCAGCTAGTCATCACCACCCACCGCCAACTCTTGGGCTACTCTTTTACCAACGAAAAGCAGTAGATTTAATTATTATTATTATACATATTTTAAAGTAGGAGTAGATTTAATTATTATTATTATACATATTTTAAAGTAGCAGTAGATTTAATGATTACTATTATATATAATATTTTAAAGTAGCAGTAGATTTAATGATTACTATTATATATAATATTTTAAAGTAGCAGTAGATTTAATGATTACTATTATATAAATATAAATAGCCGTAGATGTAATAATACATAGATTTAAAGTAGCAGTAGTACGATTAAAGATACTATATATATAATATTTTAAAGTAGCAGTAGATTTAGTGATTACTATTATATATAATATTTTAAAGTAGCAGTAGATTTAGTGAGTACTATTATATATAATATTTTAAAGTAGCAGTAGATCTATTTACTGTTATATATGATATTCCAAAAACTAGTAGTTCAGTTTATTATAATGTACAATATTTAATTTTTTAGATGCGTCTCCATGTTGCCCGTCAGAAGTGTAATAATGCTGGGAAGTCTTACTTTATGGTATCGAACCTCAGTCCGAGATTGCTTTAATACACGTCCTTCTGACTTTATCGTTCTGCAGTTACGATAAATATTTATTGTATGTAGATATAACAATTGTTTCCCTGCTTTCGTGTTGTTTACGTAAAAGCCAATAAACTTTTTTATGTGATATAAGTCTGGGCAGATGTAGCCTAGAACCCAGAGTTAGAAGCTGATATTTATGCCTGTACTTTAGGGTTTCTAACTCAGTAAGTTAGTCCATGTGTCCCCATAAAGTACCATCCTTGTTGGTTACACCAAATATAAAAATTTATGACGCAAGGCCAGTACAGAGGTAAACACAGGTGAGTAAACTGCTGTTTAGGACAGTAACTCCTCACTCACAAGAACAGCTGGTTCGTTAAAATTGAAACTGTTTGTTATGCAACATACTCTTGGAAACGTTCGTAACAAGTTACATATAATCAAATTATTTTTGAACTTGAAGATGGAAATACAGAACGCAGATAACATACACACACGTGTATACAGGAGATCTATTTATTGTTATATATAATATTCTTAAAACTAGTAGTTCAGTTTATTATAATGTATAATATTTAATTTTTAAATGCGTCTCTATGTTGCCCATCAGAAGTGTAATAGTGCTAGGAATTCGTATGGTCTTGACAGTTAAAGTTGTTATCCGGTCCAAAGAGCCGAGTAAAGCGTTTCTACGACGTGATGCTGGCAAGCTACTCCCTCTGTGGTCAGTAGTTCAAAGCCGAGAATGGCTGTACCTGAACTGGACGGTAAGAAGTTAACATGCGCATAACTTGCTATTCGAATTGCACGTGTCATCACCAAACAGCAGTTATTAATATACAAATGTTGAATATGTATTTATGTTGGTATTCTGTATAAAATAAATGGAAAATTACAGAAATATGAAAATAGCTTGCAGAGGAAAGTAAACCAACAGGCATCCCAGTGACACGGCAGCATGTCTGCGGACTTACAGTATTAGAAACCGGGTTAGATACTTGTGGTGGTCAGAGTACAAATAGCCCATTGTGTAGTTTTGCGCTTAATACCAAACGAACAAACACTTTCACCGTCGTTCAGTCGATGGGAAGACATTAACTTAGAGTTTACACTGTTGTAGTTCCATAGTTCTTTACACGCTAAAATCCGGGTTTCGATACCCGTGATGGGCAGAGCACAGATAGCCCATTGTGTAGCTTTGTGCTTAATTCAAAACAACAACAACAATCCATAGTTCTTGTTGATATCAGGCGTGTCCACCAATCAACGTCAAGTCTCTATATACGCCTCGAGTTTATAACAGACTCTACAGAACTCTGAGCCAATGAGCATGATGAGAGACCAATAATGCTCCTACAAGTAATTTGATAATATTACCAACTACACAATCACAAATGTTCGAATATTATTAGCTACAATGAAATGAGGGTAGAGCGCATGCTCCGACACGTGATCTCGAAAAGTGTTACATGCGCTATCTCGACAACGTGCGTTAAATATTTTGGTTTCCTGCCATAGGAACAGTTGCTCACATAATTTGTCACTACAGGTGTACAAAGAAAAGGCTTAATTCAACCTCAAGACTCACTAGGTATTTCCTTCCTAGATTTTCTTACAGTAACTTTTTTCGTGTGTATCGCAAGATACAAAGTTGCGTTTGATGACGCTGCACAACTAAAAAAAACAAACGGCGTAATTATGTGATAGTGTAATTTGATATAATTAGTAATATCCAATTCTTTTTAACGCATTAGAAGCTGCTTTCGGCCTTAGAAATTGTAGCCAGCATTATGATAGGCTGGCCAACGTCCTCGTACAGCTGACCTGAAGATACCGTGTCCGGCAGCCACGTTGAGTAGTTAATTAATACGTGTAATAAATTATTATTAATCTCATTACTGTGCGTAAACGAGATGTTATTTTATGGTAACAATAAGTTTGTTGTATATAAATTTGTATCTCTTCTCTGATTGTCACATAATAAAAAATAATTTTTAGACCTTGTTTGTCGAATCATAGTTAGTAAGTTTTATATGTGAAGGTATTAGGTATTTAGCTTTCAGTCAGTTATCAATATTATTCTGTCTTAGCGCTTGTCTAACTTTTCTACGATTGTGTATTCAGGAAACTGGGGACTAGGATTTGTTACCTCGTGTAAATATATTTTGTAACTTCATTCTGAAAACCAACAAACATAAATATTTTTGGAAGCGAAGTAAAGTTTTCATTTTGTCGACTCATTTTGATATAAACAGTTAAAGGGGGGAGCCACAGTACTCTTCCTCATTCCAAGAAATAATAAATCAACTTAAAATCATAAGTCATTGTTTGTTTTGGAATTTTGCACAAAGCTACTCGAGGGCTATCTGTGCTAGCCGTTCCTAATTTAGCAGTGTAAGACTAGAGGGAAGGCAGCTAGTCGTCATCACCCACCGCCAACTCTTGGGCTACTCTTTTACCAACGAAAAGTGGGATTGACCGTCACATTATAACGCCCCCACGGCTAAAATGTCGAGCATGTTTGGCGCGACGGGGATGCGAATCCGCGACCCTTCGATTACGAGTCGCACACCTCAACGCACTTGGCCATGCTGGGCCTAAATTTTTTTTTACTATAGATACTAAGCCCACTAATTTGCCTGGCATACCATAAGTTAAACAGTATAGAACAATGATATTAACAGATCAGTAAATTAGACAGTATAGAACAATGATATTAACAGATCAGTAAATTAGACAGTATAGAACAATGATATTAACAGATCAGTAAATTAGACAGTATAGAACAATGATATTAACAGATCAGTAAATTAGACAGTATACGACAATGATATTAACAGATCAGTAAATTAGACAGTATACGACAATGATATTAACAGATCAGTAAATTAGACAGTATACGACAATGATATTAACAGATCAGTAAATTAGACAGTATACGACAATGATATTAACAGATCAGTAAATTAGACAGTATGGAACAATGATATTAACAGATCAGTAAATTAGACAGTATAGAACAATGATATCAACAGATCAGTAAATTAGACAGTATAGAACAATGATATTAGCAGATCAGTAAATTAGACAGTATACGACAATGATATTAACAGATCAGTAAATTAGACAGTATACGACAATGATATTAACAGATCAGTAAATTAGACAGTATACGACAATGATATTAACAGATCAGTAAATTAGACAGTATACGACAATGATATTAACAGATCAGTAAATTAGACAGTATACGACAATGATATTAACAGATCAGTAAATTAGACAGTATACGACAATGATATTAACAGATCAGTAAATTAGACAGTATACGACAATGATATTAACAGATCAGTAAATTAGACAGTATGGAACAATGATATTAACAGATCAGTAAATTAGACAGTATAGAACAATGATATCAACAGATCAGTAAATTAGACAGTATAGAACAATGATATTAGCAGATCAGTAAATTAGACAGTATAGAACAATGATATTAACAGATCAGTAAATTAGACAGTATACGACAATGATATTAACAGATCAGTAAATTAGACAGTATACGACAATGATATTAACAGATCAGTAAATTAGACAGTATACGACAATGATATTAACAGATCAGTAAATTAGACAGTATACGACAATGATATTAACAGATCAGTAAATTAGACAGTATGGAACAATGATATTAACAGATCAGTAAATTAGACAGTATAGAACAATGATATCAACAGATCAGTAAATTAGACAGTATAGAACAATGATATTAGCAGATCAGTAAATTAGACAGTATAGAAAATGATATTAACAAATCAGTAAATTAGACAGTATACGACAATGACATTAACAGATCAATAAATTAGACGGTATAGAACAATGATATTAACAGATCAGTAAATTAGACAGTATAAAACAATGACATTAACAGATCAGTAAATTAGACAGTATACGACAATGATATTAACAGATCAGTAAATTAGACAGTATAGAACAATGATATTAACAGATCAGTAAATTAAACAGTATAGAACAATGATATTAACAGATCAGTAAATTAGACAGTATACGACAATGATATTAACAGATCAGTAAATTAGACAGTATACGACAATGATATTAACAGATCAGTAAATTAGACAGTATGGAACAATGATATTAACAGATCAGTAAATTAGACAGTATAGAACAATGATATCAACAGATCAGTAAATTAGACAGTATAGAACAATGATATTAGCAGATCAGTAAATTAGACAGTATAGAAAATGATATTAACAAATCAGTAAATTAGACAGTATACGACAATGACATTAACAGATCAATAAATTAGACGGTATAGAACAATGATATTAACAGATCAGTAAATTAGACAGTATAAAACAATGACATTAACAGATCAGTAAATTAGACAGTATACGACAATGATATTAACAGATCAGTAAATTAGACAGTATAGAACAATGATATTAACAGATCAGTAAATTATACAGTATACGACAATGATATTAACAGATCAGTAAATTAGACAGTATAGAACAATGACATTAACAGATCAGTAAATTAGACAGTATAGAACAATGATATTAACAGATCTGCTCTTCTTTTGTTTCATTGATATTATTATTTATTTATTTGTATTGTTTTATATAAGTACTCTGATATATTTAAAAACTGTTGGAGTTAATTGTGATGTGGCCGTATAGAGGATTTTAATTTCTCTTGGTTACAAGTTTATATATAAAATGCTATTTAAATGCATATACACAGAGAAGGGGGTCAGGAATTAAGAGAGAAATTGAGATGTATATCGATTTTTGTTGCATTTTATTTTTAATTCCAGAGTACACTAAGCATTTTCAGTAACAAAAGTGCCTTACTACAACTGATCTAATGCTGTCGGCTGGTATTCGGCAACTCTCGACAAGTGTTCGACTAGTTCGGGAGTTGTCGGGCGATGTCTGAGTTTCTAATCGGAACTTCGAAAAATCGCTTTTGATTTGGAACTTTGCATATATATAAAGAGAAATATCCATATAGATTGTTCGAATCATACAGTATCTATTACTAGTTTTTCCCCACCACAGCAAGAGTGTATCTGTACAAGATATAAAGAATGACATCAGTAATTGAATACTCTGAATAGCACAGCTGTTTAATATATCAATAACATGAGAAACCTAACAAATCATTGCAATTATTTTCATACGTGATTAAATACTTTGTAGCGACCTCTAGTGGCATAGCGATATGTCTGCGGACTTCCACTGCTAGAAACCGGGTTCTGATACCCGTGGAGAGCAGAACACTGATTGCACTTTGCTTAATGACGCCAACATCTTTCTAGCAGGAAGAAATAGATATGTCATCCAGAACCCTTTAGGTTAGCCAATGCTATCTTGATGAGACTACTTTAATAGTAATGAAATTTTTTAAGCCATTCCCACAGTCAAAATATCTTCAGTTTAAACAGAAAAATATTTCATCACAAATTAGTTTAGATTTAGATGTAATATTAGATAAACAAGCGTGCATAATGGTAGAATAAACTTGTATTAATTTATTGGATGTCTCGATATTAAAAGTCACATATGGCTTACTTGCTGCTCATATTTCATTTAAAATTATTTTAATTATTTCAATAATATGCTGCTCATATTTCATTTAAAATTATTTTAATTATTTCAATAATATGCAACAACAATAGAAAATAAACATATACACAGTCTGCCAACAAATACACGCCCACTTCAGAGCGATTAACGTTTGAGAAAACAAATGCAATTCAAATAAACCTAGATTACAAATATTACAGTTGATATTTTGTAGATCTATCCTTTGTAATATTCAAGGAAAGTTAGACGTTGTATTTTCAAGATCTGAAGCGGCTGGTGGGAAGACACTTCCCTTTTAATGAAGAATTTGAATGGAAGGTTAGTTGGTGATACAGAAACTTTTCGTGAAAACATCATGAAGTAGCCAATAATATTGTTTACTTATGATGACTGACTTGGTCACAAAATACGAACCGCACGTGCTCGATAGTGTTCATCTCTAACAACAAGCCTGGCCAAAAAAAAGAAAAAGATAAATCACAAGTGCTCGATAGTTTTTATCTCTGATGATTGGCATGATTACAAAATATGGACCACACGTGCTCGATAGTGTTCATCCATGATGATTGGCCTAACCAAAAAAAAAGGGCACACGCGCTCGATGGTGTGGTCCCAAAAATATGGTCACACGTGATTGATCGTATTCATCTCTGATGACTGGCCAGGTCACAGGAGAGTAACAGGTCAAAAGTAATTAGCTCAGTCTTGCATGAATACACTTATTTTCATCAGGTCACTGATAGAAGAACTTGCTGGTGAACTGAGGTCGTCATATGAATGATACACATAAAAGAAGTATTGCTACATTTTTTCTTCACTTTCAACAGTTTCCTGAGAGGATAATGATCAAAACTAGCGCGTCCATTGGCTGGAGTCGTCAGAAAACGGTGTCTTAGGGCAGAAGGATGTGATAGCATCTTTGGTACCCACTGATGTCGACGAATGTATATATGAGTAGTAGCCAACTGCTTATGATGTCATTGAAACTATCCATTTATACACTCAGTGTTGTCAGTTTACTTAGTACTAAGTTGTGAAGTTTTCTTCCAGCCTCTTTCTCGCCTCTACTGAGTGTAGTTTATCGACTCATTGAATCTTAACACAACAAAATCTTAAAATAATTATCTTACTGTTAGTCATTAACCTGATGTTGTTATAAGCCTTTCGAAGATACAATTACCTTTGTTAAAAATACATATATTGACTCCTAGAATTTCTCCAACAGTTTTCTGCGACGGATTTTATAATAATAAAACCCTAATGTAATGTACATGATGATCTTTTATGTTTAGAAATAACATAATTATTAGATACTGAAATAATAAACTTTTGTATATGTTATTTCCCGGCATGGCCAGGTGGTTAAGGGGTTCGACTCGTAATCTGAGGGTCGCGGTTTCGAATCCCCGTCGCACTAAACATGCTCGTCCTTTCAGCCGTGGGGACATTATAATGTGACGGTCAATCCTATTATTTGTTGGTAAAAGAGTAACCCAAGAGTTGGGGGTGGGTGGTGATGACTAGCAGCCTACCCTCTAATCTGACACTACTAAATTAGGGACGCAAGCACAGATAGTTCTCGTGCAGCTTTGAGCTAAATTAAAAAACAAACATGTTATCATGTTGTTATGTTTGTAGATTCATGTTGTCACGTTTCTAGATTCATATTGTTATATTTATAGATTCAAGTTGTAATGTTTGTAGATTCATGGTGTCATGTTTGTAGTTTCATGTTGTTATGTTTATAGATTCATGTTGTTATATTTATAAATTCAAGTTGTAATGTTTATAGATTCATGTTGTTAATTAAGTTCCTGATTACTAAAACTTTAACTCGTTAGTTGTATACTGTTAACATTAAACTTGTTAAAACCACACAGCTGTCTTCAGCTACAGAGATTTCTGATATATTTATTAATAACGCTAAACAACTTACTGAACATAATTCGTTATCTCTGTTCTTAGTAAAAAATTGTGAGAAATGAATTAAAGTTCTTTGATTATTAAAACTGTAGTGTGCAAAATAAAAAAGTGTGATTCCCCCTCAAATACAGCTTTTAACAACCCACTTGGAGGTTTTTAAATTCTACACTTCTCCCGTTCGAACGCTTGTTTGTATAAGACACCATGGCTTCAACTTCTACGAGAATCATAGGCAGAAAGACATTCATGGATATTTTGGAAGAAAGACGTAAAGATGGCGACTTTTTGTGGACGACTCGTTCTTTTCAGACACCTAAATATCAGTATAACCGAAGAAGAGTTCCAGTAGATATTATTCAAGAAGTACTGGTGAGCGAACGAGTCCAAGCAGCTGTTAGAGAGGTATGTTACACACTTACATGACCTCAGGTGAGAATTAAACTTGAAGCCACACATTCACAAGATTTTAGGTAAGAGTTATTAAACTTACATTCACAAGGTTTCAGGTAAGTTATTAAACTTACATTTACAAGATTTCAAGTAAGAGTTAAACTTGAAGCCACACATTCACAAGATTTTAGGTAAGAGTTATTAAACGTACATTTACAAGATTTTAGGTTAGAGTTATTAAATTTACATTCACAAGATTTCAGGTTAGAGTTAAGATTGAAGCCACGCATTCACAAGATTTTAGGTTAGAGTTATTAAATTTACATTCACAAGATTTCAGGTTAGAGTTAAGATTGAAGCCACGCATTCACAAGATTTTAGGTAAGAGTTAAACTTTACAAAAGTTATTTGCAAGATGTCAGGTGAAAGATAAACAATATTTAACCAACTCGAAAGACCTCTGGCGAGAGTTAAACTTTATGCCAAACAAGGAAAAGTCAAACATAGTAACTCGAGTTAAAGTTATGCTCCAAATGAGACACTTACAAGGTGAAACTTGAAAAATTCCATCAGACACTCAGAAGATTTGCTCAAATCAAACTTAACAATTATATAAAATCGACAAAAAAATTCGACTTTCATAAAAACCTTTAATCTTATTACAGACGTGTTTTAAATTCATGTTGCATTTTATTACAGTTCACATCACGCAATTCCTTTCGTTTTTTGTTCTTTCACTTCAGGTCTTGCCAGCTCTAGATTTTTGCTTACACCTCATGGTATTATCAGTTTTATATTATTAGCGTAGCCTTCTAACGTCCTTGGTTTTCTACTAATCATTTCACATTTTGCATTATTTTTCCTGTTATTCAACCTTTCACGGTCCTCAACTTACTTCCTGAGCCTGCAGTTTTATTTGTCCTTATTCGCCCTATTGTCATCTTTGATTATTTATTGTGTTCTGGTTCTTTCGTCATTAATTTTAGTGTATTCAATGTCATCGAATGCGAGTCAACATAATTTGTTTTAAATGAATTAAAACTCAGAAAAGGTTACTTCTTTAACTTACAAAGAAGGAACTCTAACACCTCACGTGATTCAATAAACTTTCTTCACCTAGATGAATTAAAACATTTGGATCTGATTCACGAAAGAGTTAAATTATGTTTGTACTATTTCGTGTGTCGTAGTTGTTTTTTTTCAGCGGTATAGTTTATTTGTTTTATACATATATTATAATCTTAAATTTTTCAAGCCATAAACCAAAACACGTTAACATGAAACAAGATACGCTGCATGTTTTTAAAAAAAGGATTCTAGGGTGCAAACTACAACGTGGGATTATAAAATGTATCCTAGGTTTTGGAGGTGACTGTGAAATTAGAACACATATTGCGGTGGGGATACACTGTATATCAGTCTTAATCTCCAATTCGCCGGCGTCATATAAGAAAATTAGAAATTAGGAGAGCGAGATGTTGGTGCTCAAACCCACAACCTCCCACATCTCTACCACCCTTCACTACCTCCATACATTTATGGGAAGACGATCACTTTCCCAAGTTAAAATAAGAAAAAAAAGACAAAAATAAAAAGGTGAAATATAAATAAATGAAAATGGTAGTATCCAGTATCTTATTTGGATAAAGTTATTTAATTTCACTAACATATTTATTCGTTTAGCTTCATTTGAATATAATTATTTAATTTTACTTATATATGTATATTTCTTTATTTTTTTCCTTTTTGCTCCTTGTCTTCTTTATTTTCTTGCAGGTGACCAACGGATCTGACCGGACCAGAGACCAAGTAGAAGCGGATGTTAAAGCCATACTAAGTGAAATGGCGCACAACTTTCAACTTGGCTCCGTACGACTGTTTGGGTTCCTATTGTCCAAAGTCTTTAAACAACTGTATACGGGACTTTACGTGAACCTTGATGGAGTAGAGAAGGTAAGAGCAGTAAGCAGTTACCTCTGGGTAATGTGACAATAACTAAATAAACCAAAACTGGTAGTGACAAAACACACGGATGGGGGGCTTAAACTTTAAGGAAGGCAATGAATTATAAAGCTGAAACTGATCTAAACGTTTTAAAAAATAACCTTAAAACAAATAAAATGTAATAGTGTTTAATGGTTATTAAAACAAATAAAATGTAATAGTGTTTAATAGTTATTAAAACAAATAAAATGTAATAGTGTTAAGTCGTTATTAACACAAATTAAATGTAATAGTGTTCACAGATGTTTTATTTTTTAATTAAATGTTACAAAACGATGAAAATTAACACGTGATCAATGTGCTTAGATTTTTCAGGGGTCGGGTTCCCGTGAGCCCCTCTTGACTATGCCTTTGGATCTACGAAAAGAAGGGGGGGATGAATTATTATACTTAAGTGGAAAAGTAATAAATGTCAATAATTATGACAATTAAACACAGACACTATCAAGATCTCAGGTGACAGTTGAACACAGACACTATCAAGATCTCAGGTGACAGTTGAACTCAGACACTATCAAGGTCTCAGGTGACAGTTGAACACAGACACTATCAAGGTCTCAGGTGACAGTTGAACACAGACACTATCAAGGTCTCAGGTGACAGTTGAACTCAGACACTATCAAGGTCTCAGGTGACAGTTGAACACAGACACTATCAAGATCTCAGGTGACAGTTGAACTCAGACACTATCAAGGTCTCAGGTGACAGTTGAACACAGACACTATCAAGGTCTCAGGTGACAGTTGAACACAGACACTATCAAGATCTCAGGTGACAGTTGAACACAGACACTATCAAGATCTCAGGTGACAGTTGAACTCAGACACTATCAAGGTCTCAGGTGACAGTTGAACACAGACACTATCAAGGTCTCAGGTGACAGTTGAACACAGACACTATCAAGATCTCAGGTGACAGTTGAACTCAGACACTATCAAGGTCTCAGGTTACAGTTGAACACAGACACTATCAAGGTCTCAGGTGACAGTTGAACACAGACACTATCAAGGTCTCAGGTGACAATTAAACACAGACACTATCAAGATCTCAGGTGACAGTTGAACACAGACACTATCAAGATCTCAGGTGACAGTTGAACTCAGACACTATCAAGGTCTCAGGTGACAGTTGAACACAGACACTATCAAGGTCTCAGGTGACAGTTAAACTCAGACACTATCAAGGTCTCAGGTGACAGTTGAACACAGACACTATCAAGGTCTCAGGTGACAGTTGAACACAGACACTATCAAGGTCTCAGGTGACAGTTGAACACAGACACTATCAAGGTCTCAGGTGACAGTTGAACACAGACACTATCAAGGTCTCAGGTGACAGTTAAACTCAGACACTATCAAGGTCTCAGGTGACAGTTGAACACAGACACTATCAAGGTCTCAGGTGACAGTTGAACACAGACACTATCAAGGTCTCAGGTGACAGTTGAACACAGACACTATCAAGATCTCAGGTGACAGTTGAACTCAGACACTATCAAGGTCTCAGGTGACAGTTGAACACAGACACTATCAAGGTCTCAGGTGACAGTTGAACACAGACACTATCAAGGTCTCAGGTGACAGTTGAACACAGACACTAGCAAGGTCTCAAATGACAGTTGAACACAGACACCAACAAGGTCTCAGGTGACAGTTGAACACAGACACTAGCAAGGTTTCAGGTGACAGTTGAACACAGACACTAATAAAACCTTAGATGACAATTAAAATATGACAATACTTCGGATGACACTTAAACACTGACAAGACTTCGGATGATAGTTGAATACTGACACTGACAAGATTTCGGATTACTGTTAAATACCAATATTGAGAAGACTTAGGATGACAGTTAAATACTGACACTGACAAGACTTCGGATGACCGTTAAATACCGACACTAAAAGAACTGATTTAGTCGATGAATCTTTTTGCAAATATATTTGTGAACCTGACGATGACCGAAGAAGGTCGAAAGGTTGTTCGCTCTTCTATGTAAAATATTTTCTCAACCCAAACGAGCCGTTTTTGCATATATATTTCTCTACAAGTGGGTTTCCTCGACATCACTGATGATCTTTGTGCATGTACAAAACTTTTATATTTTTGTATTACACCCATCATTTTACACCATTCTCTCAGACTAATTTTGAAAGTTTTATGTGTGTAGATTTAAAAGCAGTTTGATATATATATATATATATATATATATTGAGAATTGTTTGAGCATGTCAGAAAGTAATTTGACATGCATCTGAGACTCGCTTGTGAGCGTTTGGTAACTGCACGTGTCTGGTAAGGACGACGTACTGTCTGAATACCAGTGTTATAGTGAAAACGTTTGACATTCATCTTTGGTAAAGGTCTGAAAACTGTTGACATATTGAAGATGTTTTAAGATATGCTTGGGTTTATCTCAGATTCACTTTCCGCTTCACGTGTCTTAAAATTGTTTTGTACACATTGCCAACCGATCCGAAATTACCGCCAGGTGATTAGAGCACTCGACTAGTAATCTGAGGTTTGAATCCCCCTTACACGTAATCACGGCTGAAAAGGTTTGGTGTACATTATAAACTAACGGTCAGTCCCACTATTCGTTAGTAAAATAGTAGCCAAAGAGTTGGCGGTGAACGGTGGTGACTAGCTGTCTTCCCTCTCGTCTTACACTGCTAAATTAGGGACGGCTAGCACAGATAGCCCTCGAGTAGCTTTGTGCGAATTTCAAAAACAAACAAACAAATTTATCCTCTCCCCCTTCCCCAAAGAAACTAAACGTGATGAGTACATTTTATGTTTACGGTTATTAAAACTACGTTAGAGCATCGATAAATCCATACATTGACATCCGAGGTTCGATTCCCAGCGGGGGACACAATACATAGATAGACCACTGTGACTTTATAACAAACATTGTCATCTTATGAAGTCGGCCTAAAATGGCCAGTTGGTTAAGGCACTCGACTCCTAATGTGAGAGTCGCAGGTTCAAATCCCCATCACACCAAACATGCTCGTCCTTTTAGCTGGGGGGGCGTTACATTGTGACGGCAAATCCCAGTATTCGTTGGTAGAATAGTAGCCCAAGAGTCGGCGGTGGGTGGTGATGAGTAGCTGCCTTCCTTCTATTCTTACACTACTAAATTAGGGACGGATAGCGCAGATAGCCCTCGTGTGGCTTTGCGCGAAAATCAAAACAAACCAAACTTACAAAGTCTATGACGGACAAAAATGATGCTTCACTTACTATAAAACCGATGCATAGATCGATATAGGGTTAAAAAATGTAGGATTTCAAAAAAAAAAAGATAATTTAAACACACAGAGCCACCTGGAAAACGGATCAAAGTTTGTAAGTGAGCAACCGTTAGGAGGATCAAAACTTGTTTTTTCAGACTTGGTAGTATATCCGTTGTTTTATATCAAGTATCCGCTAATATGTTAATTATCATACCCTTTTCGGACATGTTTATTTACTGGATGCTATTATCTTTAAAACTTATGTAACATTTCACTTTTGTACAAATATCCCTGCGCCCACTATACAGTTCCACACTTTGCTCGTGTATACTTAAGATGAACTTTCACATTGTCCCTGGAATTGTTTTGTTTCAAGAGTAAATGTAACCAAAATTAAGATAAACAAATATTTGTATTTCTTGCTTTTGAGGTTCGTATGTCATATTGTGTTGAAAACCTACGAGGTGCATAATTCCTCTCGAGATTCGTGGCATGCGCATGTTTTATTAACGTCATGCAGTACGAACTGTAACGTCACTTATGTGACGTCATTTTAGTGTCCATTGACTAAGAGTCAGACAGCACATTACTCTACAGTGGTGTGAGAGGTTAAAATACGTTCCCTTTCCAGGTAAAACAACTAATTCTATGTAATCCCTCATCAGTGGCACAGCGGTATGTTTGCAGATTTACAACACTAGAAAGCGAGTTTTGATACCCGTGGTGGGCAGAACACAGTCCATCGCATAGCTTAGCACTTAAGTTTTAATAAAAATAGATAAATACCTTTTAAAAATGAAACTACAACTGTATCAAAAATTAGATTGCGTTGTTTGTTTCTTTCTGTGCAGACTGGCGTGGCCAGGTGGTTAAGATATATGACTCGTAATCCGAGGGTCGCGGGTTTGAATCTCCATTACACCAAACATGCTCGTCCTTTCAGCCGTGGGGGCGTTATAATGTTGTGGTCAATCCTACTATTCGTTGGCAAAAGAGTAGCCCAAGAGTTGGCGGTGGAGAGTGATGACTAGCTTCTTTTCCTCTAGTCTTAAATTGCTAAATTTGCGACGACTAGAGCAGATAGCCTTCATGTAGCTTTGCGCGAAATTCAAACCAAACCAATCTTTCTGCACAGGGCTACTCGAAGGCTGTCTACACTAGCTAGTTATAATGTGGAAACAATGGGCTAAAAGGAAAGCAGTTACCCAACCTTATCAACATCACCCACCTAGAAATTTTGATCCAATGAACGTAGAGTTGTCCATCATATTATAACCCCTCCACACACCCACACGACTAAAAACAAAAGGTAAGTATGTTCAGTGAAATAATTCGAACCCGCGATCTACAGATTGCGAAATGAGGGGCCTAACCATCACGCCATGCCAGGCTTGATGTTGAGACGAAAAGTTACAAAAGAAATCATATAACCACGAAAACAGTTCACCTCACTAAAAAACATAAAACAGTGAACATAATGGTCTAGTGGACTGTAACAGGAAATCTAAAATGAATAAATAATGAAATAGCCTGTTAAAGATCTGCAGTCAATTTGTTATAGAAGAGGAGGAGAATACAGTTGCTCGAAGTAACATCACATGGGCGTTTCTAGCACTAGAGGAGGACCTTTTCCAGAAAAAAATGTGGACCTTTTCCAGAAAAAAAGTGTGGGCCTTTTCTTACGCACCCAATTAAGTGTTTATTAAAAAGATTAATTAAAGAATAGTAGACCTTTAAAATATTGTGGTTGGTTGTTCGATCCTTCTGCCCTGATTACCTTGCATTGACTACGCCCCTGGTGGTGAGGTTCATCACGAGCTGGCGGCTTAGCGGTGAGATAGATGGCTTATAACGTTAGCATTCGGGTTGCTATCTCTGCGGAGGACATAACACAGATAGAATATTCTACACGTTTTGTGCTTGCAAAAAAACCCAACAAAAACATACTGTATAATTGGATTTTTCGATTAAGATAAATTTATTGTCGTCTCGTGACCAACCATTCGTAAACCTTGAGATAAAACCCAGTTCAATCTTCCTTATATTGCTACGTAAAACTGGTTAATTATGTTGTAAACCTCCCCCCCCTCATGGTATAGCGGTACATCTGCGGACTCACACCGCTAAAAACCGGGTTTAGATGCCCATGAGGCTATACGTACCTCATTGAGTAGCTTTGTGTTTAATTTCCAACAAACATTTTCCTTGTATCCAATACTTGTTTCTTGTGATAAACGTTACTGTGATATTACCAGTTTACCTTGACTTTTTAATGTAGACGTGTAGAATGTGAGTAATTTGTCAATGTGTAACAATTAAACTTAGAAAGAGTTATAGGTACATATAAAAATCTTTAAAACTTAAGACTAATAAACACGTTAAATTATTACTTCTGTTATAATGATAATTTAGATGTCTTAATTCGCTTTTCCCTGTCCATTATACACATGTATTAAGTTTCTTAAACACATTGTTATATTACACCTATTAAGTTGTATAGTTGTTTTTTTTCCTCGTTGTGAATACAAAGCTACGTTCGCACTAATGGTAGGTTTAATATTATTTATTATAATAAAGGCTCAGCTTTTATTTCGTTAACTTGTGGTCAGGGTTAACAATGTTTGTTTGTTTGTTTTGGAATTTCGCACAAAGCTACTCGAGGGCTATCTGTGCTAGCCGTCCCTAATTTAGCAGTGTAAGACTTGAGGGAAGGCAGCTGGTCATCACCACCCACCGCAAACTCTTGGGCTACTCTTTTACCAACGAATAGTGGTATTGATCGTCACATTATACACCCCCACGGCTGGGAGGGCGAGCATATTTAGCGCGACGTGGTCGCGAACCCGCGACCCTCGGATTACGAGCGCACGCCTTAACGCGCTCGGCCATGCCGAGCCCTCTCAATATTTACTCTCTCATGAGTTTTCCTAAGTTTCATTCTGAAGCACTGAGGGGCCCGGCACGGCCAAACGTGTTAAGGCGTGCGACTCGTAATCTGAGGGTCGTGGGATCGCATCCCCGTCGCGCCAAATATGCTCACCCTTTCAGTAGTGGGAGCGTTATAAGTGATGATCAATCCCACTATTCGTTGGTAAAAGAGTAGCCCAAGAGTTGGCGGTGGGTGGTGGTTACTAGCTGCCTTTTCTCTAATCTTACACTACTAAATTAGGGACGCCTAGCATAGAAAGCCCACGAGTAGCTTTGTGCGAAATTAAAAAAACAAAACAAACAAAGTACTTGAGTGATAACTCTGCTAGCCCTTCCCAATTTTTGAACTGATAAACTAGAGGGAAGGCAGATAGTCAACAGCATCCACCGCTAATTTTTTGGCTACTCTTGTTAGTAGGATTTTATCCCATAAAGTGTTGAGTTCGATTGTTTGTTGTTATAGGTAATTAGACTCAAACCACGTTTCCTCTGAAAAATATCATCCACGTGTTTTTTAGCCCTAAAGTTACCGAGTTGTTCTTATAGTATTAACTCCATATTGCATCATATGGAGTAATACTGCTTTTTTCTTTGTTACAACCACTAGAGGGTGAAATCACCTCGTTATATTTATGTGACAACATCTAAACCGCGGGTCAACTTACATTATTCATCAGATTATACACGACCTGATTTTATAACTTCACAACAATTCGTTTTTAATTTGTTGGATCCAGTGTTACTTTCACCCGACTCGTAATCTGAGGGTCGCGGATTTGCATCCCCGTCGCCCCAAACATGCTTGTCCTTTTAGCTGTGTGGGCGTTAAAATGTTACGGCCAATCTCACTATTCGTTGGCACAAAAGTAGCCCAAGAGTTGGCGGTGAGTGGTGATGACTATCTGCCCTCCCTCTAGTCTCACACTACTAAATTAGAGGGATGACTAGTGCGGATAGCCTTCGTGTAGCTTTGCGCAAAATTAAAAAAGAACAAACAAACTAGTATTATTTTGAATATTTCTAAGGCAACAAAGGTAAAACATAGTTTGTGTTTTGAATGAATCCAATAGTAAATCGAGGTTACAGGTTTTTTTATGTAGGGCATAATTCTGTTATAGGCCGATTTTACAGGGGAGAGAGCATCACAATGAGCTATCTACGCTGTGCCCACAGCGACCATGGAAATCCGAATTTTTAGTGTTATTAGCCCTCGGGTTTACCACTGAACTGCGCAGGGGTTCTCTGGTGGAATGAAGGAAACAGAAGTAGATGTTAACATCTATACGTTAGCAACATTGTTGCTTCACCCTTACGGTTTTTAAATTGTGCATGTGTAGAGTGTTATTCCTGTCAGTTCTGAGCTGGCTATGGACACGTATCTGATTTAGTTTATTTGTAACACAGATATTATTCCATAAAGTTAGACAAAACGAATAATAGGTTATTTACTATTCAATTCTTGCCAGTATTTGGTGTTTGACATTTTTAACCGAACTTAGCCTTATGCAACCCATGGGTTAATAGGCCATTTTCTGAAGCTTCAAGATTCAGTTGTAGCTGTCTCTAACACTGAAGTGCTAACCCTGATGGAATACAATCAGTGAGCGACACTCGCCATCTACATGGCTTATCTTTACCAAACAGCAGTATTAACTGTCTTTTCTATAACGTGCCCACTGCTAAGAGTCTGGAGGCTTTCAAAAAATATTGCAAACACAAACTTTTAACCTTCAAGTCCGCAGCCCTATAAGTCAACCAAATAAACTAAGTCAAGCCCTTATCTTGACGACCCTACCTAGACCATAGAGCAAAGAAAAATTAACTGCAGTCAATAATGAAGAACAAGTGATTTAATCTAAACATTTATTTTTGTTTTTCTAGGTGAAGCACATGTGTGAATTCTATCCCATGTTACTATTACCTACACACAGAAGTTATATGGATTTTCTCTTGACTTCGTATGTCTGCTATCAATTCAACCTCCCACTGCCTGTTATCGCTGCTGGCCTGGGTACGTCACTTTTTAACTTGTTTTGGATTTTTTTAAACATTAAGAGAAAAACTTCCAAGGAACCTCAATATTCCAGAAGGTAATCCAACTAGATCCAGCGTATTCCATATCATATCTGATAAAAACAGTAAACAGATGACCATGAATCACAAATGATGATACAGTCACGAACCACACACACACACATACACACAAAATATTCACAGCTATTTCTGATGATTCTTTTGTGCGTATACTGTGGAATGCCCCTTCTAGGGGTGATGACGAAAAGTCGGTAGGGGAGGCGCGCCACTATAACTAAATATGTTATACATCAAAGTACAGATTTATAATGCAATCAAGAGTGAACCTCATCTTATCCCAATCCCGTCCTTCATGTTAAAGTGGTGAGGCAACCAAGAGTGGACCTCATCTTATCCCAATCCCGTCCTTCATGTTAAAGTGGTGAGGCAACCAAGAGTGGACCTCATCTTATCCCAATCCCGTCCTTCATGTTAAAGTGGTGAGGCAACCAAAAGTGGACCTCATCTTATCCCAATCCCGTCCTTCATGTTAAAGTGGTGAGTGAACTGAAACTTTGTATTTATACCATGTACCGTCTTAAGTCTTGTTCTATTTTTGCATGACGTGCAAGGAAGGGGGCAAAAATTCTTGTTTAGAATGAGGGCGCCATAAAAGAAAAGTTTGGGCATAACTGTGAACAAGTGTTCATTGTCATTGAGTTTAACAAGTTATCAAAGCTAAAATAACTCTTCAATTTCAGAGGGAAGTCACTAAAGTAAGAATAACAGAAATAACACGTACATTTTACATACCAGAGGGGCTGTTGGCTTTCTTGGAAGAAATGAAGACCATTTAATGTGAATGTCTCCCTGAAGCAGATCGTTTGACAATAATGGATTTTACCATTTCTTACTTGGTTTATGATTGGACTAAGCCATAGATGACGTAATCGTCATTCTCAAAAGATATAATTTACATGGTCTGTAAAAACATGCGTGCTTTAAATAGTTACTAGCAAAGTTTATATAATATTATCATTGTGAAATAAATACATCCTTACCTACATAATTGTCAATATTTATTGATTATTATTACTTGTCACACATTATTATTACAGCTTCCAATGTTTTATTATAATATGGCCGTCTCTATAGATTTCCTAGGCCTACAGTTCCTCAGTAGACTCTTAAGAAATTCTGGTGCCTTCTTTATCAGGCGTAGCTTTGGGGAAGACAGATTGTATTGGGCAGTCTTCACAGAATACGTTCAAAGCCAACTCTTAGGGGGCGAGGCCCCTTTAGAGTTTTTCCTGGAGGGCACACGCAGTAGAACAGCGAAATCCTTGAATCCAAAACTCGGTAAGTCATAAAATGTTATTAGTTGCTGATATTTGAATGGGTTGGTGAGAATGTCTTATAAAACTGATACATTTAACGGAAACGCTCGGTTTTCTTCATGTTACACGCAGGATTCGCTCGCTGTTAGGGTGTGAAACATGATTATATTTAACTATACTTGTCACGAGACATTATGTTGGGCCTAATACATTACTTAATCCCTTACGTATTGTTCGTCTGCTGTTTGACTAGCATAAAAAGAATATATAATAATATTTCAGTCACAGCGTGTCTGCCATAAACACTCCGACGACGCAAGTTACTAAAAACAGAGCTGTTCCTTTCAGCTGAACACACAATAAATGCAGTAATGGTCGAAATAATATTTAAGTAGGTCGTTTAATACAATAACAACTGTTACGATGTGAAGGCTAAGTCTAGGATGGCGAAGTATGATTATATATACTTGTAACAAGATATTAAGTATTAAGCCTACTATATTTTGATACGATCCGGTCTGTTCAGGTTTTTCAAAAGGAAGAAGTTATACATATATTTCAGTCACGCTTAATTTCATTATCAGCACCGGGTTTATTTGATGCAGAGTTCAGTGATTTCGAAAAAACCCACTTGTAGAGAAATATATATGCAAAAACGGCTCGTTTGGGTTGAGAAAATATTTTACATAGAAGAGTGAACAACGTTTCGATCTTCTTCGTGAACTTGACGATGACCGAAGAAAGTCGAAACGTGGTTCGCTCTTTTACGTAAAATATTTTCTCAACCCAAACGAGTCGTTTTTGCATATATACGATGCAGAGTTCGTTAGGCCGACTGGAATTGAACAAACACAGAAATGGTAGACAGACTATTCAAAGAAGCTGTTTCTTAAAACAACTCTTATTGAGGTATAGATGATTTTTTGTAAGTTGTCGAAACATGATCATAATTAATTACACTTATAATAAGTTTGCTTCTTTGTTTTGGAATTTCGCACAAAGCTACTTGAGAGCTATCTGTGCAAGCCGCCCCTAATTTAGCAGTGTAAGTCCAGAGGGAAGGCAGCTAGTCATCACCACCCACCGCCAACTCTTGGGCTACTCTTTTTACCAACGAATAGTGGGATTGACCGTCACATTATATAGCCCCCACGGCTGGGAGGGCGAGAATGTTTGGCGCGACTCGGACGCGAACCCGCGACCCTCATCTTACGAAGCGCACGCCTTAACGCGCTAGGCCATGCCAGGACCCCCTTATAATAAGACATTTGTATGAAGCATACCGTGGTTTCAATTAGAAGTTATTACTTATTTATTTTCTTATAGCAAAGCCACGTCAGGGGTCTACCGAAGAGGAATCGAACTGCTGATTCTAGCGTTGTAATTCTAAAATCTTTCACAAACGGGCTCTTTATTTAGGATTTATATGGTGTATGAAAAATTTAGAATGATAGACGCCAGTGTTTCCCATCAGGTGCGCGGCCGCACACTTGAGTATTCTAGTCGCACACATCCTCAGTAAGGCCCTTAATGATCTTGGCAGTCGAAAGGCTTAAAACCCAAATAATCAACTGGTAACATTGCAAAGTAACCTAATAATCCAATAGGGTCGATGGTTTTAAAAATGTTTCCACCCCCCCCAAAAAATAACAAAAAAAAACAATTGTAGCACGCATGCGCACACTACTTTGATACCGATGAACATAAAACAAAACTATTCTGTACGCGGACTGAAACATTTAAAAGGAAAACTGATAGGTACTTATATGAAGTTTACACGTACTATTCTTGTAATTACAGTGTATTTCACGTGCTGTTTTCGCAATTACAGAGTATATTCCACGTGCTGTTCTTGTAGTTCTAACTAGTTTAAGGACGCTATCTTCGCTCACTGTAAACCGTATTCATGCCTCTGTCAAGGATCCATACTGTGTGTCAACTTAAATTTAACTGGCAACTTTCCTCTAGTTCTGTGAGTGGTATTTTTCTTTCTCTCTAAATGTCCTGTGTTAAAATTACACCGATAGCAAAGAAACAGGACTAGCTTGACCTTCTCATGCTTCGACAGCGCCATAATCAGTCACATACCTGAAAAACTGCAAATTATCCATGGTTCCAGCCTCTTCGAACACCCTGTATATTGGTAGCCCCGCTGTGTTTATTTTCTCCATTGGTGGCGACACGCTTCGCTTAATACAAAGATACTTTTTCTTTGAGAAAAACAATAATTGGGATTTTAATGCTAAATATATAAAAGGGTTAATAATATTGTTTTGTGAAAAGTACAATTAATTATGTTAATTTATTTCTCTTAATTAGTGAGCAGTTTAATTTTGAAGAGGATAATAACAAACGAGAATTTTTTAAAACAATATCTTAGTACAATAAATTACTTAAAGAAATTAAACCTAGTGTAATGAAACTAGTAATATGTCGTAAACTGAGCTAAAATGCATTCGACGCGTGGCCACAAAGTGTAACACTAAACGACGTTTTGAATACCAACATGTGTGTAGTTTCAACTCAAGATGTAAACGAGATAGAAAAAAAATGTAAGTTTAAAAACCTGCAAATAGGGATCGTCAAAAGTAAGGAAGCAAGGCTGCAGATACTGTATGGATCATTTAATAAAACTACTAATCCATATTTTGGTTCCATGCTGCGACCTAAAATTACATTTAGTTAAGTCAAAAGAGAGATTTGTAGTTGACTAAATAATGCCTGGTTTTATTTTTTTAACGGTCCCTACTCACAAGTACTTTTTTTATTGTCAACTATGGGCGAGGGCAAAAGATTACTTAATTTGGCAGCTACCTTTCTACATTATGATGATAATAAACTTGTGTGTGTTTTCCTTATAGCAAAAGCCACATGGGGCTATCTGCTCAGCCCACCGAAGGGAATCGATCCCGTGATTTTTGCGTTGTAAATCCCGAGACATACCGCTGTACTAACGGGGGGAAATAATAAACGTAGCTAGTAGCTAGCTGATAAAGTTCATGATATAACTTGTAAAACTGTAAAAACATGTTTGGTTACAAAGGTATTCAACACATGCGCTATTATCCAGCATATTTTTCTCTGTCATCTGCGTTCGTCTTCAAGGTCGCTCACTCCTACTATATCATATTATATATCAATTATAATCAAAATAACTAAATATTTTCTTTTATTTAACTTTAAACGTTAATTTTAACTACTATATGCTAACATCACACATCCATATATACAAAAAAATAATTAAAATCAGGAATTTAAAATTGCAAATAGAGATTCTAAAAACATAGCTAGTATCAAGCTGATACGGTTATGATGGTTTACTGTATCTATGGCCTATTTGATCGCATTAGTTCGATATGTGAAATGCTAGACTGCAGCTGAAAATTGTCACGGAGATTTCTTTAAGAATATAGTGAGCATTTATAGTTTCTGTGTAAGTAAATGCTTTATATATAATGCATAGCATTGGGCAAATATGTGCTTAGACACGACACAAGTGTGCTAAGTGTATATGAAATTTGAACAGTATAAAAGCAGCCTTTTCAAATAAATCATATATGTTTAAAATATCGCTTTAAATAAACCTTCATGTTTTTTAAAGTGAGTATTTCACGAAGATGTGTAGTAAAATTTAATATTATGTGTATTAACTATTTTACTCCTTCACACATAATATAGAAGTCGGCTCCCTAAAGACATCAGCTGTACAGCGTGCAAAGCATTGAGTATCTCTATGTTGGGCCCGACATTGTCAGGTGGTTAAGGGCGCTTGATTCTGAATTTGAGGGTCGCGAGATCGAATTTCCGTCTCACCAAACATGCTCGCCCTTTCAACCGTGAAGGCGTAACAACGTAATACTCAATCCTACTATTCGTTGGTAAAAGATTAGCCCAAGAGTTGGTGGTGGGTTGTAATAACTAGCTACCTTTCCTCTAGTCTTAAACTGCTAATTTAAGGACGGCTAATGCAGATAACCCTCATGAAGATTTGCGTGAAATTCAGAAAACAAACAAACAAGTCTTATCCGTGGATACGGCTGATAGTCCAGCGTGACTTTGCTGTATAACAAACAGTTGTTATTCAATTAATAATAGCCGTGTAAGAGACAGCTGCCACTGACTGGTTACTCTTCCTCGGGTGAGAGTTTGTACGTTACAAGTGGCTTTCAAATTCACGACGAGAGAAACATTTTGAGCCTAACAAAGGACAAAAACGGCTCATTTCAATACATCCGGGTCCCAACAGCCCAGACTCGTTTAGTGCTTGATTTATAGAATTTAATTAAACAAATAAAAATAACATCAAAATGTAGTTTATAATCTAAATTTTCAAATGATTTAACTTTAAGCTTTTTTATTTCAAGATGAAAATCTTTATTTTTTAAAATATTTTCCTTTTATTGTGATGTTAGTGTTTTTGTTTTCTTCCTATTTAGACATGTACACTGCCCAGAATGATAAAGAGGTTATGAAATACGGAAACTGTTCGTTTGTTTGAATTTCGCGCAAAGCTACACGAGGGCTATCTGCGCTGGCCGTCCCTAATTTAGCAGTGTAAGACTAGAGGGAAGGCAGAGAGTCGTCACTACCCACCGCCAACTCTTGGGCTGCTCTTTTACAAACGACTAGTGTGATTGACCGTTACATTATAACGCCCACACGGTTGAAAGAGCGAGTACGTTTGGTGTGACCAAATCTGTTTGGGAGAGAAGTGTTTGTCCAAAACACGAGCTCTTTCATTTGGTTGTTTAGCAGGAGTCACATGAAGTGACTTCAGGTTGAAAATATCGAATGTCGAGGTAACTCATCTTTAAAAAGATAAAATTAACAAGCAGTTGCTTTGACAATTAGAAGGGCTTTGCAACAACTCAAACTATAAATAAAAGCAAACATATGATTTTTTCATTGGATTAGTTATGTTTAATCCAATAAGTGATAAAATAACGAAGCTGTTTTTCTTTTAGGTTACAAAGCGAAATAAAACAAGATGGAGTCCTAGACTAATGCTTCTGAAAGTGAAATCCGTGAGGGTGCATCACGGGGTCTAACAGTCATATCCTAAGTTTAATAAAAATATTTTTAAAAAATATGACTTATAGCATTTAAGTAAATTTAAATTTATATAAATCAAAATTTTTAATTTTGGAAAACAGGTTTTCGTGTACATGGGATTGTTTGTTTTTAACACGAAAGTTCGGCATGAGCGAGAGTAGAGGTCGCTATGTGGTGGTCAGAGTTTAGATTTTGTTAAAGCTAGAGATAGTAACATCAGACAAGTTTTAATTTCTCACAAAGCTACTCGAGGGCTATTTACTCTAGTTGTCCCTAATTAGCCTGTGTAAGACTAGAGAGAAGGTAGCTAGTCATTACCATCCACCGCCAACTCTTAGGCTATTATTTTACCAACGTGAGAGTGACCGTCACGTTATAACGTCCCCACGATTGAAAAAACGAGGATGTTTTGGTGTGACAGGAAGTGGAATCCGCGATCTTCGTGCTCCCTAACCAGTTGATATAACTTTCCTTTGCTCATTTGCTCAATATTACAAGTTACTATACATGAAACTTAAACATTTCTGACTTTGAGTGAGGCGTTCAGCTTAAAAATGCCAGTTCTTCTGTTTCACACTGTCTTTTCTCTAGCCTGTCTCTTGAAAATTAGAGAGATCTAGCTAGCGTAGGTAGCCTTTCAGTAGGTTTGTTTGTGCGGTATACGAAACAAAACGGACATTTCAAGCTAGATAAAATTATCAAGTTTCCTTCAGGAAAAAGTTTGTACTATTTTTTTTACGACGATGCAAGAGAAGGTAGACCATCTGAGCTCGACTGTATAAAAACCATTTAAGACTGCAGAACATTTTTCCTTTACAAGTTGTCGTGTGTTGGCTGTGTGCCAGCAGACAATAATCCCAACCATGAGACTCGCAGTAATCGCTGGACATGGTTAAATTACTGTATCGGTATGTATTCGAAAACGTAAGTAGTAAGAATGTAATTATATTTCATTTATATTTTCCTGCAACAGAATGGTTTCTAACATTGCGTGTTGGTTGGGGTTCTCGACTTGGAATCTGAGGGTCGCATGTTCGAATCCCTGCCATCGAACGTGTTCGCTCTTTCAGCTGCGGGGCCGCAATAATGTTTCGATAAATCCCACTATTCGTTGGTATAGAGTTGACGGTAAGTGGCGTTGACGAGGTGCCTTAACCCTAATCTATCACCGATAAAATAGAGACGGCTTTTGCATATTAGCTCCCTTGTGCGAAATTCAAACCAAACCAAACCTGCTACAGACGTTAACTGTTGTATAATCACTGATGAACTTGGTAATATAATTGTATTTAATTCATATCTAAATTGTTATGTACTCCATTGCAGAGTGGGATTAACATTAAAGGACTTGAGAATACCCCTTGACTTTGTTTGGAGATAAGCACAAAGCTGCACAATGGACCATCTGTACTCTGCCCACCACAGGTGTCAAACACCGATTTCTAGCGTTGTAAGGCTGCAGACATACCGCTGTGCCACTCGGTGGGGGTTATCCTTTGGCACGCCAAATGTAAAAGCTGGGCATGTCCAGGTGGTGATTGCGGGTTAGAATCCCCGTCACACCAAACATGCTTGCCCTTTCAGCCGTGAGGGCGTTATAACGTAATGGTCAATCCCACTATTCGTTGGCAAAAGAGTAGCCCAAGAGTTGACGGTGGGTGGTAACGACGATCTTCCTTCTCTCTAGTCTTACACTGATAAATTAGGGACGGCTAGTACAGATAGCCCTCGCGTAGCTTTGGGCGAAATTAAAAAAAAAACAATTCAAAACAAACCAAATGTAAATAGTTTCATTTTAACCTACTGAAACTTTCACGTTTTTACTGTATTTTTTATTTTAACTTTTCACGACTGGTGTAATCTACTGTTGATAGCGATTAAAATGTTCAGACTCAATAATATCTTTTGGATCTCTAGTTTAGTAAGTGCTATAAAGTGTTCAGACTTGAATCCACGCTTGGTGCCTGGAACTTCCACTTGAAGGTGTTGTCATATTTACTCTTCGTGACAGAAGCGCCATCTTATATTTACTCTTTCTCCTTTTTTTATTTTTCTAACTGTCCAAAAATAGGACTGCAAATAAAAATAAACCTAGTGGCCAGCTCCAACACCATCAAATCGCATTCTCTTCTCAAGTACAGCTCAGTATTGGCTTTAGATAATTACGCTGTTCTTACGTTTTTATTTACATATATTATTATGCATTGTTTCCTCATCGGGTATCCTCACCCGTTAGTGACATTTTCGGCTGTAATCCCAAAATATTTTATAAAATTTGGCCAGCCCAAGACATGTAGATTTGCTAAGCTAATAATGTAAAATACATTTTTATGATATAATGAGTAGAAATGATAAAAATCGATATGGTAAACATACTAACTTAAACTGTTAATAAAAGTAATAACTGTAGGAAGAAATAGAGTTACTTTAATTTACGGAATAAATAAACCACGTGCAATCATGTCATCAAGAATATTTAATGCACATAAGAAAAATATGAGGATACAACATCAATAATGATAGGTGTGTGGGAGTGAGGGGTTAGAAGGTGTGAAAGTTGGAAGATACCTTGAAAGTTACTGGGGTTACCATAAAACCAGGCTCGACATAGCCACGTACTTAGGACACTCGACTCGTAATTTGAAGGTCGCAGATTCGAATCCCCGTCACACCAAACATCCTCGCCTTTTCAGTCGTGGGGGACGGTATAATGTTACTGTCAATCCCACTATTCGTTGGTAAAAGAGTAGCCCAAGAGTTAGTGGTGATGACTAGCTGTCTACCCTATAGTCTTCACTTACACTTCTAAATTGAGGACGGCTAGCGCGTATTGTCCTCGTGTAGTTTAGCGCGAAATTCTAAACAAACAAACAAAACTATATAGCCGTGGTGGTGGAGTGGAATAACATTGTTCATTACGTCAGTTAATTATCCACTCCTGAAATAGTCTTAAAATTAATTATAGCGAATTGCCTTTTAGAAACAAAACAGGTAAAAACAAGCCGGTAAAAATTAAGCAGTGATAATGTAATATAGTTTGTTTGTTTGTTTTGAAATTTCGCACAAAGCTACTCGAGGGCTATCTGTGCTTGCCATCCCTAATTTAACAGTGTAAGACTAGAGGGAAGGCAGCTAGTCATCACCACCCACCGCCAACTCTTAGGCTACTCTTTTACTAACGAATAGTGGGATTGACCGTCACATTATAGCGCCCCCACGGCTGAAAGGGCGAGCATGTTTGGCGCGACCGGGATGCGAACCCGCGACCCTCAGATTACGCCTTAATACGCTTGGCCATGCCGGGCCTAATGTAATATAGAAACCAATCAACCAGGACGGCGTGTTAATACAAATCCGCAATAATATAAATGATACAGAAATAAAACTTAGGTGTTCAGGTGAGAACTATTTGTCACGAATATCAATAAGGTTAGATCTGTTGACTCTCACGTTTAAACAAAGGAAACGTGAAAAGAGTTGCAGTTCAGTTGATGTATTCCACAGTCAAGGTTAGGGTTGGGAAGTTTTCAGTGGAAACGGACAAATGTTTTATGTTTCCACAACAAGGTCATCGGTGGTGTTTCTGTGCAACGTTACCCGTTAGGCTAGTTGCATTCTGTCCACCGAGGAAAATTAAAGCCCAAGTTTAAGTGCTGACCAATACCAATTAGGGTTGGAATAAAACTGTGAACCGCGTGAGCCTGACCTCAAATATGGATGCTTTAACTAGATTGTGTGTTCATTTGTTTTGAATTTCGCTCAAAACTACTCAAGGGCTATCTGCCCTAGCCGTCCCTACTTTAACGTGTAAGACTAGAAGGAAGGCAGCTAGTCATCACCACCCACCGCCGACTTTTTTACCAACGATTAGTGGGATTGATTATACATTATAACACCCACCACGGCTAAAAGGGCGAGCAACCCTCAAATTACAACTCGAGCGCTTTAACTGTTTGGCTATGCCCGGCCTGCTTCAACTACAAGCAACCAACTAAATCTTAGAATCAGATTGTGAGTCCACACAAATTGGTACAAAGATTTAGGTATTTCAGTAGGTTCTGGTAGAAACATCCATAACTTGCTAACTTTCCTTCTTTTTCTTTTCTGGTGTATATGTGTGGTGGTGGTGATGGGGATTAAAAGCAAGGCCTGGCTTGTTCGCCAACTGTTTCACTACTGAGCTCCAGCTGATATCATTGAATCTTATCCTGTCTAAAAGTAAAATTTTCCTTCGAATAAACTGCAAAGACTCAGGAACTAACCAAGCAGGTTTGGATAGACTAGAGGTCAGAGTTGTGGTGCTCATGAGTTCTAAATGTTTGCTTAACACTTTTTCAAAAGCCTTTAGACAGTTTTGAGTGTTTGCGTTTGGACTGTGTTTAAATAAAAATAACTTATTTGGGCAAAGATAAACAGAACACCCACGTTGTTAGACTGTATTGATAAAAAGGTGAACAAAAGATAGTTTCAGATCCGGGTCTAGTTTGTTTTTGAATTTCGCACAAAGCTACACGAGGGCTATCTGCGCTAGCCGTCCTTAATTTTGCAATGTAAGAATAGAGGGAAGGCAGCTAGTCATCATCGAGTGCCTTAACCACCTAGCCATGCCGGGCCTTCAGCGCTCTGTCTACCAGAGAATAGAGTTCTGAATTTTAGTCCTGACCCTGTGGAGGATCCTGGCACTCGTAATTTGAGGGTCGCGAGTTCGAATTCCCGTCGCACCAAACATGCTCGCCCTTTCAGCCGTTGGGGCGTTATAACGAGATGGTCAATCCCACTATTCGTTGGCAAAAGAGTAGCCAAAGAGTTGACGGTGGGTGGTAGTGACTAGCTGCCTTCCCTCTAGTAATACACTGCTAAATTAGGGACGGCTAGCTTAGGACACATATCTCTGTAAAGAACTAATCAAACCGGACAAAATATCTTTAAAATCATTAAATTTAGGTGTAAAATATATAGCAGATAGTAACAGAATCAATTAAAATCATGGCGCCATGTTTTTCATAAAGATGGTCAGGATGCTTGACCCGCATCCTGAGGGCCGTGAGATTGAATTACCGACCCTCTATGGAGGTGTTATAATGTGACGATTCACTTCACTGTTCGTTAATAAAGGACTAGCCCAAGATTTGGGGGTGGATGGTGATCAGTAGCTGTCTTCCTTTTAGGCTTTTGCTGCTAAATTAAGAACAGCTAGCGCCGATAGCCTTCGCGAAATTCAATGCTGTTTACATACGTGACATTAAATCATGCTCTCATGTGATCAGTGCCATTAACTGGTTTCCTTTACTCTAATTAGCAGTTAAAAATTAGAGACCACTGAGCCTTAACAACGGGTCTCAAAGGTAGGGTGTGAGTGTTTTATAGAAAAGTTTCATCTGCTGAGTCCACCAAAAGGAATCGATTTAAGGTTGGAAATATAATTGTCATAAAAATATTAACTACAATAAATAAATTTATCTGACAAAAAAAGCAACTAATTTAACATAATGCTATGTATTTCGTGATTTATCATAAATTGAATAATATTCAAATATAATGGAATTACCCAAGGAAACAACTAATAAGAAAAATGTTTTGCTGGAAATGACAAATTTGTTTAGAATATTTTCTTTGAAATTCTCAAAAAGAAAAATTTAGTGTTTTATAATATTTAATGAGGGCACGTATTCTTCATAAAAGTTCCAGCGAATGAAAGACGAGTCTCGTGTTTTGGAAACCAATCAAAATATCTGTAAAAACTTTAGTATATTGTTAATGTTTTATTTAATTCATTAGGTCTGTTACAAACATCGCTAGAACTGTACTTCACTGGCCAGGTCTCAGATATAACTATTGTGCCTATCGCTATCTCCTATGATAGAACCCTCGAGGAAACTTTGTATGCTTATGAACTCCTGGGTATCCCGAAACCTAAAGAATCGACTTCGGTAAGCGATTTCTGACTCCAGGTGTCTTGCTTTATGGTTACGTAGATTGAAAGGAGGAAATATGTATTTTAATTTTAAAAGAAAAAGTTAATAGTTAATAGTCATTATTGTACAGAATTTAAAGAAATATAAAACGAAGAAGAGTTACGCTGGGAATTCGACTCCATTAAAAAATAAATAACATTTCGCTTGTAAAAATGCAAAGTGGGAAAAAATCTTTTTTTTTCTTATAAGGAAATGTCTAAAATATTAAAGTTTTATGTGTGTGATTTTTACTACAAGTTGTTTGTTTTTGTTTTTACATTACTGTTCGTGTCATTTTATCAAGATTATTATTCATAGGCGGCGCTACAATTGTTTTGAGGGAAAGGGTCGTTTTTAAATCCAATAACCCGCGTAAGCCTAAGTAGGCTGTAAGGTATTAGCGTGTTTGATGACAAATTGAAGAGTCACATTAGTAAGAGAAAGAAGTTATGAACAGACAAGTATAATGCTGTGTTCTACAGTTTCAGAAACACTAGATTTAATTTTACGTTACCACCAAACGACGCTCGATTTAACCACTTTGCTTGCTGTTTGCGTGAACGTATATAAACACATATGGACGAAAAATAATACTACCCACTGTCATGTTGTTTACTCTCAGTATTGTAGATTTTTTTATCAGATTAATAATAATATTAAACATTTCCATAGTTTACACACTATATCATAGAAGTGTTCTTTATATCAGCCTAATAATAATAAACATTTTAATATTACTTAAACACTATATTATAGAAATGTTCTTTTTATCAGACTAATAACAATATTAAATATTTTAATATTATTTACACAATATATTATAGTTATATTCTTTTTATTAGACTAATAATAATATAAGTACTTTCAAAGTGTTAACTCTGTTTATTATAAATTTTTCTCCGTTATATGATATTCTGAAACATGATATTCAATGAAATGATTACTTCTGCTACAGACAACAATTTTCACCTTTTTGAATAAACGATTTTTAGTGTTTTGTTAAGACTTAAAAGGTATAGATACGTAACAAAGCGAGATCTCACGTCCTTATCGTTAGACAAATTTGATATTTGACGTCGATGATTAGACAAGTCCCAATTCGTATGGTAATTTCTATGGAAATCAAGACCAGATATCCAAATCTGAATTAATTAATTATTATTACTGTTATTTTTACAACGAAATGTTTACTTGTTGATTCAACGTTTCTCTTTGCAGGGCCTGATAAAGGCACGTAGCCTGCTCAATGACAACTTCGGCTCTGTGTATTTCAACATAATAGATCCAATCTCATTGAAAGAATTCTGTGGAAACGCTGTTGACAGGAGTTTACACAGTCTTGAACCAAGGTTAACTTAGTTACCTGACTGTTATACTGACATACGATTTTACTAAACTTCTTTAAAGTGTCAGACAACTTGTAAGCCGATTAACCTAAACAACATTTGAGTGCATTACAATACATAAAGGACTTTGAAACACGAACCCTAACGGATAATACGAAGCTTTAAAAGGGTTATTATTTAAATCATTTGAAAATTTGTACAGTCAGTTACAGTGGAATGCTTTTCAAGAAGATGTGAGGCGAAACGTTGAGTGTACAATAAAAGAAAAACAAATTTTTGTGTTTTAAGGTCGTTTATTTCCAATATAACAAAATGCCTTTTATACACCACTGTGTTTAAAAATAACATTTGGATATACATATAATATGAATCCATTTGACCTCGGCCAGCGGAGCCTTTGAAATAATTCCATATAAATGTTGCATAAAGATAATGGAACTATTATTACTGAGTCATATTTGGATATATCCCAGTGCCTAGAGTGTGAATCTGAGGATTCATGGTTCACAGCATGTTGCAGCAAAAGTGCTTTCTGTAATTTAGGGCCGTTTTTTTTTTTATAAGAGTGAATGTTTTCTTATAGCAAAACCACATCGGGCTACTTGTTGAGTTTTATAAAAGTTATAGTGAGAGTTATGAGAAGCTAATTATATTCATAGCTTCATTTTCTCTTGCTTACTCTAAAAATTAGGGTCGGATATGCGCAAATAACCATTTATGTAGTTTTGTACAAAAACTTTAAAACATAAAAATCAAAAGTTCAGTCAGGCTTGACTTAAGAATATATTTAACAGTTTTTAATGTTTCTTATAATTGAGAAAGAAATCTAAAAAAAACATAAACTAAATAAATATTCATAAGCTGAAAGCACTTTTCAAAATAAATATATGAAACCTTTAAAGATATAGGAATATTAAAATATCTATTTGCGCTATCATTTAGTTTCAACCGATTTCTTGTAATGTGTGTTTTTTAGACACCGTCACGTTTTATTTAAAACCGAGGTCGAGATGTGCTCAGATTTAGCAGGCCACGTGATTCGATCTCATCAGAGACATATGGTGTTGTCACCATTTCCACTCGTGTGTTTGGTTTTGGGGCAACACCTAGTTGAAGATTATAACGGAATGATGTTAGACAGCATCGTTTTAGAAATCAGTTGGTTGAGCGAACTGATAGAACATGGTGGTGGACACATCGTAACCGAAGGTAAACATTTCACGTATGTATGATAGGATTATTCCAACATGGATGACCTCATTGTGTGCTTCCTTATTTAATCAAAATAGCGTCATTTGTAAACTAACATTTGTTTTGATGTGAGGCGTTAGGTGTTGTGGTCAAAACACGAATAATTCTTTACAGATTATAAGATAACATACAGAAACTGGATTTGTCCTCGTTACATCATTACAGTGAATAAGTTTTAGCTTATCAATGTAATCACAGCCATTTTGAGCGGACCTGCCTTTCCTCGCACTCGGTAGCTAACATGTAGAAAACATATTTGTTCGAGAGGTTTTATTACGTCACTGCTTCTCCATGGCTCAGCGGTACATCTAAGGGCCTGTGACGCTAGAAGTCGAGTTATGATACTCATAGCGGGCAAAGTACAGATAACTCATGATGTAATTTTGTGCTGCACAAAAACACAAGAAATATACGTCGCAAGAAATAGTCTTCCACGTTTTTATGAAGAAAACAAAAATCAATTAACCTCTTAAGTTTGGATAAATGTGCACCCGAAATAATTTTCATGACAATACATAGTTAGTAACTTCAGCGATTATTTGAAAATTCTCACTTTGAGAGGCTGCTTTGGGGCTTGCTGGTTGGCTTGTTGAGTTGCCACCCAGAAAATTCAAGGTTCAATCCAACGACACGTCGCTGAACACGCTCTTAGCTACGCATTACAAAACTGACAATCAATCACACTATTTGATAGGAGCAGCCGCATAGGCGGCAGGTGTTAATGACTACCTGTCTTTCCTATGACCAGATGTTCAAAGTTAACGACAGCTGTGTTGGGACTTCGGAGTCTCTGACCTGGTCGCATAAAGAGCCGTTCAGATCGAAAATAATAAATCCCTAACTTTGAAATCGGATTATTTTCATTGGGTAATCCTGTAAAATATCCGTTTCTATTTTTGCAGGTCCGACATGGCCAGGTGGTTAGGTTGTTCGACTCGTAATCTGAGGGTCGCGTGTTTGAATCCCCGTCATCCCAAACATGCTCGCCTTTACAGTTGTAAGAGTGTTAAAGTGCTAGGGTCAAACTCCCTGTTCATTGGTAAAAGAGTAGCCCAAAAGTTGGTGGTGGATGGTGACGCCCCGCCAGCTACTTTCAGCTAGTCTTTCACTGCTAAACTGGGGACGGCTAACGTAGATAGCCATCTTGTAGCTTTTCGCAAAAAAAATTAAAAAAAACATACAAACAAACCATTCCTGTATCATTTTTAAATATTTCGAAAATGAAGAGGTCATTGTGAAGACTGCGATTTTATGGTTACGGTATGTTTTATCATGATGAAGGTAAGAAAAATACCAGAAGAAGCGATTTTAAACCCAATTCCACGTGAATGTACACTTCAAAGATCTATAAAAGTTTCTAAGGTGCTGCCCCCCAGTGGCTCAGCGGCATGTCTGCGGACTTACACGCTAAAATCCGGGTTTCGATACCTGTGGTGGGCAGAGCACAGATAGCCCATTGTGTAGCTTTGTGATTAATTCAAAACAACAACAAAACAATTCTAAGGTGCTTCGAGTGTTACTCGCACCCTTGACTTAATAAAAAAAAGAAATCAAAACAACCAAACCAGATTTAAATATGTTTAATAAATAATATATCATTTAATATGTTATAATAAATATATTAATTTTACCAGTTGTGACGTTTCATTAATTAAATCTGAGAGTAAACGAAGTTTCCTGTTTATACTGGAATGTTAAAATGCCTAACTTTGAAAAGAGAAAGGCATTTTGTGTTTGTTCGAAGATTCAGAACTACAGTAAACTTTCGGTTTAAATATGGATGTCGTTGCTGTTGTCGGCATTGGTGACTGAAGGCGCTATAATAAAAATATTTTCGTATTTCAGGAAACGTTTCATTTAGTGACGCTGTAAAGTCGAGCTTATCACAGCACGCGACTCTCGTGACCCTCCAAGAACGTGGTAGAGTAGAGGTAGTCAGACATGAATTGGACGAAAGCGACTTCTCTCACTCGAATCTCAGGTTGCTGGCCAGAACTATACAAGAGGCAGCAATCCATATGAGGTTATATCACTATGGCAACCAAGCGCTGCAACTCATAGTTCATTTCTCGATGGTAGCTCTGGCTATTCGTTCCAGTCAAAGAAAAGAAGTATCAACAGGTAAGCTCTTATAAAGGTATAAACAGTTCTTTTTCTTGCTCATGGCGAGGTGGTTAAGGCTGTTTATGCGTTATAATGTTGTGGCCAGTCTCACTATTTGTTGGTAAAAGAGCAGCCCAAAAGTTGACGGTGGGTGGTGATGACTAGCTGCCTTTCGTCTAGTCTTACACTGCTACATTAGGGACGGCTAGCGCAGATAGTCCTCGTGTAGCTTTGCGCGAAATTCTGAACAAACCAAACCAATCCACCGCTAAATTCATCTGTTTTAGTAAGATTACCCAAGCACTGTTGGTCAGTTCATTTGGTCCTCTAGTTGTTTCTTACAAATGGACTGCTGACCCTTATCAGATTTAACCAAAGTTATTGTCATCAAATCATGTGAGTGTGGAATAATTAAAACAAGACAGACATCTTCTACGTCCTATAAATAAATGGGCTTAAATACATAAAACTTAGGAAACACAAATATCCAAGAAACTCTACGTCGTTTAATTTTAAGGATGAAGCAAATGCATTAAATGCAAATTATCTTAGTAAATTAACCGTTAAATATTTCGTTTAACACGTGCATTTAGAGATAGACTTATTAATGAATTAACAGATCAATAATGGTATAATTAACTCATGCAGTCTTCAGCACAGAAACCTGAACAAATACACCTTTAGAAAGCAACCACGTGGTTGGAAGTAACAACTGCCTGCCAGAAACACCGTTATAAGAATAATAATATAAAATAGTCATCACATATTATAATCAAAATCCTATATAGCTAAACTGAGTTTTTTATATACTTCACTATAATACAGTCAACATTAAGATTTTCTTTATTACGAGGCCCGGCATAGCTTGGAGATTAGTGCATCGACTTGTAATCTGAGGGGTCGCGAGTTCGAATCCCCGTTACACTAAAAAGGTTTGCCCTTTCAGCTGTGTGGGCTTTATAATATAACAGTGAATCACATTTCTCGTTAGTAGAAGATGAGCCCAAGAGTTGGCGGTGGGTGATGATAATTGTCTCCCTTCTAGCCTTACACTGCTAAATTAGGGACGGCTAGCGCAGATAGCTCTCGTGTAACTTTGTGCGAAATTCATGAAGATATAAAAACTTTATTACGAAAGGGCAATCGAACTTTAGCAAAACGATGATGACGTGTTATCGCACGTGAAAATTGTGGGTTCACTGGCGACATTCTTAACACTTATTTATTTGGTTCATGGTGAATTTCTAACTATTAGACAGTGCAATGCCACATTGACTAGACTTATGTCCGGGGTAAAACAACTCAGACCGAAAAGAATATTATAAAACCAAAGGTAACAACATCTTACACGCTTCGCTTCCAGTATTAATACCAGAATCTCTCAAGATGTTGTTACCTTTGGTTTTATAATATTCTTTTCGGTCTGAGTTGTTTTACCCCGGACATAAGTCTAGTCAATGTGGCATTGCACTGTCTAATAGTTAGAAATTCACAATAAACTAAATAAATAAGTGTTAAGAATGTCGCCAGTGAACCCACAATTTTCACGTGCGACGACACGTCTTCATCGTTCTTCTAAACTTCGATTACCTCTTCTTAATAAAGTTTTTATTACAGCAACGTGCTCCGAATTCGTACCTCAAGCAACATTCTTAAGCTGTGCTCATCTCCTAGTGCAATTACTGATATGGTAAAGAAGTTGATGAACATGAGTTTCCAACCACATCTCAAAACCAAGATGGCTGAGGGAAACTGGAACAACAGTAACCTCGTTTTACACTATGCTTACCTTATTCCTTAATGCCGCTCCGCCGTTAATCACACAGTGGTATATCTGTGAACGTAAAACGCTAGAAACCGGGATTCGATATCCATGGTGAGCAGAGCACAGATAACCCAATAAGCAACCCTGTGCTTGATAACAAACACCAACCAACAACCATGATACAGCTCCAGTGAACATTTTTGTTTTTGGATTTTTTGTCCCCCGTTGATCACCGGTAAGTCCTAAAACTTACTAAGCTAAACATTATATTTCGATATTCATGGTGAGCAGAACACAAATAGTTCATTTTAGCTTTCCGCTTAACAATGAACAAACAAAACTGGTCTTGCTAACGTTTGGTGGAGTCTATGGAAAGTTTGCTATGATGTTTGGAAGCCAATGTCCAGTAAAGAGTACGTGGAAGATTTGCCAAGGTGTTTGAAAGTCAATATCCAGTGAAGAGTCTGTGGAAGATTTGCTAAGATGTTTGTAAGCCAATGTCCAGTGAATAATATGTGGAAGATTTGTCAAGATGTTTGTAAGCCAATGTCCAATAAAGAGTACGTGGAAGATTTGCCAAGGTGTTTGAAAGTCAATATCCAGTGAAGAGTCTGTGGAAGATTTGCTAAGATGTTTGTAAGCCAATGTCCAGTGAAGAATATGTGGAAGATTTGTCAAGATGTTTGTAAGCCAATGTCCAATAAAGAGTATGTGGAAGATTTGCCAAGGTATTTGAAAGTCAATGTCACGTAAAGAGTCTGTGGAAAGTTTGATACAACGGAAGTAGTATGTAATCGTGTTCATGATCTTGAACACCACCAATGATTGAGGTCATGTTTACAAACGTTACAATAGGACACCCTTTTATTTTGGAATAGTATTCTAGTAAATTGTGACGTCATGTTCTTATTCTTTCCTACCGACTTACTCAGAAGTTGTCGTTTTAACCTTTGTCTTAACTGAAATTTTGAATTTTCTTTTGAGCTTAACTACATTTCAAATTATTCCCTCCTCTCCACTCCGCTGTTGTATTAAAAATAATGGTGAAAAAAATATATTTCGTTAACCCTAACTTTTCTTTCAAAAATAGTTGTTCTTATCAAACTGCACCGTATTTATTAGATTTTTTTGCGTATAAGATGCATACACACTCATAACGTGTGCAATAATTTTTGGATTTTTTTTAAAGAATAATCATAATCATTCTTTATTTGTTGGACATAAAAACAACTGGTTATGTAGTCAGTTTCTCAAGCACTATATCTTTGAGATAAACGAAACATGATCTCTAACCTCAACAAACAAGTTAATCTTTACAAACAACTGACTTGAAGTGTCCAATAAATATAACGTATTAATCCATTACTGGATTAATTTAAGTTTTTAAAATTAACAGCCAATCATTTTGCCTGTTGTAAAAGTTGGTTAGAAGAGATTTATAAATGACATCACATTGTAGATGATTCTTTAGTATGGCACTTTTACAGGAACAGTTAATTAGTATTTCAAAGTAAGAGAAAGTCCCAGAGTACATATGTATATTAATTTATAATTAGAATGGTACACTATACTTGCTTTCTGTACCAACTATTATCATGCTCCCGTAACATAAAGTTAAATCTAGCCTATTTGGTATCCAGCTAGGTATTTAGTTATTCAGCTTGTAATATATGCGTAATTATTTCGATCATCACGTACACATATTTTACACATATATCCTCATATCTTTGTTCAGATAGTTATTACTAATATTAAAATATACGTATATTTTAATATATATTATTAGAGGAGCTACAGAATCAATACGACACCTTGCGGAAACTTATACAGAGAGAGTTTGTATTTCAAGGAAGAAGAAGTGTGATGGTAGGTATATGTATGTATTTGTGTATATATATATATATATATATATATTTAAGTGAAATTAAATAAATACATTTAAATGAAGTTAAATAAGTAAACAAAATCGTGAGGAAGGATTGAGTTAGAAACAATAAATCCAAACCACTGATTAATTTTATTATAACCTTATTTTTTAAAAGCCAAAACAAAACACAGTAAGTATTTTAAAATATAAATACAGTTTTATAAGCATTGCAGATTTTCGAAACACTTTCATTAAAGTATATTTTCACTTCTAGTAGTATAGCGTTTAAGTTTTGGTTTTCTTCTATTTTTGTTAATTTTTCACAACTTTCCATAATAAATAATCTAATTATGTAATCAATAGCGAAACCAGAGCTTGTAGGTTAATAAAGCTTATCTCACATAACAAACTGACAAGAAGTTCTAGTTTCATTATCTGTAACAACGTTTAGCTCTAGTTTCATTGTTTACAACAGCATTTAGTTCTAGTTTTATTTTATTCTTTAACAACGTTCAGCTCTAATTTCATTGTCTATAACAACGTTCAGCTTTAGTTTTATTGTCTATAACAACGTTCAGCTCTAGTTTTATTGTCTATAACAACGTTCAGCTTCAGTTTTATTGTCTATAACAACGTTCAGCTCTAGTTTTATTGTCTATAACAACGTTCAGCTTTAGTTTTATTGTCTATAATAACGTTCAGCTTTTGTTTTATTGTCTATAACAACGTTCAGCTCTAGTTTTATTGTTTATAACAACGTTCAGCTTTAGTTTTATTGTCTATAATAACGTTCAGCTTTTGTTTTATTGTCTATAACAACGTTCAGCTTTTGTTTTATTGTCTATAACAGCATTTACTTCTAGTTTTATTGTCCTTAACAGCATTTACTTCTAGTTTCATTGTCTATAACAACGTTCAGCTCTAGTTTCATTGTCTACAACAGCATTTAGTTCTAGTTTTATTTTCATCAATAACATTCAATTCTAGTTTCATTGTCTATAACAACGTTGAGTTCTAGTTTCATTGTTTATAACAACGTTGAGTTCTAGTTTCATTGTATATAACAACGTTGAGTTCTGGTTTCATTGTCTACAACAACGTTGAGTTCTGGTTTCCTTTTTTAACAACGTTTCGCTCTAGTTTCATTAGTTGATTTTACTTTAGTTATTTAATTTTTATCCTTATAAATGTATAAATATTAACTCGTTACTTGAATGTTTGCGCATGTAAAGGGTTTGCAATGACTGGCCAGTGACGTCTGTACGTGCTTGGTTTAGTTTGGGTAGTGACACAGTATTGGTATGTGACCTTATACAACGTGGATCTAAAGGTCTTAAATAATTCCACTGTTGGATCTGACAAGATTAGCGCAAACATTGATGATAGGTGCTGTCTTCTAGTTATCTTCCTTTTAGTTTATCAGTTTAAAATTAGGAACAGCTATGTGCAAATAGCCTTGAATTATATTTCTATAAAGTCGTAACTCATCCTTTAAAAACAACAGTAAATGCACACACTAGTAAAATCGTTGTAAAATAACGTTTCAATAACCGTTTTTTAGTTAAGGATTGGGTTTTGTTTTTTGTTTTTTTTGTTTTTTGGAATTTTGCACAAAGCTACTCGAGGGCTATCTGTGCTAGCCGTCCCTAATTTAGCAGTGTAAGACTAGAGGGAAGGCAGCTAGTCATCACCACCCACCGCCAACTCTTGGGCTACTCTTTTACAAACGAATAGTGGGATTGACCGTCACATTATACACCCCCACGGCTGGGAGGGCGAGCATGTTTAGCGCGACCCTCGGATTACGAGTGCACGCCTTAACGTGCTCGGCCATGCCAGGCCTCTAAGGATTGGAAAATGTTTATTTACGTTTGGTTTTTTAACGAAGCATTTTAGATTGTATATGAGTTTATAATACAGATACTATTAGACGTGCGAAGTATGACGTAATCATAAAGCACAGTTGAAATGAAATGTTCGTTTTTTTGGATTCCAAGGGTGAATCTGTACAAAAAAAGAAGAGAAGTAGAGAAGTTTTAACCCTAAGATATCGATGATGTACCATATATACCCAATCGGCTGTGTAATTACGTTTTTCTAAACTGTTTATAAGTCCGTGATGTTATTTTTGTAGGATCGATCCCTGATGACAAATGAAGGGAGAAGGATCGCTGTGTAGCAATTCTTTGAATTTCGAACCGGGCTCGAACCCAAGTGAAACCACAAAATATACCCAGCATTTCAAGCTGAGGACGAGTTATTAGTATGACAGTTAACCTCTTAGCGTGGATGGTGTATGGTAGGGTGCTGCTGGTCTCTGGTCAGTAGTTCATAATTAGAGACGGTGGCAGACAGCCATGTAACTTCGCCATAAAATACAACAAACTATGGGATATACACACACACACATACCAGTATTATACGAGGGCTGTTCAAAAAATACGCGGACTGACGTCATAAAACAAAATGTTTATTTAGAATTTACAGGTCTAGGACCCCTTCAAAGTACTCTCCTCCCCAACGCACACACTTATCCCAACGGTGTTTCTACTTGTTGAAAACAGTCCTGGTACGCTTCTTTTGTAATGTCTTCCAGCTCCTTCGTCGCATTTGCCTTAATCTCGGAAATCGTCTCAAATCTTCTTACTTTCAAGGGTCTTTTGAGTTTGGGGAACAAGAAAAAATCGCAAGGAGCAAGGTCAGGTGAGTGGGGGTGGGGTGGGGAAGAACAATGATCGAGTGTTTGGCCAAAAACTCGCAAGTTATGAGGCACAAATTTCGCAGCAACGCGGTGCATCTTCAATTTTTCGGTCAAAATCTCGTAACAAGATCCAACTGATATCCCACACTCTTCAGCAAGCTCCCTGACAGTCATACGTCGATTTTCACGCACCAGGGTGTTGATTTTGTCGACGTGTGGGTCGTCAGTTGACGTGGAAGGACGTCCAGGACGCTCATCATCTTCAATGGACTGTCGACCATTCTTAAATCGTTCATGTCACTTTAAACATGCCGTACGCTTCATAGCAACATCACCTTAAGCCATGTTAACCATAGCAAAAGTTTCAGTCGCAGATTTTCCAAGTTTAACACAAAATTTCACAGCAAGACATTGCTCCTTCAGGTCGTCCATTCTGAATTCCGCCAAACGAAAAATCGCACTTCACTTAAAACCGCGTAGCTAATACACAAATAAAGATATCTGTAATCGGGAAATGGCGTCGTAATCAGCTGATCTGTGCAAACCTAGCGACACCGAGCAGATTCCTTTGGAACCAACTGGAGCCGCGCAATTCAAACAGTCCGCGTATTTTTTGAACAGACCTCGTACATATAACTACGCAAAATGTAATACAAATATTGTATTAACTTCCACCAATTTCTTTGAGGGTCCTGTATTTACTATATGCAGGAAATGAGTGGTTTTATCTTACTTTTTATGGTTAATGCTGTTCATTGAGTATTTTAACAGACAAAATTGAAAAATTAACAACCCAATATATAACCTGATATTTGTAATTCAAAGGTACGGCAAAAGTAATAAAAAGAAGATAATTAAACAGTAGGGAACCTGAGAAACCTGATAATCATGGCGCATTTCACCAACTAGTTCACGATCCGGGCGCATTTCTAACTTACCTAATTAAGTGTTGCATTAACATATAGGTTTATTTTCGAAAATTGTTTTAAACTGCGCGGCTTGCGTTCGTTTATTAGTCAAATAAAAAAAAATGATTTTTTTGTGCTGTATCACTAAAATGATATTCATAGAGATAGATCCAATTTGTTTTCTCAGTTTCTCATGTGAAAAGAGATTTCTCAGAAATAAAAATATGAATGTAAATTGTCCACTTTAGAGCTTTTGTGAAGTGTGACTAAATTTGGAGTCGATACGATAAGTTGTGTATTTCACCTGAAAAGTTACGTATAATCTACATCAATGAAAACTTTTCTGTTTTTCGGTCGCGGGTTCGAATCACGTTACACCAAACATGTTCGCCCTTTCAGCCGTGGGGATGTTATAATGTTACACTCAAGCCCACTATTCGTTTGTAAAAAAGTAACCCAAGAGTTGGCGGTGATGACGAGCTGCCTTCCCTCCAGTCTTACATCGCTAAATTATGGACGGCTAGTGCAGATAGCCCTCGTGTAGCAATGCGCGACACTTCGAACCTTTTTTGTAGTTCTTGACAGGAAATTGAATATTTTAATTTATGTAGTGCGTGTAAGATAAATAATAATGTAATGTTATTAATATTTGTAATTTAATTTACAAGGATCTCCAAGAAGCTGTTGGAGTTATGGAGGTAATGGGGTTAGTGTCCCATAATGATGGCATTGTGCTTGTGGTTGACAGCTCTCTTAGAAAAATGGATTTATTGTCATCCTTACTACTTCCGTTTCTGGCTGGATACAGGGTAAGTAAACTAACTACTGGAAGTGTAAAAATTATTGTCATTGCCATTTCCGTTTCCTGTTTAATACAGGGTAAGTAAGATAACTACTGGAAGTGTGAAAATTATTGTCATTGCCATTTCCTGTTGATGTTGTTTGTTTGTGTTTTGAATTAAGCACAAAGCTACACAATGGGCGATCTGTGCTCTGCCCACCACGGGTATCGAAACCCGGATTTTAGCGTGTAACTCTGCAGACATACCGCTGAGCCACTGGGAGGCATTTCCTGTTGAACACATGGTAAGTAAGCTAACTACCGAAAGTGTGAAAATTGTCATTGCTACTTCCGTTTTTCGTTGGATACGAGATAAGTTGTCCCACGCTAGTATAGCAGTAAGTCTACGGATTATCAACGCTAAACTCAGGGATTCGATTCCCCTCGGTGGACTCAGCAGGTAGCCCGATGTGGCTTTGCCCTAAGAAAACACACACACGAGGTAAGTTAACTATTGTACTACTTGTATATTAATGATGTTACTTTTCTCCGATCAACATTTCGGATCAAATAAGTAATTATTTTACGCTCTACATAACAAATTCTTACCTGTAATACCTGACTGATAAAGAAATGATTTTTGAACTTAATTTGAGGGGTCTTCTCTGAACATTGATTGTTCTATAAACTCTGTTTATGGGTACTCTATATAACGTCCCAGTTAATGGCCCGGTTTACTCTGTAATACATGATAAACTGTTATAAAAGTAAAAATATATTTTGGTTTGTACCAGATCTGATCTAGCTTTACTCAATATCAAACGGCAGCACACGACAATTCGTTCCCCTTTTTTTTTATAAGTGTTCTAATAGCCTGTTAAAATGCAAGTAGAAATGAAATCCAGATTAGGTGGAACGTATCCAAGGATTTTCAAACTAATTTTGAGAATAGTATGCAAATTTGTGTTGTATTCACGTACCAATGGTGTTGCTACTCTTTGGTTCCACTTACGAGACTCCACTAAGGAAACCATCACTTTCATGACCTGTTAAGTCCAATGTTTGACACCTCGTGTGTGGCGGTTTGTCTGTTTTTATTACTGACTTTACTTCGATTCAACTTAATATTCACTTCTGTTAACGTTGGTTTATAATGATATAATTCTGCTGTTTTTTTTTCCCCTACTTTCATAGAGCAGAATCTAATAATGAGTTTCAAGTGACACAGAAAGGCTTAGCTAAATAATCTCTAGTTTCGACCTCAATATTCTTAATTTTGACAATTACTTATTTAATAATCGGGAATGTAAATATTCAAGGGTCATGACCTTTGAGTAATCACGTTTCATCAGCAACATACTAAATACCTCTTGCGTAACGACGTTTCAGTTTTGACCAAATAACTGTCTAGCTCATTCAGAGACTTTCCTTAAATTAAAGAACGCCATTTCTTTATACAAAATAATTTTACGTGTATTTATTTTCTGGCACTTTTATAACAGAAATTGGGAAAACTTGTGCATGGATTGATGAGATAGAATCATTGACAGAGAAATGGTTTAATTTAGGGAATGTGTTTCAGAAACGACAACATTCAATGTCTGTAGAGTTTAAAAAAAAACTGTCTTTGGTAAATGAATGTAAAATCGATCGAATAGAGATTAACTAACATAAGATTAAAACCTTTTGTAGGATGCTGTAAGTTAACCTTAGTGTCTTAACAGCAATGTTGTCTCCACCTTCTGTCATCATCCGGGACACAACTGAAGACTTTATCAGAAGCAAGTAGGCATTGCCAGGTGGCTGTGGAGAAAGCCTTAGTACTGGGTCATATCAGTGACTACAGGTGCCTGTCTTTAGATATTATGAACAACTGTTTAGCGAACCTAGTCGCATTAGGAGCTCTAAAGAAAGAGAAAAGGTAGGTACTCCAGAAATCTGCTAACACCAAACATTCATCCTGCTAAGGTTCTTCTTATATAATAAAGATCCTGCCAAGTGGAAAACATTGTAAACTTTTGTAACTTCATTACAAAGCTATTACAAAAGTGTTAAAATATATGTAAGCTTGTACCGCAGCGAAAGCTTGTTTTGATTGTCCAACCACATTGTTTCTACATAGTACTATACAGAACATTATGGTTATGGAAAACGACATGTACATATTACTTGGAACTGTTCTATTTCAAAATCACAGTTGGTATATTTTTTTCGTACATAAAATTATTCTGCATTTTTCCCCACAATAATTGTCAACGGCATCGTAGAATAATTAGGAAATATTTATTCAGTTATTCTCCTGCTCTATTAAGTAGTAATTGTTTATTTCCTACATTAATTAATTAATTCTAGAAATAAAAGACCTTACGATATAAAATTCATTTTTAAAAAATTAACTAGAAATTAACGTGTAATAATAGGCTTTTCGGAACCAATATAAATAAAATCAGTCATTACATCTTGGAAACTTTTTTGTTTTTAATAATAAAAAACAGAACAACGGGATACTTTTCGAATTTTAGCAATATATGCTCTCAAGCTTACTGCTAAGCCGTCTCTGTACGGAAAGGTTATTGGCTTCTGAAATCAGGTTTCGATATCCGTGATACAAACAAGCTAAAAAAAAAATCCGTTCGAAGTTTTGAAAAAACTTGAGAAGTGATGAATCACTAAACAGTTGTGCTTTCATAGAAGTAGTAGAAACTTAAACCATTTTTATTGTTCCTATCAACACATATAAAACTGATATCACTAATCGATGTTTTTTTATTTCTCCAGGAAGGGTCAGGTTCTGGTTCTGCCAATCAAAGATCAGCTAAACTCGGTATTAAGCGAAATAGGTTTGTTCAAACATACTTTTGATTTGAATAACTGCTGTCTATGAATACTGTCATTCTATAATTATAGAAATAAATTTAAGTTTAAGATGAGACGATAATGACTGAGACAGAAAAGTTCGCAGAAACTCTTCATTTTTTTTTTTAAATCGAAGTAACATTTCTTCTTACCTTACAGACTTCTACATGCCAGGGATTTCGAAAGGATGGCATGGACCCGTCTCTGATGCAGACGCTGTGTACAACATAACTTCAAACCTTTAGAATTCCTTTACGCCACTGAATAAAAAAAATATTAGATTTATAAATACTCATGTATTCATAGTAACAGGATTCTCCAGAGAAAGTGAAAGAAGTATTTGATTATTCGCAGATCGTGAACCTAATTTAAAATAATATACCAGGACACGGTTTTCCTAATATGGTGTTTCAAGGTCGACGCGAGAACGAGGCTGATCATTTGATGGGTAAACAAAGCAGATTCTTTTCATTCATTCTAACCCTAACTACAGCAACTACGTAAGTAAGTAGGCGAACACATATATAACTTATCAAATTTCATTACTTTCAAAGGTAAGGTTTAATGGTGCACTTTTATATTTTAAAACAGTGGTTCTTAATCTTGTTGGAGATACTGAACCCCGGAAGTTTCGTACTTGCATTCACTGAACTCTTCCTAATTGGAAAAATAAAATATGATTTTTGTTCAAATTCAAAGCATTAGGAGATATTTTATTAGTGCTCAAAATGAACCATGCATCAGTTGCACGCAATATCACTGTGTTCAAGAAACAAAACCGACAAAACATGAACTTTACACAAAAACATAACTCAATAAATATTTACTGCAAATCAATGTGACTTTTGCTGTTGCCTTTCAGAGACAAGTTCAGAAATGCGAGGCCTCACCTTGACAAGTGCTACTCTCATATCATTTTCACAACAAAGCCTGTTCTTTTTCTTCGTTTTTATGTCTACCATCCTCGAAAAGGATTGGTCGCAAAGATACGTTGTAACAAATGGTATGAGTATCTCAAGGGTTTTCTTAGTAATAAGAGGGTACGTTGCGATTTGGTGACACCAAAACGTTGTTGTTCTGAAAAGTTGCTGTTGAACCTGGCTCTGCTGAAGTTCAGTTATTTCGTCAAGGTATTCATCATTGACATCTGTTGTCACAACACTAAACGTGAACAGCCGTCTCACTCATGCTGGATATGACTCTCTGGTGGGGAAGTATCTGTCGAGAGACTTTGCGAGCTCATTTAAGTACATGGCTTGTAATTATTGGCTCCAATGCTCTGTTATCATAATGCTCAATAAAAGCTAACTTAAAAGTACAAAATAATATACAGCTGAGTATTTGAATACCTTCATCATACCTTATCAAAAGCCACACGCTGATGTTTACTCGTTAAAGTAAATGCTTTCAATATGGTCGCCAAATTGTGTTCTGGTGGTATATACAATCATCTCACTTCACAAAACTATTTGAAATGGTACGACAGACTCACACGATAAATGTAGCGATATTCTTAGAATGTGAGCGTCTTTTTAAATAACACACGAAACGGTCTTTATAATGTTTAACACTATATATATATATATATATATTTATAACAACTATTATAAACTGAACATTGGTGAAATGTGATTTTAATAAATTGTTTTTTATGAAGTATAATTTATTGCAATCCTTATTGTTCTTGAACAGACATTAACAACATTTTTTTTTACAATTCTGGTTTTAATATTTACGACGTTTTGACTAGTAATATCGAGTCAGCATCAAGCAAGTACATGATGACGACTCGATCCTGTTAGTTTGAAACGTTGTAATTATTGAAAACAGATCCTGCCTACAATAAAAGTTGCTTTTATTGTATTGTTTAATTAGTAATAACAATATTAATAATAACTTACTTTTCACTGGCTATATTAACAAACTGTAACACCTCTTTAAAATATTATATACCAGCACGAATACCCATCCTTTGGAGGAAAGTTATCTAAATTAATGATAAATTCTTATATGTAATTGTAAAAAAGGTCCCCCCCCAAAAAAAAAACCCTTAAAATTTGCATGCTTCTATCCATGTACCGAACAAACCTTCATTCTGAATTTGGTAAAGATCTATCAACAGGGGTCGAAGTAATGGTTAAAAAAGCTGATTTCTTTAGTTTTGCATTTTGCGATTTTTATGGGCGTTTTAAACACAACTCCTGGCTTATAAATCTTCTTCAGATTTGTATGTATTTCTCCATGGACCGAATTAGCCCCCATATCAAATAAGACACATTAAAATCAGGTGAAGTGGTTTCTTTTTTTTTTAATGTTAAAAACAATAAAAGTTTTCTAACAACGTGTTAAAAACACTTTTTTTTACAAGATTTCTTTTAAATAAGAAAATAATAACAGTTTGTATCAACAGGTTTCCAATAAAACGTTACAGAATTAAACCTAATCACTTGTTGAACCCTATATCAACTATTCTCTCAACTTACTTTGTAACTGAAAATCAAACACAAACTTGCCCAAGCACAGTGTCTTTATTAGGGGCTAGTTAAGCATGATGAGAAATATAGCTTACGTTTTGTGATACTCATTCTGAATGGACACTTCCTCTTTCTTCAGAGCTACATTACTCGTTCAAATATATTTGCTTGTTTTGAATTTTCGAGCAAAACTACGAGTTGTCTCTAATATAATAATAATGAAAGATACGAGGGAAAGCAACTAGTCGTCACTACTCACCGCCAACTCTTAGGCTATTCTTTTACCAACGAATAGTGTGACTGACTGTAACATCATACTGCCACCATGGCTAATAGAACGAGCACCTTTGGTGAATTCGAACCTCAGATTACGAGTCGAGCGCCTTAACACACCTGGCTATGCCGGGTCGATGAATACTACTAACTGACGATAGTACGAATAATACCAATTTTCATCGTTCATTCAAGTTTATTTATCTAAAAGCTTTATTTCGTTTACATTTATAATAACTGTTCTCATTCCAGTCAAGGATATACTTTTCAGAACATAGCTTTTCAATCAAACTTATAAAACTATGTATTTCACGGTGCGACAGGGCCTAATGTAAAATATTTCAAATCCCTATCGGTGGTCTTAAAAACTAAAATTAACGGTGGTTGTTTGTACTACTTTTGTTCGAAGTCACTTATGGACGACAAATAACTAGCAGATATTTGTTTACTTTTATAAAGTATGGTAGTAATAGTTTACAAAACAAAACAACATAGTTTGATAAATTAGCTATACACGACACAATTTGATAGTGCAATACGAAAGGGCCTGGCATGGCCGAGCGCGTCGCGCTAAACATGCTCGCCCTCCCAGCCGTGGGGATGTATAATGTGACGGTCAATCCCACTTTTCGTTGGTAAAATAGTAGCCCAATAGTTGGCGGTGGGTGGTGATGACTAGCTGCCTTCCCTCTAGTCTTATACTGCTAAATTAGGGACGGCTAGCACAGATAGCCCCCGAGTAGCTTTGTGCGAAATTCCAAAACAAACAAACAAAGCAATACGAAATATAATATTTAAGTTTCTAAGTGCAGAGCAGGTGGAAGGATTACAGTCTTAAGAACAATTTATACAAAAAGTGTTTGAAACGTTACTCTTTTTATTCTCACGAGAGCAAAAATTATAATAATAAATGTATTTTAACATTAGATATAGTACTGTAAATATAATTTATTGTCTCAAGAATTATCTGCTTTGAGTAGATTTAATAAAATTTTCTTGTTACGTAACAAGGTATTTTACGCCACACTTAAAATGAAAGCAGAACTATAAAATTAAATTAATAATTTCTAGAAGACTTGGGTACTGGGTCGTATTTGTTAGTAATTTATGCTTTTTTTACACAATTTGATGTGTTATTATTATCTATTATACAATCATGTCTCATGTAGCGAAGTAAAACCTGATAGATTGGATATTCAATTTAAACATACACATATAAATGTGTTGCATGAAAATTAATGGAAGAGCATGTAACAGGAAAATTAACCCTCCGCTGGTACAGGGATAGGTTTGGAGATTTACAACGCTAAAACCAAGCGATCAATTCCTTTCGATGGGGTCAGCACATAGCCCGATAAGACTTTGTTATAAGAAAACACACACAGACACAGGAAGATTAAAGTTTTTGTTTAGGGATAATTGAATATTTAATATAACATAAAAAGCTACTTCACTATATCAAAAATAATAACGTATTATTTATAAAGTTATCCTGAGGATGTGTTTCAAACGAATAACATAAAGATAAATTTATATGTAATTTAATCCTAGCAGAAAGAAGAACAAAAGCGAATCTCTCACATAATATGACGTTTCGTCTCTACGTAAAATTTACGAAAAGATTTTTTTTTTTAATTTCGCACAAAGCCACACGAGAGCGATCTGCGGTAGCTGTCCCTAATTCTGCAGTGTAAAACTAGAGTGAATGCAGCTGGTCATCACCACCCACCGCTGACTCTTGGGCTGCTCTTTTACCAACGAATAGTGAAATTGATCGTGACATTATAACGCCCCCACGCCTGAAAGCACGAACATGTTTGGTGCGAGGGTGATGCAAACCCGCGACCCTCAAATTACGAGTCAAACGCCTTAAACCACCTGGCCATGCCGGACCTTACAAATATGAATAATTAATATTGAATTAAAACTTTCCTACTGCAGTAAGCCATTTATTTTATTATTTTTTACTTTAAAAATGTTCATCTATGGTTAGTAATGCCCTAATAGTTGAGCAAATAGCTTGAATGACAAAAATAGATTAGGTAGAAGACAGATAGCCAATTTCGCAGACAGCGTTTTGCTCAACAACAAACAAACCACGTAATAGCATTTAATTATAAAACATTCTGTGTTTATTTTGAGTAACTTTGCTGTACAACACAGAACCCTTTTTCAAATAATTGCTGATGTCAATGAAATGCAAATATAAACTTTTCATGCAGTCTCAGTGTTTGATGAGTGTTCACTTCGTTTAACACTTCTTTCATATATATAATTATAATTGTGGGTAATTAAATTTATAAACGTATATTGTTTATTATTAAGGCATTTCTCTTCGCAGTACTTTGTATTTTTATTTTTGACCGCATTTTTTTTTTTGTAAAAAGTTACAATCTGTAACTAATAAACACTTTTGAGATAAAAATCGGCCTGGCATAGCCAAGCGCGTAAGGCGGGTTCGCGCCCCCATCACATCAAATATGCTCGTCCTCCCAGCCGTGGGGACATTATAATGTTACGGTCAATCCCACGATTCGTTGGCAAAAGTTGGCGGTGGGTGGTGATGACTAGCTGCCTTCCCTCTAGTCTTTCACTGCTAAATTAGGGACGGTTAGCACAGATAGCCCTCGAGTAGCTTTGGGTGAAATTCCGAAAAACAAACAAACAAAACAATATAAATACCATACTTTATTTCTCCGCTCACTAATAGGTTTGCTACATTGCAACGACTTACACCTATAAAATAATTATGAAAAAATTACAATAACCGGATATTATATCAAAACCGCAGATTTTATTGAATCTCATGTTGATACAAATAAAACCTCAAGGTTTTTTTATTGCATTTCACATAACTTGATAGTTAACTATAACCATCAACTAGCTCAGTAGTAAATCTGAAGGCTTACAACTCTGAATACCGGGTTTCGATACCAGTGTTGGACATAGCATAGATATTCCTTTGTGTAGCTTTGTTCTTAATAACAAATAAACAAGCGGTTAACTGTCACGATTTTCACTTTCGCGTACACTGTTTCTTTCTGTAACTTAAAGAGCGACATCTATTACATTTGTAGGTAAATAAATTTAATGATATATCAGAATATTTAAAAATGGATGTTCAGAAATTTCAGAAAATTGTGGAAACGACTTAAACTTATTTGTTGGTGAAACAGTAGCACAAAACTTGGCTGTGGGTAGTGATGACTAGCTGCCTTCACTCTAGTCTTACACTGGTAAATTGGGGACGACAAGCGCAGATGGCCCTTGTGTAGCGTTGCGAGATATTAAAAAAAAACCAGTAACAACAAAGGGAAAAAAAAAGAGTTGGCGGTGAATAGCTTTACGCGAAATTCAAAACAAAACAAACCAGTGATAATTCAAATATTAAAAGTACTTAAAGGTATTAAAAGTCTAAATCCTGACATCTAAACTTCCAATTTGTCTTTAGTTCTTAGATTAAAATACCCCAACAACAGGATGAAAAGGAATCCTTCGAATCCTGAGTACACTTGGTGTTATATCTAAATTAATACAACGAATAAAATGAACGATTTCATATAAGGGGAAAGTGATGTTCTTGCTGATTAGGTACAGAGCTTTACACTGGGAACATACTTTTTTGTTAGTAGTTCATATTAATTATATTCTAAAACTTAGTCCATAAAACGGCTTTTGTTACTATGCTTAGTAGATTAAACTAAGAACATTTAAATATTCTGATTATCTATAAGCGGTTTGGTTGGTTTAGGATTTCGCGCAAAGCTATATGAGAGCTATTTGCGCTAGCCGTCCCTAATTTAGCAGTGTAAAACTAGAGAGAAGGCAGCTACCCATTTCTACTCACTTCCAACTCTAGAAGACTAGTCTTCTACCAACGAATAGTGGGATCGACCACACATTATGATGCGTTAGTACAAGTAGTAGCGAACATCTATTTTTGTGGTATGATTTGTTTTGAATTTCGTGCAAAGCTACATGAGGGCTATCTGCGCTTTCCGTCCATAATTTAGCAGTGTAAGACTAGAGGGAAGGCAGTTGGTCATCACAACCCACCATCAACTCTTAGGCTACACTTTTAACAACGAATAGTGGGATTGACTGTAATATTATAACGCCTCCACTGCTGAAAGGGTGAGCATTTTTGGTAGGACGCAGTGTAAAACCCGTGACCCTCAGATTAGGAGTCGAGTGCCTTAACCACCTGGCCATGCCAGGCTGCTATTTTTGTGAATCATAAAGGGTTGCTTGCAAAAAATTAATACTTTCCCGAAATTATTGTAAATTGGATGCAAAATTCAATCTCGAACACCCATCTTTCACAATTTTCCTGGAAAATACGAGTATATTCCCAGATCCCTGTAGCCTTGTCTATTTGATTGATTTAGAATGTTGCGTGAAGATACTTGAGGGTTATCTGCGCTAGCCGTCTCATATTTTGCAGTGTAAGAATACAGGGAAGGCAGGTAGTCATCATCACCCACCGCCAACTCTTGGACTACTCTTTTACCAATGAATAGTGGGATTGATCGTCACATTATAATGTCTCCAGAAAGGCGAGCATGTTTGCTGCGACAGGGATGCGAACACGCGACCCTCAAATCACGAATTGAGTGCCTTAACTACCTGGGCAGATCTCCTTCCCACTGGCATGCTTTGCACACTATTCTTAGTTACCTGACTAACCCAAATTTGTCTACTCCAACTTTGATGCTTAAAAACAAACAAATGAGCGAAGATGATAAACAATAATAACGCTGCTAATTACAAAAGTTTTTTGAAACATTGTACATTTGCAACATACCTTCTATAACTATCCATATATATATATTTTTTTTCCCTTCGTGCTTAATATTTAAGTGACCTCTAATGAAATATTTGTGGAAGTATACATAATGGCGTCGACATCAACAAAAGTTTCGGTTGGTAGCCTGTTTTCTGTGTTACTTGTATTAATAGCAGTTTATTTTAATCAAAATGGACATAGTGATTTTGAGCAAAGACTCGAAGAAATATTGAATGGGCTTTTAAGGGCTGAAAAAAAGGTTTCTCTAAGCTACAAACCTAAAGTGGCAGTAGGTTTTGGGTCATGCCAAGATCTTTTTGTGCACAGTAAAGATGTTATACTTTTTAATCCACCACCTACGAATCCTGAACATTTTCATTCCATTTCTACGAAGGACGAACTTCTGAAAGTATTTGCCTATTTTTTTCGACATGGTGCCGCAGCAGAGTAAGCAAATTTAATGTTTTTGAAATTATATATCTTTGTATTACTATTAATAATTAATATTACATTTCCAGCCTTCCGTTACACAGCACTGTACAGATTCAATTTCGTTTTTTATATGCAAAAACTGCTCGTTTGGGTTGAGAAAATATTTTACATAGAAGAGCGAACAACGTTTCGACCTTTTTCGGTCATCGTCAGGTTCACAAAGGTGAAATATACTATACATACATAGAAGAAAATAACAAGAAGGAAATTATGAGAAACATTATCCACCCATTCATGAGAAATTGCAACTTTTTAGGCCATATCTTGGTGTGCTATTGTTACAAAATTTCACAAATTAAAACAAAAAAATTCATTTAACATTTTGAGTATTAAAAAAATAATAATACTGTTGGGCTTTCAGAGTAATAGGCCCTTTGATTACCAGACCATCACCAAATACTGTAATACCTGAAACTGTAAGATTATTTTAAATGTGCCAAATAATAAAATTAATTTTATTGTAACTGGTTTCAGCACAGGTTTTTCAATGTTTTTCATGTTTTCTGTAACTTTTTAACCTTTTTAATTTTATTAGTTGAACAGTATGTTACTGTTGTCAGTAACATTATTCTGTAGTGTCACTTTTTCTTTGTTATTAAATGGTGTAAGGAATTATTTGAAATTCACAGTTTAACAGTTTTGTTGACTTAATGAGAGAATGTGTTGTATGTTTTCCCACAACTGCTGCAAATTACGTGTTGATTTATTCATTTATGTGTATAGCATTTGTTATAGTTTTATCCTTTATTATCATTATTTCTATCACTGTAAGGGTATAACTGGATATATTAGTAATAACTTTTTATGAGCTGCATTCAAGAAATTGTTCCCTCTTTGTGGTTTTGTCTACCTTCATTTCACTATCATGGCAGTTTTCAAAAAACAAATCACATTACAATATTAACAAAGTTAACACGTGTACTCATAAATATTGGTGCAAATTGAAATTTTTTTAGATAATTTTCTTGAGCTGTGTTTATAAGAGATATTTTCAGTTTTTAGAAAGTTTCATTGAGTTTTCCAGTAGTATGTATTGTTCTTATAATTGTTTAGGAAAACTCTATAAAATCCAAATCTTTCAACATGAAGAAAACATTAGACCACAATTAGATGAAGTGAAGTTTGCTATTCACCTGAATAAAAAATACACCAAAATTATATAAATATGTTTTATAATTTTTTCTACTGTTTCAAAAGAAAGGTACAGGGTTCAGACTTTTGACATGTTTCATAGGTTAGAAAGAACACGTGTTAAAATAGAAATAAGCAGACACCTCTCCTTCTTTAAAAATTATTAAACTTCTGACTTTATATTATTTAATTTTTAAAAACAACTAATGAAATGTAAGGCTAATACACAGTCATTGAATGCAGTGCAAATTTTTAATAACTGAAATCTTTTGTAAACACAACTTAGAAACTTCTTTTAAATAAAGAACATTACAATTTTTGCCATAATTTATAAGAAATTTATCAGCTGAGTTTATTTTTCACATTTAATTTGCTTCTTTGAACAATGTCACCATACTGAACTAAGAAAGGTAGACTAAACTATCATTGTAAACTACAAAGATTTAGAAAAAAGCAAGAGAAGAGACAATTAATAAGTTTCTATGTGCATTTCATTTAAATATTGCACTTTACTCAGCTGTAATAAATTTAATGTTACTGTTATAAGTGCAAGTATTTCTATGTGTATTTCATTTACATATTGCACTTTACTCAGCTGTAATAAATCTGATGCTACTGTTATAAGTGCAAGTATTTCTATGTGTATTTCATTTAAATATTGCACTTTACTCAGCTGTAATAAATCTAATGTTACTGTTATAAGTTCAAGTATTTCTATGTGTATTTCATTTAAATATTGCACTTTACTCAGCTGTAATAAATCTAATGTTACTGTTATAAGTGCAAGTATTTCTATGTGTATTTCATTTAAATATTGCACTTTACTCAGCTGTAATAAATCTAATGTTACTGTTATAAGTGCAAGTATTTCTATGTGTATTTCATTTAAATATTGCACTTTACTCAGCTGTAATAAATCTAATGTTACTGTTATAAGTGCAAGTATTTCTATGTGTATTTCATTTAAATATTGCACTTTACTCAGCTGTAATAAATCTAATGTTACTGTTATAAGTGCAAGTATTTCTATGTGTATTTCATTTAAATATTGCACTTTTACTCAGCTGTAATAAATCTAATGTTACTGTTATAAGTGCAAGTATTTCTATGTTATTTTAGAGTGTGCTATACAAGTGGTTCAGTTCATGTGTTGTTGGAGCAGGAAAGTCTTAGCTTGGTTCTCTTTTTCTAACCCCTCGGTGCTTTGTAAATTTGATTTGTGACTGGAATTATGACTTGAGTGAAGTGGTTATTTGATATATTTTACCCAACTGTAAATTCACATACATTATATCATCTGTATGCTTTGTCAATGTATAAACTGCTTTTTCAGCATTGAAAGGTGGTTATATGGTCTAATAAATTTTAGTTTTTCTGTCAATAAAATCAGTTATTTCATATTTTAATGAAGTTTTTCATCTGTTTTACTCCTTACAACCTGTTTTAAAAATTAATGTTCTTAAAAACATTAATTTTCCAGCATACTAGTGTCTGTTATTTTTGGGAAGACTATTAATACACTGAGCTAGTGGAAAAGAGATTGTAATTTTCTTTGGTTCAAGATGAATAGACACCTTTGTGGTATGGGAGATTGTAAAATGGTTCCAAGTTAGTTTATATGCATTTTTTTATATGTGGTCAAAAAGGTTATTTTGAGTTTTCAAAAGGCCAGTGAAGCATTATGTGGATTGCCATGAGTGGTACAGATGGTGCAAGCACACATTTAATTCTTACTTTGCTTTTAGTGAACAAGATGGGCTGAATGGGCTTTTCTTTACAATTTTCTGAGGTGGATATGTAATGTTTTTTGGAAGGTTTCATTAACAAGCATTATTATATTGCAATCTTTGTGTTTTCTTGCATAGAGGCTATTTGGTTGCCATGTCTGCTGGTTTTTAACCCCTTTGCTACAGACTTGGTATAATATACACAAGTTTTTCTATACATTTTCACACATGAAGTATTTACACAATAATTTTTGATACGCCATATGTATCTAAACAAAATTTCATAGATTGTTTATAAAGGTTACAAGTATTTTGTACACAGAAAATTAGATTCTGTAATGAAATCTTTCTAGCAAAGATTTGTTTGTGAAAATTACTTGTTTCATTACTAGTCTGAGTGCAAAGTGATTTCATGTTGTGATAAAAAAAACTATTCTTCATCCCAAAAATCTCAATTATTATTTATGTAACCTTTAAAATCTCCTGAATGCATTTCAAATGTTTGTTTTCAGTATTTTTTTTCTATACTGTTTGTGGGGTTTGTGTCTTGACCAAAGTAGAAAAATTAGGAAGTAGATATGAATTATTTTTTCATGATAGTATGATTACATATTACAACATTAAAAAGCAAATGTTGTATTAAGTATGTAACTTACGTCGTATAATGCTATATATTTACAAATATATATAGTTTTGTTATACTGATTTTCCAGTCATACCTAGCTAACATTACATAACTTGAATTAATGTAGTACATGTGTGCTCCTGTGATGTATCCAGTAATATAAAACCAACCTTTAGTCTTCCCTGTCTTAGCTGTGTTTTAATGGACTAGTATTTTGTAATATACAATCACATTATTATACATTACATATATGTATATACAATATTACTATATAGAAATAAATTATTAAACTTATTTTTCTTAAAATATAGAACAATAAATCAAGAAGTAAAGCAAACAATTATCTCTTCCTAGTACAACCTTTGTACTTGGCTGCTGGACAAAGGTTGCTAAGACTTCTAAAATTTTGCATGTGTCGGATATCAAGGTGTATTTAGATTTTAAATAAAACATGAAACTTTGAGCAGATTAAAGACACAACTTACCTCATTGTAATCTTGGATCGAAAGAACACGGCAGCCTTTTCAAAGATTAAAATGAATGAGAAAAACCACACTGGGGACATTCTAAGCTGCTGATTGATTATTTGCATCATATACTGAAGTAAGTATATAAAGGGACTGTTTCCAAAAACGGAAAGAGGTGAACAGGGCCACCATGTTTGATTCAGTGCATAAGTAATATCTCAGCAAGATAAAAGATATGAAGTTCTTATTTTATATTTAAACTTGTCAGTATTAGCAACTTGGGTTTCTAATGTATATGAAACTACAGACTTAGTATTTTGACATAATTTTAACCCTTTCAGAACTGCCTATTAAAATATGAAGTGTATTTCATATTTTGTCTACCAGATTTTGTGATTTTCATTTAGTATATTAGAAGTTAGTTTTATGTAAACCATAACAAGTACAAATGGTTATGACGTTGGTCGTGCTGACCTATGTAGTGTTTAACCCTTTTGGCGCAGTTGGCGACCACAGTCAACTTGAAGGATCAGTGCAGCAGCCGACCTTCCTTTATTCCTGTTATATGTTAAATTCAGCACATAAGAATATAGTATTGGGTGCAATCACTGAATATTTCAGGGACTTTTGTTGAGTTATTGCTGAGATATCGTGCTTTTAGTACTGATACCGTAATTAGTTGAAGTACCAAACTTGTATCTTCAGCGCCATGCCAAACATTAAAAGTTGTTATTCAGCACCTAAAGGGTTAAACAGTGCTACATTCAACATACCACATGACTAACTAAAATCTGTATTTGGATCTTTTCTTGTAATATATACTTTTTAATTAAGAAATCAACTTGTATATATAATATTAAAGTTTAAATTCTAATTTTGATTCCAAACTTATTGACCTAAATTCATAAAACAGTCGTTCAATGCAACTCAATAAATGTGATGACCTGGGTTTTTACCCATTGCTAAAGGGTCATAAAAAATTTTAAGTAACAATTTCAAATCAGACCAGGGCCTACTTTACGTGTGAAATTAGAGAGTACTCGTTATGGTTCGTATTTTAACCAAATACCTGTTGTGCTTTGTAGTGACGTAAGGTATGGGAAAGTTTAGACTGTATCGGGTATGAAAATTACTATTTATAATGAATACTAAGTGTTGACATTTCTTGAACCAAATGGCTAGTGTTTTTGTACCATAGTAGCTTACATTTATTATAGAACTTGTTCAGATTGGTCCTGAATGCCTGTACTACAATTATAATGTAAAATATATTAAGTTGTTCAAATCTCGTGAAATAATAGTTTGTTTATGGCCAAAAATATAATTCACAGTGAATGTACCCAATTGATGAAGTCCTTTAAACTGTATTTAATTTGGTATACTCCATACTTGGATGGTCTTATGTATACGTGTATTTATACTTATTGTTTGCTGTAATGGAAAAGTAAGGTGTTGAGAATATGTTTATTGTACATTATTGCTTAAGTGTATTATTGTGTTTCTGGAAATAATTGTTAAATAACTAATGTTAATTAGGTGACTTGTTTCATTCAAACTGTGATAAGACTTAATAGGTTATGCATTATATAATCTTAAATATTTAAATCTGCTTATACAGTTATTATCTTTTTAATATCTCTTTGTGTCCATGCTTGTTCAAAGTTTACCTTGCTCAGATAAAGATTTTACGTGTTAAGTAGTTGTCGTTGTCCTTCAGTGACGTTTTAATTTTTATTAGGAGGTATATAAAGAATGAAACACTTTTTAAAGAAGTGTTACAATTGGCAAGCGGGGCCAGTGATGTGCACTGGGCGATTGGAGGGAATGCACCTGTTATGGCAGCAAGATTTGCTCAAGAAGGCTGTGATGTTCTTCTTGGGGCACAGATGACTAAAGAACTAAAACAGTTTTTACCAGATGAAGTTATTATTTCTGGTCCCTTAACAGAAGAAGATGATATCCATATTTTGCTGGAGTATTTGGCTGGAGAAAAATGGGGTCCATATTTAGCATCTCGAGCAAATAGGTAAGGCTGTATTTTGAAAGTGGACAAGTTGGTCAGGTAACATATGAGTCCGTGTTTATTGCCTAGAGATTTATAGGGAATATTCCTTTATGCAAAGGGGGATTACATTGACAAGGGAAAGATTATATGTATGTAGCTCAACTAAAACTTAGACATAGTTTAAAATTTCAGATCTGTCCAGCGTGTATTCATGATTTACTTCTGAAATCTGTTTGTTTGTATTGTGCATACGTGTGTATTGTGAAAAACTAATTTTTTAATTTTAGTGAAAGCTTTAATTTATAATTCTTTCAGTGTTTAGTTTGTTGATAGTTATATGGAAGAACTTTTTTTTTCGTGGTAAAAACTTCAAACAAGAGGTTACAAGCATGCACTTTGATTGGAATTTTTCTGATTATTTTTCCAAATGTTACTTTGTCCTTCATGTACATTTTGATATTGTGTTCATTGTGTCAAGATTGTATTTCAGTTTGAACTGATGTGCGTATTTTTCTAACTTTTGTTACTGTCTTTCTCACTTATTTCTTAGTTGTATATTTACTATACTTGATAAGTTGTGTGTGGTTTGAGGTGGAAATATATTCTTATTATCATTCACTCCCTTTCCTTTATAATTACTAGAGAACTATAGGCTATTTTTACTTATGTACAAGTTTAGTAGACTTGGTTCATTCATACTGGATGCAACATTGTTCTTTTAATCTGTACAGCTTGCTTTACCTTGTTTATTACCTCTCACAACAAACGTGATGGACTTTGTATTCTCCCGTGTGTGTCGGCAAGATTTATAGAGAATAGCTGAATAGACTTGAACAAAAGTTGAAAAACACTTGTTCCATGATCCAACTTGAAAGTAATTAGTTTTTGTAGGCTGAAGACGCAGCAAGTTTACAAAAATTAAAAAAAAAATCCTTATCTATGAATACGTGTGGCCAATTTTTAAATGATTATTACTCTAAACCTCAGTCCAAGATCATTGGATTTTGATGAAACTTTGCAGACACATGTAGAATGGCATTCCTCATTTTCTCAGTGAAAATGGAACACATTTATTGATAAGGACTGATATATGGGCAGATTTTTGTATTTTTTAGGTCATGTGCTTGCTGTCTTGAGGACCCCTGTAGTTTCTCTAAGAAAGTTCTTTATTTTCCTACCTCTTGAATAGATTATGTTGCAATTTTTATGGTCCAGTGATTGAGAGGTTTGAAGTGTTTATGAGGTTAAACTTGATGAGGGAAATGGAGCACACTTGTCTTCAATGGTAGCACAGTTAGAGAGTTCATTTTGACTGGCTATCTTGTATTGTGTATCTATTCTTATGTGTCCAGAATCTTTTCTGTGATAAAATCCCTTTATTTCCTTTACTGTATCATTTGCGTAACAAGGGACTATTTGGTCTTTCAGGCTTGTCCTTGCACATGCACATACCCTTAAGAAAAAAAGTTAACTTCATCCTTTATTTTTCAGAAATTCTTCAGTACCACACTTGCACACGTGAGGTCTTGTTACATGAAAGTCCCATATAAATCTATTATGTAGTTTACAAAATATAGCCAGAAGTGTCAATTACTTAACCAGTACCTTTCCATTTCTGTCACTGTCATATGTGACAGAAATATTCCAGTTAGGGTATTTTGTGCAAGTATCATACAATAATGAAACTCTTATTTGTATGTATGATACTGGAAAAACACTTTTATTACAAGATGTGCAACCCCTACTTTGTGAATTTTTTATCCTATGTGCATATAGATTTGCAACAGGGGTCATGATTTTCCCATTTTGCCTCTGTTGTCCATCACAAAGAACTTTATTTTTCTCCATTTGAACTTACAAAAAAATTGGGTTTATAGTGAGGCAAAATGAAGGTAAAGAGGTCATGTGGAGACTCAATATTTATGAAGTATTTGGTATGATTTTGTTTTGGGACAAAAAAATCAATAGAGATTACTACACAAGACTGCAAATTACTCATAACTGCCATGCACTGTCATCCCCAGCAATTGCTGGCATCCGAAGTGAGCACTGGCATCATGGGTAATCAGCTAGTTTGTATCATTTACAAGATTAGACTTGTATCTGTATACTATAATACTGACACTGAAGTAAGAATTATCAGGTTATCTGCTGAAATATGCTAAAATTGGGTATTCTGTGAAATATAATACCAATGTATGTTTCACTTTTCTTTCAAAATTCTCGCATGAAACTAACAATTCTTCAAAGTTTGATTTTAGTTTCTTGTATGCTTGTACTCTTTAATCATGTATGATATTTAGTAATAAAATTTACCCTTCTGTGGTAAACAATATTGAAGTTTTTAGCATAGATTCATAAACTTGAGAGTGTCTTGAGTTATATGTTATATAGCCTGTCATGTCACATGTACTTGCATCTTGGGCCTGGCATGGCCGAGCGCGTTAAGGCGTGCACTCGTAATCCGAGAGTCACGGGTTCGCGCCCGCATCGCGCTAAATATGCTCGCCCTCCCAGCCGTGGGGGTGTATAATGTGACGGTCAATCCCACTATTCGTTGGTAAAAGAGTAGCCCAAGAGTTGGCGGTGGGTGGTGATGACTAGCTGCCTTCCCTCTAGTCTTACACTGCAAAATTAGGGACGGCTAGCACAGATAGCCCTCGAGTAGCTTTGTGCGAAATTCCAAAACAAACAAACAAACAAACTTGCATCTTGTAAATAGTTGTGTGGCATGATGTACAAGTAAATAGTTTCGGTAAACACTGTTTGTGTAAGGCGATAACTCTCCCATTTACAATATGACATCATTTATGAAATTAGGGAACAATGTCCAAATTCAGTTGCTTAAGTCTGTTTTAATGTTGTATTTAGCAATGTGTGCTGAAAACAAAAAAATTCAAACCATGTGCCTAGGACTGTTCAGTGTCACGACAACAAGTAGGTGCACTATGCAGGTATTTTTTTTAATCCTGAGAGCGGTCAAAGCCAGTCTGCTCACACTTCTCTTGGCCTCAGTTGCATGTTATCTATCCTGTTGGCCAGTATTGAGTAATACTCCCTGTGGTGATTTCTTTACCAAACAAGCACAGATAGCCCTCGAGTAGCTTTGTGCGAAATTCCAAAATAAACAAACAAACTTTACCAAATGTTTCTGTAACCCTGAAGTAGGACTGCCTTTTATTTATATATTTTATGTGTGTTTTATGTTGGGTTAGATTAAATCTGGGTATTCTAATTTATGTCTTGAGGAGTACGTCCTCCCTTTATAACACTAAGCCAGTGGGAAAATAGGGGCTGATTTATGTCAACCTGCCTAACATATTTTTTATTCCCTGTCATATATGGGAGAGTTACTGTACTGTATATTTGTAATAAAAATTGTTTGAATAACATTTTGAATTTTTTATTTAGATTATTGCAAAGGTTACATATTTCATTAAAAATTCTAAGGATTATATACAGTGTGGGTTTCACTAAAGTGCATGGTTTTGCTTGTTCATTTTATAACCATTGATTTTTACTGTTTCACTAACAGGTTTATTGTACATAATGACCATAGTAACCCTCATCTGATGTCCATTCATGGCTTTGTTAAACATCTAGAAACTTTTAATCCCAACTTGCTTGTTATAGGAGGTTTGCAAATGATGGACAACTTTCCATTTCAGCCCCGTAAGTACGTAGGACAGTAGGTCATTGTCAGAATGTACCCACATCTGAAACACTACATGTATCAAACCATAAAACTCTTCAATATTGTAATTTTTTTTTTCAAAATTGAATGTATTGTATATATAATAATCTAGTTTGCACTGAAGTGGTCCATGATTGATTTAGGGGCAAATTCAAATTTCGTAAGTGTACTTAAATGGTAATTTTTGTTATATGAAAGTTAAAATTACTTGTAAAATATTAAATTTAGAACCTGAAGGACATCTGAATTGCATATCCAGGAATTTCAAAGTCAGTAATTGTAATAATTACATTTTAATTTGTGTTTATTCCTGTTTTGTGCTAAAGTTTAATAGACTAACTGAAATTCATTTAATGTTTTATGTCAGATTTCTAAGCCATAACTTTTCAAACTACAGTCTTTCATTTTAATAAATACAAAAAAAGCTACACATTGTTCTCCTTGGGATAAAAATTATTTTTTGTTGTCCTGGTTGAAATGACGTCTTTTATTCTTTACCAAAATTGAGTCATACAAAAAAATACAACTTTCTGTCCAGCAGTACCAAACATTATCACATTGCATAAGGACTGCTGGACTGGAAAATTATGACATTGTTTGACCTTGTGCAACATCCATGTAACGTCTGTACTGATTGGCTCTGACTTAAGACCTGGTACGGCAATGTGATTAGGGCACTCGACTCATGATCTAACATTTGTGTGTTTGAATCCCTGTCCCACCAAACATGCTCGCCCTTTCAGCTGTGGCGGCTTTATAAAGTAATGGGCAATCCCACTATTTGTTGGTAAAAGAGTAGCCCAAGAGTTGGCAGTGAGTGGTGATGACTAACTGCCTTACTTCTAGTCTTTCACTGGGAAATTAGGGATGGCCCTCATAGCTTTGTGTGAAATTAAAAGAACAACTAATTGCATGCATATTTTGAATCATGTTGTCTTGAAATTACATGATCAAAGCAAATGGAATCCTCATGTTCACTGTGGTGACTACAATATTTTCTTTTTAAATGCACTCTTGCAATTTGAAGAAGTTCTGGTGGAAATTGATGGTTGTATGCCTTTTAATAGCAATTGATAAGATCTTTTTAAACTCATTATGTTAAGAATATGAATAATTAGTTTGAATAATTTGATTGAAAAATCTTCAAACAATCTTGCAGCTCTGGGATAACTCCACAGTGATAATTCTAACATTATTTTTTCAATTATTTTCATATACCTGATGCTATTGGCTACTTGTCTAGATAAATTCATTGCTATTGGCTAGTTGATTTGATAAGTTTAATGCTATTGGTTAATCATTTCAAAATTTTATCAACAAATTTAGGAGCAAGATAATTAAAAAAACGTAATTAAGTGTTGAAGACAAATCTTAGAGACAACATCTAATAAAAAATCATATTTACCTCCATTAAAATCTGGTATGCAGTGAATGCATTTTGAAGAATTATTTCTATCATCTTTTAAAATGCTTTGCATTTTATTCACTAAGACAACAACACAAAGTCGTAAATTTATATTACAACATAGAATTGAAGATTTCGGAAGAAACATTTTTACATCCTAAAGTTAAGCTCTCTGTTTTGAAACTGAACAGAAAAGAAATTTCTGCACATCATTATAAGGTTTATATAATTTCTTTTCATCTTCACATCTTCACTGTCATACAAGAAACAAAAAACCTACATAGGGAAGTCAAACTTCATAATCATCCTTTGTGTGCTGTGGAAGTTCACTGTTTTACCTCAAACATCATGTTTTCCTTAGTTTTTTATTTTGACTTTTAATTACGATGACATTAAAAATGTAACAAATATATCACAACATTGAAATAATTTTTTAAATTGCAACAAATTGTAACTTGTATACAAGAACTTACTTGTACAGCTTTACACAGTTTGTCTTAATTAAAGACATAATTAAAGAACCTCGTTTTTACTCTCCCCTGATTTTTCACTTGCCCAGACTTGCTGTAATTACCTTTGCATGCTATCTAGGGGACGTGAGGTGTAGAGAGACATCTCTGGCCAAGAATACTTGTTTCCCTGCTGTTTTTCACTCATTAAAATCTCACCAGAGTAACTTACCTTTACTAGGTTTGTTTTTCGTGAGCATTTGGAGTGAAATCGTGAATCAAACAATAAAGTGTGACAGAGATAGTAACTGATATAACACTAACTGAGGCAAGAAAAAATGTCTTTTTTTTGTAAAAATAATAACTTTTGAAATGGGTAGTACTGTGTTTTTGTCATTTTTATTGCTGTTGTTTGGTGTTTTGATCAAAGTTAACACATCTCGTATAAGGGCATATTGTTTTGTATGAAATTACATTGTGATCTAAAAGCAGTTACCTTTTTATTTATAATTTATTGAGTTGTTTTGTGTTTGATTTTGCCACACTGTTCTTGAACAGTCTTTCATAAAAATTATTTCAGTAGAAACTGTTTTCATTATTTTTTGGGTAATTAGTTATGTCTCGCATTTGTACAGGATTGGGACGAGAAAAACTCATGCAAGTACATGATATTTGTTTAAAACTGCCTCAAGAAACCAAGGTCCACTTTGAAATGGCTTCTTTTACAGAAGAAGTTCTGTTAAAAAACATAGTGGACTTAATCATACCTTTTGCAGACTCTCTTGGAATGAATGAGCAAGAATTACCTAATTTCTACCATATTCTTAAATACGGCAATGTGACCCTGGTCTCCGAGGCCACACCAAGAGTTGCCACTGTGCTTGACCAGATGAGGGATGTTTTTGAGTAAGTTTGACATGGTGATTTTTTGACTTTATTTCTGCCTGATAAAAATAATAAGGTTTACTTCTAGAACTCTCAATAGTTCATTTAAAATAATTGATATTAATACAGTACTAATTTAAGTTAATAGCTCATGGTAGTGCAAAAACATGCAATAGAGTTAGTATGTTGTTTTTTTTTAAATTTTGAAATGTATGTGATCTTGGGTAAAGAGTGTACAAAAACAAACTGTCTTTGTTTTGGAGATAAGTTCATTTTACATCTCAATGTTGTTTGTTTGATTTTTTTTTTTGATAACTTACTTAGGAACTTGGGTTTCATCCCAGTGTCACCTGAGAGTTTGTTAATTTTAGCATTATTGTGACAGAATATGTTTTGCGTTCCTGTGTTATGTTCAAAGGGCTATTGTATCTGTCACTGTAATCTCCAGGGTAGTTTTTTCATACTGTCTGCAACCAAAGTTGATATCCCAGGGTATCTTAGGTTAATTGGATCCAAACATGCTATCCCAGGGTAAGTTTTAATAGGCTGTCTGGACCCCCATGTTGATTATCATAAGGTACTTTTGACAGGCTGTCTGGACCCACGGTTACTATGTTGGGCTATGTTTGGCAGGTGTCTGGATCCACTGTTGTTATCCTATGGTATGTTAGGTAGGCTGTCTGAATCCACTGTGTTTATCCAGAGTAGGTTTGACACGTATCTGGACCCACTCTTGCTACCCCAAGGTAATTTCGATAGGTGTCTAGATCTACATTTACTATCTTGAAGTACTTTTAACAGGCTGTATGGACCCATTGTTTTGATCCTTGGTAATTTCGATAGTCTGTCCAAACGTGGGTGAGAGGAAATATTTCAACATGTGTTGTGCACTCCAAAGTCTAGACCAAACTGGCAAAATATATATTGAAATGTTTTACTATTACTCTCTAGTTATGTCATAAGGACACACACTTTCTTCATTCAGTCAGTAAATAAGCACTCTATTCCCTGTATCATGAAAAAAATTTGATAATTCACATTAATATTACACCTGTATAACTGATACATTTAGCTGGAGTGTTGCCACTAAATATTAGACTTATAGAACTGATGTGTTTAACCAGAGCATTTCTCATAATGCACAAACATTCTGTGTAATTTAGAATATCGTACATAGCTAATTAATAAACTAAATTGTGTTGTAGATTAAATGCAATCCCAATAAAATTATACTTAACAGACTTTAAAAGACATAAACAATTCATATAAATTTTTGTCAAATGTTTGTCATAAAATATCAATGTTTCTTATGTTATTGTACCAGTAAAAATTCATGTTTTTTTTACATGTTACTAGCTTTATTCTCAACTGTTACTACAGTAAATAGAATAGCAACAAGATCAGCCTGATGGCTCTTTCGACAAAAATTACTACAGGATTTTACTGTAAAGATGTCCCGTTATGTGTATAAACATCCATCACAAACTTGGTCACTGTAATTTTTGTATAGCAATTGGAAACTGCCTGTCACTGTACGTGGACTAATATATTTTAGGAATTTTGGGTAAGAATGAAACAGGACACATTTCTCCTTTTTTATTCATTTTTGGCTTTGAATTTGAAGACACAAGTACTGAGTCGGTTATTGCTTTCCAAAAAGCGGGTTATGTAAGTAACAGATAATGAGGTCATTAGGAATTTAATAACAAAAGAAAGAAGGGAATCTTTGTTTAACATTATTTCTAAATAATTTATAGATCTACATTAGTCTTCCCTTTAAAAATAATTCACATGAATATGATAATACTGGTAATTTCACGTTGTTTGCTTTGTAATATTATAAACTAATTAAAAATTCAAGAACGTGGAAAAGAAACAAACTTATGTTAGTGAGAAGTTTGCTAGCTTTTTACAATTTTTATTTACTTTGTTTTGTGTGTCTGAGGACTCAGGTTGTACGAATAAACTTTTATGAATGCTATTTATATTGAAATTCAGTGTTCTGCAAGAAACATGGAAGAGACACAAACAACGAAAACTAACTCGCCTCCACGTTCACACACTGGCTTTCCAGGCCATCATGACAAAGAAAGATTCCTCCTGGAAGAACACGATGTCGGCAGCGGCTAAAGCTGCACTCACGGCCCACCGCCATACCTGTGGCTCACATAGAATTGATACGGCCAAAGCCAGGTTGATTCTTGACGATGCATTTACTAGTTCTCTGAAAAACAATGCAAAACGGGTCCACGTGAAAGCTAGCAGACCAGTCTCTTGTTGGGAAGAAGGGGACACAGAAGTGTGTGTGGCTCCAGTACTGGTGTGTACAGAAGTCTTGCAGACTGGGGGAGGAGGTGACAACATATCATCTGCTGGTTTGGTTTTCCAAATTTAACCTTTTTTTTTTCTTTCTTTTATTAAACTAGGTTAATTGTAATTGTGGATCTGCAAAATGGTTAAAAAATAACTATTTTTCATTTACCAAACAAGAAACTGCTTCCGTAATAAAATACTAAAATAAAATTGAAATTTTTACACAATATTTGCTCTCATTATATATTTTTGTTTCAGTTTTTTTTTTTTTTTCAATTTATTTATGTGTAAAGATTCTATCTTTTCCCACTATCCATTATGATAAAATAATTCAAAATATAAAATGAAAGAGGGATTAATTTGGTGTTGGACCAGAATGTTTTAATTAAGTGAAAATGAGAACTGAGGAGAAATGAATTTGGTTTGTCCTATGGTGAATTAGTTAATGTCGTATTTTCTCACATACTTATTTTGGAAGAATTTTTTTTCCCACTCATTTCTGTTATTAAACTACTTAACGTTTGTTTACTCAGCATTGGGTCATTCAGTTACTAACTTCTGTGAATCATCCACGAACAAAAGTAGACAGTAGGTTTTTTGTTCACTTATATTTCTAGAAAAGTCATTGATGCGTGAATAACTTTCAGATACGTTTTTCAGAAACATATCTGTAGATTTATTTAATTACACTTAAAATGTGAAATCATTCTTTCTTCAAATCTTGATTTCTACACACTTCTCGGCACCAAACTCTCGAAACGTTTGTGATAGAAATTTAGCTAGGTGCAAACAATGCAAGTTGTGCCATCTTTTTTTATTGTTATTACACAATGAAATATTAATTGCTTGACATAGCTGTATAATGGAGTGTGTATCATATGCATTTGGTACAAGTAGTTTCTGTAGATATGTGATTGATTTTAAGTGCAAACAACCACAGGTAATGTTGAGGTACAGAACATTGTCACTGCTAAATTGTTTTAGGACAGTATGATGCAGAATACTGGAATCATTGTGATATTTCTTAATTAGGTAGATCTTTTGAAAGGCAGTTAAAAAATTTAACATGTACTTGTATCCTGCAGTGATGAATGTTAGGTTTTAACACATTTCTGACAATCAAATTTACTAAATATTTTGAAGCAGTTGTGGGTTATTACAGTTGATAAAGGGATGATTGCTGTCTGTGACTAAACAGTGAATTTGTATGAGGTACTACTTACATTGTAAAAAGATTATGGTTGGAAAGTATTTCTGGATAGCACTGTTAAAGGATGATATAATAGGAAGTATTCTGACACAGTAATATGGAAAAGATAACTGGGAATTTTCTAATACAGTAGTATGGGAAAGATAATAACTGGGAAGTATTCTAACACAGTGGTATGAAAAGATGATAACTGGGAAATATTTTAACACTGGTGTGAAAAGATGATAACTGGGAAGTATTCTAACACGGTGTGAAAAGATAACTGGGAAGTATTCTAACACAGTGGTATGAAAAGATGATAACTGGGAAGTATTCTAACTCAGTGGTGTGAAAAGATGATAACTGGGAAGTATTCTAACTCAGTGGTGTGAAAAGATGATAACTGGGAAGTATTCTAACTCAGTGGTGTGAAAAGATGATAACTTGGAAATATTCTAACACAGTAGTGTGAAAAGATGATAACTGGGAAGTATTCTAACTCAGTGGTGTGAAAAGATGATAACTGGGAAGTATTCTAACTCAGTGGTGTGAAAAGATGATAACTTGGAAGTATTCTAACACAATGGTGTGAAAAGATTATAACTGGGAAATATTCTAACACAGTGGTGTGAAAAGATGATAACTGGGAAGTATTCTAACACAATGGTGTGAAAAGATGATAACTGGGAATAATTCTAACACATTGGTGTGAAAAGATAACTGGGAAGTATTTTAACACATTGGTGTGAAAAGATGATAACTGGGAAGTATTCTAACACAGTGGTGTGAAAAGATGATAATTGGGAAGTATTCTAACACAGTGGTGTGAAAAGATGATAACTGGGAAGTATCCTAACACAGTGGTGTGAAAAGATGATAACTGGGAAGTATTCTAACACAGTGGTGTGAAAAGATAACTAGGAGAAGCCAATAACTTTTAAAGATTTTTTATGATAATTACTAGAGAATTTGCACTTAACAAACTTAGAAGTAAGGATGGTGAATATTCATTATCATTATGAAATTAGATTTTGGAGTAAGATACTACTGAACAGTATTCATACCAGTATTAGAGAAAGTATGTTGTGTTAAATTACAAGGTATTTCAAAATTATGTATACACTAGAAATTTATATTTCATGAACCATATGCAGAATTTTCATAAACTCTCTTCATTTTAAAGCTCATAAACATATAATTCTTTTACAATAAATTAAACTTTGGTGAGCTCTTCAAATTGTCCAGCACCAACACTGATACATGAGCGACATCTCTCTTTTAACAGTTCTGCATGCTACAGAGCACAAGTCAGGTGAAATTTTGTGATTCCTTCTCTATTGCCATCCATAGTTCCTCTAATGTCTGTAGTTTCACACTGCAAGTTTGATCTTTTAAGTATCCCCATACCAAAAATTCTAAAGAAGTGAGGTCTGGAAATTTTGGATGACCTTCAAAAACACTCCCTCTGCAACCTGTCCATTGCTCAACAAATTCATTGTCCAGGTAACTCCTACACAGCTGTATGACACTATGGGGTGCATCATCTTGTTGAAAATACACCAGTGTATCCAGAAACTTGTTCCTGCATAATCTCTTAATATATGAAGGTAATTTTCTCCATTAACAGTGCCAATGAATCTTTAAGGTCTAATTATTCCACAAGAGCAGAGTTCCACCCACTACCAGTGATTCCTAGTAGGTTAACATCTTTCTGTAAAGTGAAACGAGGATTTTCACTGGCCTAGTAAACACAGTTACAATGATTCATGTGACTATTAAGTTTAAATGTGGCTTTGTCTAACCTTACAGTTCCATCATTGTTGAAACGTACCAGCCACAAAATTGTGTTCATCAATCAGTATGATCATCTTGGATTGCATGCAGTAATCGAGATATAAATGGCTTCAACTTTAAGTCACTTATGAGTCTAAAACACTTGAATGACTCGATTGTAGCTCTTGTGAACACTGTCTTGTTGACATCCTGGGGAGCAGTTCATTGTATTTCTGACATCCTGAGGAACAGTTCATTGTATTCCTGACAGCTTTGGGGAACAGTTCATTGTATTCCTGACAGCTTTGCGGAACAGTTCATTGTATTCCTGACAGCTTTGCGGAACAGTTCATTGTATTCCTGACAGCTTTGGGGAACAGTTCATTGTATTCCTGATGGCTTTGGGGAACAGTTCATTGTATTCCTGATGGCTTTGGGGAACAGTTCATTGTATTCCTGACGGCTTTGGGGAACAGTTCATTGTATTCCTGACGGCTTTGGGGAACAGTTCATTGTATTCCTGACGGCTTTGGGGAACAGTTCATTGTATTCCTGACAGCTTTGGGGAACAGTTCATTGTATTCCTGACAGCTTTGGGGAACAGTTTATTGTATTCCTGACAGCTTTGGGGAACAGTTCATTGTATTCCTGATGGCTTTGGGGAACAGTTCATTGTATTCCTGACGGCTTTGGGGAACAGTTCATTGTATTCCTGACGGCTTTGGGGAACAGTTCATTGTATTCCTGACGGCTTTGGGGAACAGTTCATTGTATTCCTGACGGCTTTGGGGAACAGTTCATTGTATTCCTGACGGCTTTGGGGAACAGTTCATTGTATTCCTGATGGCTTTGGGGAACAGTTCATTGTATTCCTGACGGCTTTGGGGAACAGTTCATTGTATTCCTGACGGCTTTGGGGAACAGTTCATTGTATTCCTGACGGCTTTGGGGAACAGTTCATTGTATTCCTGACGGCTTTGGGGAACAGTTCATTGTATTCCTGACGGCTTTGGGGAACAGTTCATTGTATTCCTGATGGCTTTGGGGAACAGTTCATTGTATTCCTGACGGCTTTGGGGAACAGTTCATTGTATTCCTGACGGCTTTGGGGAACAGTTCATTGTATTCCTGATGGCTTTAGGGAACAGTTCATTGTATTCCTGACAGCTTCAACATTTTTGCTACTTTTTTGACATTCTTTTCCACCCACATAAATTCCTCGAATTTATCACACAAACAAATAATTGTCAGATATGTTTGCTCTTTTGTTCTATATTACTATTACCATGCAAGCTGAACTTCAGAGACATTTTCAAATTTCCAGTACAGTTTTAGAATCACGTTTTTCTCTTCAAAACTCAGCTGTGTCTTCTCCATTCTTTTGATAGATATTTCTTTTCGTTTTTTTAAATTATGAAAATCGTGCATACGGCTCACGAGATACAAATTTCTAAAGTGTGTCTACATACTTTTGAAACAACTTGTGTACAGCATTACAAATATATTGTTAGTGCAGTATTTCCCAGCTGGTGGTTCTTAAACTCAAAGGATTTTAGGAGGTAGTTCTGAGGGGTTTGCCAGAAAAACTTGGTACTGGCATCTTTTCCACTTTCCTGGTTCTACAGTTTTACCAATATTTAAATTTCCTTCTAAGCTTGATCCAGAGTCAGGTATAAAACTATACTTCTCTTTTATGTTAAGCTCAACTTTAAGGATATAGTTAAATGGTTATGTTTCCAATTTGTTTATTATGTTTCAAGAATTATATTTTGGTTTTACTGGCTGCTAACATCACAGATCTTATTGTAAACATGTAATGTGTTACAGCAACTTCTTATTCACAATAAAATCCAGCATGTTCCAAGGTTATTTTATTACACAAAATGTATTACTGCTTTAAAAGGGGTGTGCTGCAAAAAAAAACTATTACTCAAGTGGTTCATGAAGGTAAATAAGTTTGGGACTACTGTATTAGTGGAATGATTGTTGATGGAATTCTGAATAGATTATCACCATAACAATGTTGCTGAAAATTCCAACAGTGTTGGATGGTAATTTTAACCGAATATTCGTTGAGTATGTGATTATTTTCTGTAGGTTGCAATCAATTGTCATCATTGAGAACCATCTGTTTAATCCAATGATTTTTTTTGCAAAGTAAAGTGGATAAGTTTGGTTGTGATGTTAAATATTAGAGTTAATAATTCTGTTCAACATGAAGATGGTGTTTCTGGTGGGAATTCTGAATTTTTGCAAGCATAAGTTTATCTTGTTTTTGTTTTCACTTTCAAAAGTGAAATGGTTTATTTATATGTTAGAATGACATAGAGGGAGCATAGTTACTATTATTTAACTAATCTTCATAGGTTATATTTAATGTATACTATAAAGTAACTCTCATGTTTGGAACCCTACTCTACTTAATTATTCATAAGATGAATCATTTTTACAGATAGAAAGTTTTGTATTTAGACAATTGATAACTGGAAATAATTGACTTGCATTCTTTTCATTCTAGTATTGGAAGACTTGTCGGTTCTCATATGATGCTTGTTAAGGTGGGTTAGCTTATTTGAGGGAGATTTTTTTCTGCTATAATAGGCCTGTATTGAAAGTTATTTCCAATTTCCGGCAGATTCTTGCACCTTTCATTCCATTAAGATATTTAGTCAGATCAGTATCGTATTAATAGTCAGTATTTTTTATATCAGTTGTTAAGAGTTGAAGTGCCAATTGTTTTTTTGTCTACTTTCAGCACTACTATGGTACTATGAACGTAATTTGTTTTTAATCTGTGTTAATTTTGTAGTGCAAGTCTGTGTAAGTGCCATAACTAACTCGTAATTTGTTTTTAGTGGACAGTTTCTGAAGCCCAAGCATATCGGCATGTTCTAATTGTTTTAAATAATTCATATTTCATTGTTGCATGCTATAATAGTATTTTTTTATTGTTACAAAAGGGTATATTGGACAAACTACATCATTTCGGAACATGCAGTTTTCAGAGTAATGAACTGCTGATAAACCAAACTTATGAATGACTCAATGTTTTGATGAAAATATACCTGCTTGCCCTCAGACATATGATAACTTAGTAATTGTCTTGAATGTTTGTGGTGAGAATGGCAAGTACTTTGATTTATTTTTATTTTTGTGTAGTGTACAATTTTGAACTAAAAATAATTACAATAAGAGAAATAAGAGTTTTGAAGAACCCCATGCATTGACTGATTATTAAAAAACCTTTCTAAATGAGAGACAATGACCTTAGCTCCATCTAAGATGTTAGTTATTCCTACGTTGATAAACTGTACATGTTTGCAATGGAAATTAACTGAGTGTGTGAAATATATTATAACAATTTAACACCATAACACATAATGCTGCAAATTAGAGTTATTAAATTGTGTCTGAAGATCTAACAAAAACTAAATGATGGAATCAAAACAGTGTATTATCCTTATCATTGTAGCTCAAGCAGTTACATATTGAATGAAGAATCAATATTAACATGTTAAAGAACTATGTGAATCATGGTACTACTTGTGTTTGTCATTCACAAGGCTTTTTAACCCTTTACTTTAACAGTTTGACAAGTATGGTAAGGTGATGACTAAAATAAATGGTACTTTTTTATAAAAAATTTTACATTTATTGATATAAGGTTTTTTTGTGAGTTTTATTATGACTGAGATTATAAATATATATATAATATGAATAACAGCTAATGTTTCAGTTTGAGAGCTATTTAAGTTCCATTAATTTATTATCATGGCTTCAACTAAAAAGTCTTTCTGTACTCATCATGAGGGAATAGAAGCCCACCAAGTAATATTCTAATGTACTGTGTTGATTAATAGAAGCCCACCAAGTAATATTCTAATGTACTGTGTTGATTAATAGAAGCCCACCAAGTAATATTCCAATCTACTGTGTTGATTTACCATTTGCTTACTGTATGCTAATTTTTTTTTTTCAAAGTTGCATATGAAGCTAATGTTTCTTTGATAGGTTGTTTAAACAGAGTATTCCTAATGAAACTTTGTAGAATGGATGGCAGCTGCCTGTTGTGGAGAGACACAAGTGTAGAGGACAAGTTTCGAAAGTCTTGAAGACAAAAGGCGGAAGACTTTCAAAACATGTTGCTATCTATTCTATAAAGATTCATCAAGTTAATGTTTCTTTAAAAAAATATGTACAAAAATTTCTTACAATTTCATACACAGTTAGTCAAATTCTATCATTTTATTTCCCAAGTACAAACTAGATATTATGTGAAAAGTATGTATAAGTTTTGATTTAATAAAGTCTTTGGTACAGGTATATAAAATGAAAAGACTCAAGCATATTTAATACTCAACATCCTTGTCAACTAGACAGATATAACTACAATATTTACGATATGTTTTTTGCTGATTGAACTTCAGTGCTAAGTGTATCGTATTGTGCTAAGTGGAAGGAGATACAGTTGTAGTGCCAAGTATATTGATAGGCAGAGCCAACACTACAGAATGAAGGTGCCGTTTGCTAAGTAAATGTGAACCTTATTTTCAACACAAAGAATTTTATGTGATCTGAACGAAAGTCTAGTATTTAATTTAAATCTCTCCAATGGCATAGCGGTACGTCTGCGGATTTACAGCGTTAGAAACCGGGTTTCAATACCCATACTGAGAAGAGCACGGATAGCCCATTGGGTAACTGTGTGCTTAGTTCCAAACAAACTAATTTTACGTTGAATGATTTGTCTGTCTGGTGAAAGTTTGACGCTCGCGCCATCTACATCATAGTGAGGAAGCTGTTCGTCTTTTTTTATGTGTGTATGATTTGTTGATTTACGAACGTGTATTGATTACGAACAGAGTATGCTATAAAAGCACCAGAAAGTAGTGCAGTTTTAGATATTTTAGAACATGGGGTTGGTTGTTCGTCCCCCCCAATCTGTTTTCTTGCATTATGATCTGTAAAATAAGTACATTGTTTATACGAGTTTCACGTGGGCTTGAAATAGGACAAATAAAAGTTATTTCTTTGATTAATTAGATTTAATTTGTTGATGTAATTTAATTTTGGTTAATTCTTCAGATAATTCTGTGTTAAATTATAAATATTTATATATGATCTGGAAGTTAACACTGGAAATACTTTATAATTAACTGTTTGAAAGCTGTTTAGTTTATTAATTATGGTAAATAGAAATGTTAGTTTGTTTTGTGGATTTATCTTCGGTCACTGTAATTTATAAAAAAAACTGTGTTCTCACAAGTTTTCTGTTTTACTAAAATAAATATAAACTTCACTATATATGACTCCATAATTACAATGGCCTTTAATAGCTATTATGCTTTTTTTTTTTCCAACGAAATTTTGAATAAAAATTTGGTCCATCTATTCATTTCCTTTACCACCCTCGCTGTTTTGTTTGTAATATAATGTATTTCCAAAGCCCTCTAATATGTTTAGTACTGTACATCACGACCAGTTTTTCATCGCTTTAGTGCCTTGTTGACGTTAGATGTTCGAGTGAAAGGGTTTTTCAGATTAACGACAGGAATATAGGATTACCGTAAAGCTTTGTTGATGTGCGAAGAAAAGTTGTTTCTGTCAGTAACCCTAGTGTCACGTTCCGAACTGTTTAGTCAGTGAAATTAAAATAAAAAGTTTTAATTAAAAATTATTTTTTTTCTGGGAACTTGAAACTTTTATTTATATTTCGTATTATGTTTAACTGAAATCTATATCTATAACTGAAACTGATTCTTTATGTTAAGTTTTTAAATACTAGCCAGCGTTTAATAGTATGTTATTGTTATTGAATTACCTTTATCTGAAATATGCTTGTTATCTAAAGTCTCGGTTAACACGTTATGTCTCGTGAACTCTGAAAAAAAAAAAAAACTAACTATAGACAGTGCTGTTAAAATAAATAGAGGATCAAACTGTAATACTACTTTTACTGAGAATTTTCAAAACTTCATAAATTTCGAAATTGGATTTTTCATTTACTTTCTTCTCTCTTTCACTTGTTTTTTTTCTTCGCATGTAAATATGATTCTTAAATAAAATATTCTTTACTGGTACATTTGTTGACTGAGTTGTTACCATAATTAGAGGCTATAGGTGTTTCACTTGCAATTTCGGGGTCATGAGATCGAAACCTGTCGCCGAAAAGGCCCCTTTCAGTCGCAACAGCGTTACAGTGTGACAGTCGCCCTCTGTTCCTTGTTAAAGATTAGTCTAAGAGTTACTGACGGTAGGTGGTGTTTTTTGTCTGGGATAATCACAATTATAATTATCTTAAGACACTAGTGTTAGTCCTATTACGTTTTTATACACTACTAATATAATATGACAAGTACAATTAAATTAGCATAGTGTTCCATCAGTTTTTAAACTCGCAGCTACACAGTGGGCTGGCTGTCAAATCCCTACCAACCGGAAGCATCGAAACCCAACTTTTAGCGTTACAGAATTTTAGTTTTATTGATGAGCCATTGGAGGAGTCCTATCAGGCTGCTTAACTTGATAACCGTTGGGGAATTTGAATAAATAGCTTTATTTAAAAGTTACACCAGGCATGGCCTTATTTATATTTGGTGTACTTTGTTTAACGCCTAAGAAACGACACGTTTTGTTACGATCATTTACAATTGTTGTATTTATGTTGGCCAAATGAAATGAAACGTTCAATAATCAGCGCCCCCCAGAGGCTCGGCGGTAATTCTGCGGACTTATAACGCTAAAAACCGGGTTTCGATACCCATGGTGGGCAGAGCACAGATAGCCCATTGTATAGCTTTGTGCTTTATTCAAAACAACAACAACAATAATCAGCAATGGTGATTTTTGAATATTACTGAGAATATGTTTTATAAAGAGAATTTCAACAGAAAAATACACTTTCCTCCACAAAACATAGGTAAAAATCATAGCCATATGATTAAGGCTACAGACTCGTAATCTCGGGGTCGCGTGTTCAAATCACATTCACACCAAACCTGCTCTCCCTTTCAGCCGTGGGGACAGTATGATCTCACTATTCGTTGGTAAAAAAAAAAAGTAGTCCCAGAGTGGTTGGTGATGACTAGCTGCCTTCCTGTAGTGGTACACTGCTAGCGGAGGTATCCTTCGTGTGGCTTTGCGCGAAATTAAAAAACAACACGAATGAACGATTCACTAGAAAAATAAGTTAAAACGGTATTATTATTACTATATTTAAAACAACTTTTTGATACATTTATTTTTGGTTCGTTGGCCTGGTGATTAAGATACTAGACTAACGATTTGCAAATTGAAGGTCTGAATTGATTCCCTTAAGGAACGTGCTCTGTAAGCCATGGATGCATTCTGATAGAAGGCGATTACTATTTTAGTCCTCAGGTGGTTGAGCTGTGAGCCTCTTATAGTGCTAAGATATCCATAAACAACCGCAGAGGTTTAGAGGAAAATTATTTCTAAAAATCTCACTCTATCTATACGTTTTCCATAAAACTACATCATAGTTTATGAGCCAAAAATAGTTTGAAAAAAAAAAAGCTATAGTCTTGAGCGTTATTAGGAAGATGGTTTGCTTTAAAGAAAACTATAACCAATGATGAAAAGATTTCTTCGAAAATACAAAGGCCTTTGGATTTTATTAAATATTGGGATAACTGTATATTTTATTATCGTTTAGGCCTAGGAAAGTTATTAATTCATGAAAAGCGACGTACTTTACAGGTTTGTAATTTATTCAAAGTATCGATTATTTTTCGAAAATATAAATCGAGTTCATTTTACCTTAAAAAAACAAAACAAAAAACAGAAGCAAACGATTGTTTTCCAATAAAGGGTCAGGGCTGTGAGGTTTGTAATTTTTCATTTTAATTCAAATATTTGTAAGAAACCACTAGGTGTCAGTTTGGAAATTTCGTTTAGTGAGTGGAAGTGAGAATCGGGAATGCTAACGCAGACAGCACTCCAATAGATTTTTGCAAAATTCAACAAACAGTTCTAGAAACTTCAGTGTTAGAAATGAGAGTCGTTCCAAGCAGAAGCAAGGAAGTTCTAAAGAAAATTTATCTTTTTTAAAGTTAGACGTAGAACTGTTTGTTGAATTTTGCAAAAATCTATTGCAGAGCTGTCTGCGTTAGCAGTCCTTGATTCAGCAGTGTAAGAATGGAGGGAAGTCATCACCGCCAACTAAGTAATAGTAGGATTGACTGAACATTATAACGCTCCCACGGCTGAAAGGGCAAGAAAGGAGATAATAATTTAAGAAATAAACACAAAACTTTCACTAATTTAGTTAACAAAATATTGAAAGTTCCTAACTGCGTTTATTTTCTCTGCAAGAGTAAAACGAAATCAAAAATGGGGAAAAATCTTCATAAAAACTAGGCTTAAAAATTAGAATCATGTTATTAAAATTTTATTTTTGAAAAGCCCTATCCAATACATAATTTTCTTTGAAAAAAGCCCCCCAGTGGCTCAGCGGTATGTCTGCGGACTTACACGCTAAAATCCGGGTTTCGATACCCGTGGTGGACAGAGCACAGATAGCCCATTGTGTAGCTTTGTGCTTAATTCAAAATAACAAATAACTTTGAAGAAAACAACAACCTGTGATTCAAATATTTAGCGGTATATTTGCAGACTTAAGCCGCTAGAAAGCGGGTTACGATACCTGTTCTGGGCAGAGCACAAATAGCCCACTGTGTAGCTTTTGCGCTTAATCGCCAAAAAACAGAACTTTTTTTTTTCGGGAATACAAAAGCCTCGGGCAATTTTATGAAATGTATGCGGATGGATATGTTTATACTGTAACAATTAACACTAGAAAAGTTTGAAGAAATAGTCATACATTTGAAAAGTATTTATGTTATACAAGTGTTCCATAGAAGAATGTGAAAACGTATGAACCAATATTGTTGTTTTTAAATTATAGCTCATAGTTTTGTTATCTGTATGGAAATAAAATAATATAACTGTTTATTTTAATGCAACAGTAATGTCCAGGTTCAGATAGACCATTAATTTCTGAAAAAGCGACATAATTTCAGACATAAAATTTAATCAAAATGACAACATTTTCCGAAATTAAATCGAGTTCATATTTATTAAATAACAGTTTGTTTCAGAATTTCGCGCAAAACTGCAGGGAAGGCAGCTAGTTATATCCATCCACCACTGTCTTTTGGGCTTCTCTTTTACGAACGAATAGTGGGATTTACCATGACATTATAACGTCTCCACTGCTAGGAGGGCGAGCCTGTTTGATGGAACGGAAATTCGAACCTGTGACCCTCAGATTGCTCATAAAGCTCCCTACGCTTTTCCAGAAAGAAAGACCTGAACAAAATTATCTAGAAAGAAGTGATCACTGTGGAAATTTGATCACCTGAAATGAAGTATTTATTGTGTTTGTTTGATCACATGGACCCAGTACTTTATGGCAGGTCACTCTTTCGTGGAAATAACATTATTATATTACCACAAAATAATAATTATGTACAATATTAACAAAGAAACTGTTAATTTAGAAAGGCAGGAAGGAGGAATCTACAAAAGATACAAAACTAAATTGGTAAAGTGAAAATGCAATTACAAAAAAAAGTATACAAAAGGTTTGAGACGTAGCGTTAACTTTATCTGAAAGTAAATATTTTGATACATTGTTGACTTTATCTGGAACTAAATATTTTCTGAATAAAAATAAATGGGTACTTATATTTTTGCCTCGTTTTCAATGCCTCCACAACATGCAAATGCCAACCATCCTGTTAGAAAATAAAATTGTCTTAGCTGAAGATGGCCAGGTGGTTAAGGCACTCGACTCGTAATCCGAGGGTCACAGGTTCGAATCCCCATCACACCAAACATGCTCGTACTTTTAGCCGTGGGGGCGTTATAATGTGACGGCTAATCTCACTATTCGTTGGTAAAAAGAGTAGCCCAAGAGTTGGCGGTGGGTGGTGATGACTAGCTGCCTTCCCTCTAGTCTCACTGTTAAATTCGGGATGGCTAGCGCAGATAGCCCTCGTGTAGCTTCATGCGAAATTCAAAACAAACCAAACTTAGCTGAAAATGACTTCCTCCCTGCCAAAATTTATGTTTATGTCCCCTACTCGTACTGTTCTCACTGTTAAATATGGAAAACTTGATGTATGAACAGCATTGATTCCCTTTACAATCTTAAGGAGTTCAATTAGATTCCCCTAACTCTTATTTTTTTCTCAAAGTAATATAAGAGCTTCCACCCTTTTCTCATATGACAACTCCTCAATCCCAAATATCATTTCAGTAAATCTCTTCTGAACCCTTTCCACCAATTCAATGCTTTTCCTAATATAAGAAGACGAAGAATGAATACAATATCCAACAAATGTGGCCTAAGCCTGTAAAATGAAATAAAAACTTTAGACTTGTGTTCAGTATTTCTGTAGATACAACCTAAAGTCCTTTTTACCCTACCATTAGCAACTCCAGACCGCTTGGATGACTTTACAGACTGGTTGACTGTTACACCAATATTATTTCCTTTTGTGACAGAGTTGAGGTTACTTACATCCAATTTATTGAAAAAAGTGCAATATTTTTCCATATATGATAATTAAAACTCATCTACTATTTATTTGTTCACCTCTCTAAATGATCCAAATCCTTTTGTAAATCAGGAGCATTCTCTTCAGACTCAGCAACATCCATTAACATCATCAGCAAATTTAAATAATTTATTGACCATTCCTTAATCTGTGCCATTGATGTAAATCAAAAGGAGCAAAGGTCCTAATACTGAGCCCTGAGGTACCCCATTTGTTACATTAATCCGGTTTGACTGAATTCTATTTGTAACAACCCTCTGCTTTTATGTTTCCTAACTTATCTCCGATACCTTTAGATACAATTGTTTTTGCAAGTTCTTTACCTGACACTTTGTCAAACACTTCCTGAAAATCCAGATACATCAAATCTACACCTTTGTCTTCGTGTACATAACCAATAACTTTTCCAAAGAATGAAAAGATTTGTTTGGCAAGCGATGAAAAAAAATCCATGATGACGAGAAAACACGAGAAAGGGTTGGTATGAGTAGAGAGGGTACTTACAGAGGAGAGAACAACGTTTCAACCTTCTTCGGTCATCGTCAGGTTCACAAAGAAAGATAAGGTTACTGACCAGTAGCTGACCACATGTTTGAAGGCGGTTGTGTAATTGAGTATAGGAATGTAGAGGGCGTGCTTAGATGTTGAATATATTTATTAATATATAGGTATAGAGGTGTTCCTTTGTATTGGTTTATTTTGGGCTTGAGTTGTGGTGTAAGTAAGATATCTTTAATTTTGCGTTTGTTTATGTTTGTTTCTTTATTTAGTATTTGAGTGTTTTCTATGGTTATGTTGTGTGTATTTGACTTGCAGTGTTCGAAAACGTGTGAAGGTGACATTTTGTGTTCCTTGAATCTGGTTTTCATTTTTCTACTTGTTTCTCCAATGTGGGCCCGGCATGGCCAAGTATGTTAAGGCGTGCGACTCGTAATCTGAGTGCTTGGGTTCGCATCCCCGTCGCGCCAAACATGCTCGCCCTTTCAGTCGTGGGGGCGTTATAACGTTCGGTCAATTTCACTATTCGTTAGTAAAAGAGTAACCCAAGAGTTGGCGGTGGGTGGTGATGACTAGCTGTCTTCTTTCTAGTCTTATACTGCTGAATTAGGGACGACTAGCATAGATAGCCCTCGAGTAGCTTTGTGCGAAATTCACAAAAACAAATTCTCCAATATAGAAGTCATGACAGTTATCATACTGTATTTTATAAATAATGTTGTTGTTGTGTTTGTCAGTGTAGTTTTTTCATAGTATAGACCTTAGTTTTATGACTGGTTTTTGAATAAATTTGGTATTAACTGGAATGTCATAGTTTGTTACTAGTTTTTGCCAAATGTTGGTTATTTTTCTACTGATGTCGGGAATATATGGTATGCAGTAGTATATGGTTTCGTGATTTTTTAATTCGTGAGATATATTTACTTTTGTTGGTTGATTTTGTTTTCTGTCTAAGTGTCTGCGTATAATGTTTTCTACGGTTTGTGGAAGAAACTTATTGATGTTGATGAAGTATTGTTTTATTTTGTCTAATTCACCGTTAATTTTATCCAGTGAGCATAGTTTTATGGCTGTGTTTATTTGGTTTCTTAGTATGTTGAGTTTTGTTTTATGTGCTGAATCCCAAGGAATGTATAGTCCAGTATGGGTGATTTCTGTTTTGAATTGTGTGTCGGTTCTTGTAATTATGAGGTTAAGAAATGATATTTGATTGCTTTCTTCCTGTTCATATGTGAAGTTAATGTTGGGATGTATAGAATTAATGTGATTGAAAAAAATTAAGTATGTAATCTGTAGATTTGAATCCCCAACCGTGTCATCTACATATCTGTACCAGTATAGTGGTGGATGTAATGCTGTATTAATTGCTTGTGTTTCAATTTGTTTCATAAAAATATTGGCTTGAACTGGTGATACTGGGTTGCCCATGCTTAGGCCATTTGTTTGTATATAGTTGTGGTTGTTGAACATGAAGTTTGTCTTTATTGTGGTGAATTCTATGAGGGTTGCTAACTGGTTACTGGGAATGTCTATAATTGGGTTAGAGTCTCGGATATAGAGTTCTAAGGCTATCTTGCAGGCTTCAGTGGTTGGAACTTCTGTAAAAAGGGATATAACATCGAAACTGGTTATTAAGGCTTTATGATTAAGTTAATTTAGATTAGACTTGAAATTAATAGTAAAATTGTGTATCGTTCAACATACATAAACAAACGCAAAATTAAAGAAGCCTTACTTATACAACAACTCAAGCCCAAAATAAACCTATACAAAGGAACGCCTTTATACCTATATTAATAAATATAATCCAACATCTAAGCACACCCTTTACATTCCTACATTCAATTACACAACTGCCTTCAAACATGTGGTCAGCTACCGGTCAATAATCCTTTCTTTCTTTATGAACCTGAAGAAGGTCGAAACGTTGTTCGCTCCTTTACTAGTTAGTGCTTTCTCTACTCATACCAGCCGTTTTTAAATATATAATTTATTAGGCAAGGTTTTCCTTTAGTGCAACCATGTTGATTATCCAATAAAATTTTATACTTTATGAAGTGACCTTGCAATACATCTTTTAACAGGCTTTCCAAACCTTATCCCACAACAGACGTAACACTAATAGATCTACAATTATTAGGGCATTTTTGTCACCTGCCTTGAAAAGAGGAGTGCCATTAACTTAGTTCCAATCCTCTGGTACCTGACCACTCTTCAAGAACTGACAGAAATAGTAGTAAGTGGTTTCCGTGTCCCGTCTTTAACATTCAAAATATAATGTAATTAGGGAACCGCAACATTACCTTAGCCAACAAGATATACGTGTTACGCAAATACAACGTACAAGGTCTTTGGGGTGTCAACGGTCAGTTTTCAAACCTACCCAATAAAAATTAGGTTCGATTCTCCGCGGTGGGCAGAGCACAGATAAACTATTGTATAGACCTGGATTTAACAAACAACACGAATAAGGCTTGATGGAACATTTTCATTCGCAAGGGTTTAATGGTATGACTTCTGTGATTGATTCTGTAACAAAATAAAAGCATCTTTTCGACACGAAAAGTTGTTAAAGAAATATATTGCGTATCTATACCTGAAGATACGAAACTTGAATAATTGTACAAGTGGCATCTAATCCCAATCTTCTGAACAGGGGGCAGCACAGTTTGAAGCTAGGCTCCGTATTTTACCCAACATCATGCCCAAAGTTGGACTGTCGGTGTTATTCTGTCATACTCTGGTGATTCGAATCGGGATTAGTTGTTGTTTGTATTTCGGGTGGGGGGTTCTTTTAATGTTGTGGGATTCAATCCGGGGGCAATTTTTTGTTGCTCTCTAATATCTTGGGATTCTGCACTGAAGTATTGTTGTGCTATGCTATCTCATGGGATTCAAACAGAGATGGAACACCTTCACGTTGTGGGATCTGAGGATTGCAAACAGACTAAATGTTTCTCTACAACATTAGTTTATTACCATAACGATAAGTCATTACTGTTTTAACATTTAACGTCGCAAATCACGCTTCCATTTGTGAGCGTGTTACAACAGTGACAACCAGTCTTCTTGTTCGTTTAACAAGTAGCCATGTAAGCTGAGTATGTGTAGTCGCCACCATTCTCGTCAGTATCACAAAATTAGAGACCGCAACACCTGAACCTTGTGGTCTCTCACTTGGCCGTTTGACCTGTGTGCCCCAAAAGGAAAATATTGAATTACTCATGAAATACATCAACTAAAAATATCACAACGATTTATTTTCGACACGATTATTTTCTTCATTTACTTATGACTCGAGTGCAGCCATGTGTGTAGTATCTACACTTTGAATCCGAGTACTCATGGTTATGAGTACTATCGTCACGAAATCGAGTTCTGCAATTTGGACCCTGGGTGCATTATAAGAGTGGCGAGCAAATCCCACTTTTCGATTAGACTACACAAAAGTAGGCATTTGGAGCTGGTGATCAAATGCCTTCCCTCTAATCTTGGGGCCGATCTAAGTGTATTTTTGGATTTAACTGTCACTCTTATAACGCGCTCACGTTTTCAAAGTGTGTAGCTTTGTGCGTGCAGTAACGGAAGGCGAATTTTAACCACTATGCCACACTCAGCTCTGCTATTTATTTATCCAAAGTACCAGCTTTAGTCAGCTTCTTCCGTAAACACATAGAAGCTACATCCACGTGGCAAGGATACTGACATGAAACAGTTTCTGACACGGGACGGTACGAAAAATGAGCGACATGAGGTCGAAGTGCCAGTAGCAGCAGAAAGTGGGTTACTTGGTCACTTACTCTCGTCAGCGAATTTCTACGTCTTTAAATAGGTCAATGTCGCGTGGTAATAATACACCTCTTTGATATTCAAATAACTGTAATGTAGTGCCACGTTTGTTCACTAATGTTGTTAGATATTATAATCACTAGTTTGTTACCAGTCACGTAGTGTCACGTTTGTTCACTGTTGTTGTTAGATATTATAATCACTGGTTTGTTACCAGTCATGTAGAGTCACGTTTATTTTTTTTGCAACTTGTCTCAGTGTATGATTAGGTTCCTAATGAATAAAAATTTATTCAAAATCACTTATTATTGATGATAATAAACCAATTAAAAATCGGGAGGTGTACAACGTGTCACAAAATCCATATTTGGACATAAGTTCTGGGGTTGATTTTTTTAAAAATAATTAAAAGTTGTGAAGTGTCACCGTGGTTCTAAAAACTCGTTTTTTAACGCCTTACATAGGGAGGTGTTGATGTCACCAGAAGAAGGCTGCCTTGGACTGATCTTGAAATTCATATACACCCACATTTTACCACGAAGTGTGTGTTTATCACATGCCCACCCTTTATCTTTCCCAGGTACGTCTCCCCTTTTCCTTCCCAACTCGGCTCGGCATGGCCAATCGTGTTAAGGCGTGCGACTCGCAATCTGAGAGCCGCACGTTCGAATCCCTATCACACCAAACTGTGCTCGCCCTTTAAGCCGTGAGTATTTTATAATGGTACGATCAATTTCAATATTCGTTGGCAAAAGACTATTCTAAGAATTGGAGGTGGGTGGTGATGACTAGCTGCATTATCTCTAGTCTTACACTGCAAAATTAGGAACGGCTGGCACAGATAACTTTGCGCGAAATACAAAATAAAGCAAAATTCAACGTCTGACATGGAAATACGAACGAAATCTTTGAGTGTTTGCGTGCAAAGAAGACTTTATCAAGCCACAACGAATCACTTCGAACCGAGTGTGTTAGATATGCAACTGAGAAAAACGGAATGAAATCTCCATATTCACCACTTTCATTGAGAATGATCAGGTGTGGTTGTGTACCATGAGAGATCTGTACCTTGACCTGATTTATCTCCCACCAAGAGATTTATTAGCGGAAGCAGAGGACATATTAATAGCGAATCGTCAATATCAACAGTTGGAAGGCCTTATCTGAAGGCTTATAAACATTTAAATAATTTGTTGCTTCTCTGAGCTTGTGGTCTGATAAGACGAACACACGTTCACAGCCAGTCGGCCTTGGCCCGGTCAGATATTGGTTCAAGTACTAACGTTCTGACAACAATTGAGCAAGGTTAACAACTTCAATAGCTAATGAAGCTAAGTAGATTGGTCCTTGAGTCATCAAAAACCTGGAGGTTTTTTCATTGGCGCGCGCAAGGGAAAGGAAGAGAGGATTCCATAGTGCCCGGAAACCACACAGTTTAATTTATTTGAGATCGTCAACGTTTTTGGAACATGCACATGACTTTTGTTTTCGAAATACACTCATGAGTAGTTTATTTAGAAGGAAAAAAAAATGGTCTTTGAAACCCATTCAGATTTCCTCTGTTTCAGGACCCACGTGTCAAATTCTTGCGCGAGTTTTTGTTGTTATTTAAACAAAGCTATAAAACTCAAAAAACACGTTTAAATGAACAAAAGTATCCAACACTGCACATAATTCCATAGATTTTTAACCACATTTCTATAAGCAATATCTATTAACCTCAAAGTTAATAAACATAACTTGGATAGATGGTTTTAACGGGTAACAGGCAAGTAACATTGCTTTTCGTGTTTAAAAAATGTGGAAAATTGTCTGGTTTAAAGTTAAGATAGGATAACTTTTTAAGTTTACAATCATAAAAAAATGTTTTTTTCTTAAGCACAAAACTACACAAAGGGTTATCTTCACCGTGCCCATCACAGATACTGAATCACGTTTCTAAACGTATACGCCCACGGACTTGCCGCCATGAATATTTGTAACTTTTTACATGTATCTGTGTGTGTGTGTGTTTGTGTTTACAAACGATAAGTCTTATCATTAAACCAGACAAACAGATCTTGGAACACACCGTAATATACTGTATGCAATGCGAATATTAAACCGATATTAGCGACATCTATATTTCTACAGCAGGAACTGAGGTCATGTTAATTGTAACTACGACTTTTTATCCGCTGAAAACTCTTAATATAATTACATTATATTAAGCCAGTAAACTATTCATAATAACGATTTTTTTTAAAGAACTAAAGTTATGCCTAAGGTATCAGAAGGCCGGAAACAGTTACAATCAATGATCGATATGAGTGTAAGTTTTAATGTCTTTTTGTAACCTTCGTTATTAAATACATGTCTCTTCTCCAAGAAACCCTTCGTGAAATAATCGATTGTCAACGCGACATCCCTTCACACAGTAGTTTTATTGCTACCACGAAATAGTGTTTGTGGGCTACAAGCGTTTAATGATTAATTCATTCAGGGTATGATTTACTAATACACATTTCTAATGGTGTCATGGTAATTAAGCTCACCCACCACAGTGACGTCCTGCCGTTTGGATTAGGTAAATGAAATTAATAATGAAACAGACACGTTAGAATAATTTTCCCCCTGACGATGGGAAACCGAAATAAACGGAATAAAGTTTTGTTTGTTTTTGAATTTCGCACAAAGCTACTCGAGGGCTATCTGTGCTAGCCGTCCCTAATTTAGCAGTGTAAGACAAGAGGGAAGGCAGCTAGTCATCACCACCCACCGCCAACTCTTGGGTTACTCTTTTACCAACAAATAGTGGGATTGACTGTCACATTATAACGCCCCCACGGCTGAAAGGGTGAGCATGTTTGGCGCGACGGGGACGCGAACCCGCGACCCTCAGATTACGAGTCGCACGCCTTAACACGCTTGGCCATGCCGGGCCAGGAATAAAATTAAATAGTATTAATTTATCTCAAATGACTGTTTTACGACTTAAAAGAAAGATGTTTTTTGTTGTTTTTGAATTAAGCACAAAGCTACACAATGGGCTATCTGTGCTCTGCCCACCACGGGTATCGAAACCCGGATTTTAGCGTGTAAGTCCGCAGACATACCGCTGAGCCACTGGGGGGGCTAAAAGAAAGAAAGAAAAATAATTTCTTTCATCACTTTTTCCAAGCAGTTATGAAAATATAATCACGTAAAACAAGCAAAAGTATTTTAGACATACTTATAAAATGGCAAACAAAGCAGAAAGTTATTACAATATATTTTATCAAATATCATATATTTTAAGCGACCTAAAATATGAGGTTCGATTATCCGCTGTGCAATTAATTGTTATTCTGGTCTACACTCTTTGTTTTCTTATTATATTATATTTAAAGAAAAAAAAACACAAAAGGATTTTGTTTTAATGGTCTGCTTGTGGCTCAGCGTTAAGCTTGAAAAGTTTATAACTTTGTAATTATGGGTTCGATTCCCGTAGTGGGTACAGTGCAGATAGTCCACTATATAACTCTGTGATAGAACAAGGAAACAAACATTTTTTAAACTAATTTTAAATACCTATCCAACAACAAAAAAGAAAACATTTCATAAGCCTGAGAAAAAAAACAGGATTAAACTGTCTTATTTTTCTTACCAGATTTCTAAATTATGAATTTTAGTTATTATAAGCTTCGAACTTAACGTTGAACCACGAGGTGGAAGTTATCGTAATTAATTTGTCATAACGTACTAGTTGAGATTTTAATATGGTTATGCTACGTTCAGTTAACCAAGTACAGCCAAACTTTAATTTTGTAAGTTTATTACTTTGTTAATATGTTTTGATTTTGAAGGCTTCTTCTCTAAAAGTTATGTGAAGAAAATTGTAAGACACTCTTGTATGACTTTTTATTTTGTAGCAAAGCCACGATAAATTCACTGTTGTGTCCACCATGAGGAATATAAACCTGGATTTTAGCATTACAAGACAGGAATTATTCAAATACATTGAGCACCAAAATCTTTTGCTGAATTATGATTTGGAAAATTGCATTGATTAGTATAATAGGAAGATAACTGTGGTTAGATATGGTCTAAACATGCGCACAGGAAATCACGAACAAAAACAGTTTTACTTACCCATGTTAACGGCCATTGTTAACATCAAAAGTACTTTGTTCAGAATCCACGAAACCTTACTGCGCATTAAATATTCTTGTAAATCCACGATCTTTAATGAGAAGTTGCAACATTTTATCGAATAAACAACAAAGATCACAACAGATCCACACTATTTTATAAACATTTGCAAAATTTTATTGAGTTTGACAACGACATGAACATTGTTTTCTAGTTAACTAGAATAAAAGATGTACAAAACGGTAACAAACGAAGTCAGGTATGGTATAGGCCTACATCTGAGTCATATAAGGAAATCTCTACACTGTATAACAGCAATGGCAAAGTTCTGGTCATGACCTCCATGAAGGGGAAAATCCCTCCTAACTTGGTATCGTAACAACTTGTTCTCCTCGCGGATCATGGAAGTCCAGCCTTGAAAAACTCAAGTCATGTCAGAAACTTTTCGCTACCATTCCTCTGCAAGCGGGAATAAAACCGGTAGCTGGTTTAGGTTTTCTCGATCTGCAGCTCATGTGGTTTGAGTCTCTCTTTCTTCCTTTGCGACTTCCAACTAACTGATCTGATTCCAAACTGTATGAAGTTGTGGGAGTGTTAAGCCTTAATGCAGTAGATCGAGCTGGTCTTCTAATTGAGCCAAAGCTAATTCACAATCACCCTAATTTACGAATTACTGAGCACAGCAACGACTCTGCGATGGTAAGTTGGCTTTTGTTTTCTGATTTGAGGAATTAGTTTTAAGTGTTAGCATATGTCACTACTCGTGAACGTCGACGACCTAAACAGCTATAATAGTACAATACTTGACTTTAAATAAAATAAAACATTAATATTTTTAAAGGTAAAATACTAATAAGATGTATATATATTTTTAAATTATATACATGAGTTGTTGTTGTAATTTCTCTGTGCATAAATACGCTATGGACGTTGTCACGGCGGGGATGTGGATCTTGGATTTTAGTGTCATAAGTCATTAACATATGTATTATCTAGTGAATAAGCTTGTTTCCACACAATCACAAAGCAAAATATTGTGATATCTGTGATGTGACCGCCAAGGGTATCGAACCTCTGTTTTTAGAATTAGAAGCCTACAGATTTGCTACCGTTGTACCAATGTGAGGGATGGACTAATAAATAAGTTTCTCTTTATGTGTTTCTGTTGGGTCAGATATACAAATGTATCTCAAAACTGGGTATTAAAACTTTCTCGTCATCACAGGTCAGATATATGTGTGATCACCGTACACGAAGCCGCCCTCGTACAATTTGTTAAAAATTATTATTTTAATATCTTAGGAATATCTATTTCATTACGAAAGTATAAAAATTCGAGATAAAAGTTTGAAACTTAACTAGTGTTTCGAATGGATTTTTTTCACGCGTATTGACCTTACAAAGTCCTCGTATGACGCCATGATATCACATAAGTTTGCAGCGTTTACCGCTAGAAGGCGGCCCTCTTGTGATACGAAACTAACAGTTTAACTTTTTCTGGACCCTATTACTTGTACTGTAACGCGGTACTTTATAATAACGAAAAAACAATAATTAAAATTATTAATAAAGATTTAAACTGAACAATAAAAGTAATTTATGAGATCGATACCCATTATAATGATGCATGGGTAGATTGTTAGGGATCCTTATATTCATTGTTAAAGGATAGCCTAGGAGGTGGAGGTGGATGTTGATGACTGGCTGTCTTCCCTCTAGTCTTACACTGATAAGTTAGGGACAACTAAAATAGGTAACCATTCTGAAGCTTTGCACAAAATTATAAAACAAAACACAAGAGTTGAAAATCAGAAGCCTTAACATGTTCTACATTGTAGCAAGAGTGCACCTGCTCTTTGTTGTAGCATGAGAGTTTGTACTCTTTCTACAATGTAGTAAGAATTAACATGTCCTGCATTGTAGCAAGAGCTCACCTGCTCTACAACGTAGCAAGAGTGCACGTGCTTCATAATATCTCAATAGTTCGTACATGTTCTATTTTGCAGTACTTTAGGTTACTTTGTTTTAATTTTTGTGGGAACTTGAAACCTGACTGTTTAGAATAGTTCACGTCATAGAGTCTAATGTATGTATTTCGCTATTGCTTTCTTAACACCGGTTTTTATAGTTCGTTATTTATTTTAATTTGTGGAACATTCACGGGTATTTTTATAAGAATCAAGTTCCCAGAAAATCAGTAACATAACTATTTCATGAAAATCGTCACTGGTAGAACAAACAGGTTTAATCAAACATTTCGTAAACCCGTCATCCGTCACATTCGCCCTTTCAGTTTTTTGAGGGCGTTATTATGTTAGGGAAAATTATCAAAGATAGCCCGGGAGTAGCTTTACGTGAAATTCAAAACAAACCAAACGCTAACACAATATCCACGGGCGTAGCTGAAATGAAGTCAAGCCAAGTTAAGGTTAAGTTTAACGTGATTAAAATTAAATCACTGGCGAGAAAAATAAAAATTCCACAAAGACTGTAGTTTGTCTTGGACGAATCGTACAACATCCTTAAACCAGTAGAGAAAGGGTTTGTTTTTTTTTAATTACGCGCAAAGATACACGAGGGCTTCTGCGCTAGCTGTCCCTAATTTTGCAGTGTAAGACTAGAGGGAAGGCAGCTAGTCATCACTACCCGCCGCCAACTCTTGGGCTACTCTTTTACCAACGAATAGTGGGATTGACTGTAACCTTATAACGCCCCACGGATGAAAGAACGAGCATGTTTGGTGCGACGGGGATTCGAACCCACGATCCTCGGATTACGAGTTGAACGCCTTAACCCACCTGGCCATGCCGGGCTTTAGTAAAGAAGAGATGTT